>CAHIKZ030000483.1:0-22500 GCA_903632075.3 Acanthosepion pharaonis
CGCGGCTAGCCGCGAACCAACGCTAACAAACGACCTGATATTGCGTACAGAATACGAAGGGCGACGAAGGACCAGGGTAACGGTATATGAGGTCCTCCTCAGGTTATCGGGGAACATCTGGCCGCTTTCTTCTCCCGGTATGGCGAGATTCTGGGAGCTTCACTGCGATAGCCTGAACGGGGGGTGGAGCTTTGATATCATGTTGGACGAGAAAGCTCTTCCGCTCCATCCCCAACTGTCTGGATGTTGGCCTTTGAAATTACCGGTCATTGTGACGGGTCGAAGACCGGTATGCTGGAGTGTGGAGTGACTGGTCATCTCTCCTCCTCCTGCCCAGAGAAGAAGGCCTCTGAAGTCAAGCGCCAGTTACACAAGATCCCCCTCTGACCGCGTCTCAAAATTCCACCTCGCCTGTAATGGGCGTACCAGCCTCCGGGACCGGGTCGTTTAATCCTCCGGTCGGCGCGTCACCTAAAGCCACATTCCCCAAAAGAGCCTTAACCCGCTGCCGGTGCAGTTGTGGAGAAGGGGAGGGGGAATGGCTGGTTGCTGGTAGGCCAGAGGGAAGCGCCGGACAGCGGGTCCCTCAGTCCCCTGAAGCCCCAAGGAAGAAGGGCACTAACAGTCCCCTCCACTAGCAACGTTAAGGGCGATGCCCGGCCTCTAAGCTTACTTTCGAGGATGCAAAAGAAATTCGACCCTGGCTATGAAAAGTCGGAAAGATCAAAGGAGTTAAAAGAAATTAGATGCAAAAAGGAAAGACCCAATGCCAGCATCGTCTCCTGCTAGTCCTCCCTTCAAAGAAACAACCCCCACCTTCACCCCTATTTCACCATCCAAAGGCAAACCCCATAGCAGAGATCCCAGCCCTACAGACACAGGTCTTTTCACACCCCCTTGAATACTCCCTCTCCTTCTCCCGTTAAACAAAAAAATCTACCCCCTTCATACCCCAAGCAATCACCGGCAAAAAATGAAATGCCTCCTGCTACAAAGCGGCATAGAAGCCCTGACTAAAGAGGAGAGAAAAGAGAAAAAAGATTCCTTTTAACACTGGCGAGGGAGGTGTGCGGATTTCCCCAGCACAGGCTGAGAGAGCCAGGGATTATGGTAATAGAGTTAAAGACTTGAAATACCTGCTCTCTATTAAACAGTTTGCCGACAAAGACATAGAGGATCCAATAACTTCCCAAATGCCCAGAGGGTCCTGACTGTTATTAGGTCAGGTCCTGCGGCAAATCAAACCTGGGCGATGATAGAGGAAGCTGTGAACTCATGTAAGATGGCTTTACCCATTGCCATCGTGGAAAACGAAAAATTAAAAAAAGTGTCAACAGTTCTGTGTAGGGGTCCCATTTTAGTTCACCCATCCCCTGTATAGAGCTCTAAATTGACCTTCCCTGGGATGTCGGCGGTATCTCCCAAGACGGCACTATCAAGAATGAGATGGGCCATGGGTCTATGGAGAGGCTGTCGGTATCCTTACCCCGGCCATGTTCAGTGCAGGAGAGCAACCCTAATCGGTTCCATCATGGCTCTCTGGTTAGCAAGTGTGAATGCCTGAGGCCTGAGGTCCGAGTCTCGCAGGGCGAGGCTCTCGCGATCTTCAGCGTCTCAGGGTGAATATCTGTTGTGTACAAGAGACCCGTTTTTCTTCTCGTGACTATGAGAACATTCTGTCTAGGGGTTTTCCCTCTATTCAGCATGTTTTGTGGACGCTCGAGGGGTGTCTCTTGGTTGGTGAGCAAGTCATTGAAGGCTGCGTGTGTTCTTGTCTTCGCGGATCCGGCGGGCAGGCTTTTGCGTGCTGGATGTTACCATAAAGGATAAGGCTCTGCGTCTCATTGGGGTTTATGCGCCCAATGTCCATTCTGAGCGGCCCTTTTTGTTTCGGCAGATCGAGCCGTTTTTGACGACATCGTCAGGTAGTCTTAGTGGGTGATTGGAATGCCGTCCTTGATCCCGATATAGATCGCATAGGGACAAATTCGGGTACTAACAACCGGGACGTGAAACCATTTCGGGACTTTATCGACAAGTTTGATCTTGTCGATAAGTGCGAAATGAAAACCCTCCGGGGGTAGTGGACTTGGACAAATAGTGGCGGCTCGGCTAGTTATCTAGACCGAGTCTTAGTTAGGAGAGTCGATGTGGGGCTCTTAGGTGTCCAAGTTTCCATGAGATAGTTTATTCGGATCATAGGCTTGTCCGGGTCCGTGTAAACTTAGATAACCCTAAGGTTAGGATGGCTGGCTACTGGAAATTAAACTCATCATTATTTGGTGAGCAAGATTTCCGGGACCAGCTTTTTACTAATGATACAAAGGGAACTGACGGGAGCTGTTTGGGAAATGCCTGGTGGGATAAATTAAAATTTAAAAATTAGAACGTTTGCTGCTGATTATAGTCGTCGGCTCAATCTAGATAGATTAGCGGCGCAAACGAACCTTTAGAGCAAAAAGTTGATCGGGCGGTGAAATCCCGTGATAGTGGGGAAATAGCTTTAGCTAAGGCAGAGTTGGCCTCCTTGCTTATCAGAAGGATCAAGCTCTGGTAGTTAGGGGGCTAGGTTAAAAGAATGTCCTCTGAGGCGACGAATATGGCCGCAGATTTGCGTGCAGAGGAAGCTCGGCATGCATCTCAGCGACATATCGCGAGCGTCACATTGCCGGATAAACGGATCGTGACAACAAACGAGGGCATATGTGAGGCTTTTCGTGACTATTTTCAGGAGCTTTTCCCAGGAGCCCGGTCTGAGCTCTGCTCAGTTCGACTCTATTTGGCTGACTTTCCCTGCCTTCCAACATTTGAAGCAGCTGCGTGCGGTCCAATTACAGAGTCGGAAATCTGGGATGCGTTGAAACAGGTTGGCCTGGACAAATCTCCTGGACTTGATGGTCTTCCGTACGAAGTGTACTTGAGGGCAGTCGCCCGTTTTGTTCCGCTGCTGGCACTGATTTTCGGCAACTGGATGATTCATATGGGGTCTACCCCAATTCTCAAGGGCGTGATCAAGTTGTTACGCAAGAATAAAAACGGTGGGGATGGGTTAGGTAACTTTCGTTCTTTAACTATATTAAACACAGAGTTAAAGATTTTGGCCAAGATCCTGGCTAACCGTTTGCAGGTTGTCCTGTCTAGTCTGATTGGCCCTGAACAGACTTGTGCTGTGGGCAGGACTATTCAGGACAACCTTCATATGGTGCGCCTGATCATCGAACAAGTCGACAGTGAAGCCGCGCTGATCAATTTAGATCAGTCCAAGGCCTTCGATAGGGTTGACCATCATTTTCTGGAAGCTGTTCCTTTTCGGCGGCCGGTTTCGGGCCGTACTTTCGCACCTGGATCCGACTTCTTGTATGCGACTCCCGGTGCGCTGGTGGAGGTGAATAAATTTACGATCGAGCCTTTCGTATTGTCTCGCTCCATTCGTCAGGGTTGTCCGCTATCGCCTTTGCTTTACGTTCTTGCGTTGGAACCTTCCTTCGCAAGTTAAAAGGCGAATCATTGGTCCTACGCGGAATTGCCCTGCCGGTGGCAGCACATCGGCTAGTAGAGTTTCACCTATGCTGACGACGTTTCGGCTCTTGTGTCGAGCAGAGCCGAGATTAACGAAGTCAGCAAAGAAATCAGTTGTTATGAGATGGTGACGGGGGCCAAGATCAACCGCGATAAGTCTGTCGGCTTGCGGTTGGGTGCGTGGAAGGGAGTTTCTCTTCGGACCTTTCCACTGGACGGATGGGCCGGTCAAGATTCTCGGCGTCTTTTTTCGGTCCTGATCTCCAGTTGGAGATGAATTGGTCGGAGGTGCGAGGGAAGGCCGAGATCGCAATTAAATTGTGGTCTCGAGGAATCTTTCCTTAAAGGGAGGGCGGAAGTTTGTGTTTAACACATCTACCCGATTCTCCTTTACCGACTCTCTGTGCTTCCACTTCCGTGTGACACTTTACTGGCGTTAGTGAGGCTTTTTGTTCTCCTTCTTGTGGGGAGGCAAGGCTGCCAGAGTCAGTCGGAGATCTGTTGCCTTCATCCATCTGAAGGCGGTCTGGGCATGCCGAGCATTGAGATTTGTCAACATATGCTTCGCATTAGTTTTCTGGATCGAATGTGATTTGATTCGGATGAGGGGGCGCCTTCTGGAAGGAAGACGCCCGTAAGAACTTCCCATCCCGAGAAGTGTGCATTCGAGCGAGGAGGAGGCCCGCCGTTTACCCTGAGCCGAATGCTCCTTCTATCGTGAATGTCGTATTGCACTGAAGCGCCTCTTACGGGCGTCGGATGGCCTCTCCAACGTCCAATTTTTTGTCGCGTAGGGCATTATATCAAGTTTTAGTCAGGGGCCGTGCATGATGATTTGATTGGCGAGCTCGGTTTGACGAGGGCAGCAGGCTCGCTCAATATGGCCTTGGGCGCCCGGGTTGAAATGCCTCAATAACGATGAGGCATCACTCACCTGGCTGGTGATACGTAGGGCCCTCTGGGTCGCCAAAGAGACTTTGCTCAGCTGGCTTGGAGAAATTCTCCAAACTGCCGACGTTGTAGTGGGGAGGTCGAGACCTTGGGTCACGCCTTCTTCCATTGCAGCCAGGTAGTGCCGTTGGTCAAGTTTGTTGAAGGCCTCATGGTCCGCATGCTGCAGGGAAAGTCCTTTGTCCTTCAGTCCGTTTCCGTTTGTAGCAATGTGGCACCGCTGCCGACGAAGCTGAACAGTATGTGTTCCACTGCTTGCTAGGTGTTATGAGAGTCGTGGTTTGGACGACACGTCAGAAGGGATTCTATGGAGGCGAGAAGTTCACCTCTTCCCATCTGATCTTGTACTTTAAGCATCAGCTTAAAGTCAAGATTAGGACGGAAAGGCGGCGACTCACTTCATCAGAATTCAGCAAAAGGTGGGGTGATGCTTGCGCGCTTGTGTCGTGTGAAAGGAGCTGACTTTGAGTGGCACATTGATGCCGGTTAGGCATCGGATATTACTCTTCCTGGGTTGAACTTTTACAACCCATCCTGAAATTAGGCTAGCTTAGGTTTTACATTTTGATGATTTAGTTTCCTTTTTTCAGTTAACTTAGCTAGGGTATGTATGCTCATTTTTTTTTATTTCTGTCCCCATTTTTTTTTCTTTGTTTAATCCCCATCCCTCCCTCGTTAGGTGGTCAGCGATGTCAGTTCGCAGGTGGATGCGGGGCGCCTTTCGTTTTTCGTGTGAGTGTTTTTCGTATTTGTTGTTGTGTCTGAATGAGTGCATGTCAGTGTGAGTGATTGGGATGAATGAATGGTTTATACTATTATAGTCCCGCATTGATTTCGGCCAGTGGGCCTGATGTTTCTGTCACATTTAGGAAACTGTTGGGGTTTTATTACTAATCTTATTTTCTTTTAGTTTCTTGTAAATAGTTTTGTATGCATATTGTAAATACTCATTGGGGTTTATTTTTTTTAGAATTGTTGTTTTATTCCTCCCCTCACAGACCACGAATTGTAAATATGGGAACTAGTTAGCATCTTCATAGAGACAAAGTGGTATTATGGTGGTTGTAGTAAGAAAAGGTACGAATGAATGTGTTGTTTTGGTGTAAGGAGTATTGTTTCGTACGTTTGGGTCCAGTGCTTGCGGCTAGCTAAGTTATAGTTAAGACAGAAGAAGACCGTCCTTTCCCAATGTAAATTTTCGGCCTTGTGCCACATTTCTGTATTTTAAACAGAATAAATATCTTTCCTCTCTTCGGTACCTCTTTGAGGAGAGTTCTTTTTCCCGACGTTGTACGACCGGCTCAGACATCAGACGCAAGATTGAGCGTTTACGAACTGTTTTTAATTTCAACTTTTGTTCACGTTAAGTTCTTTTTTTATTTTAATTTTACGTTCCATTTATTGACTTTTTTTGGCAAAAGTTTGATTTGATTTTTCTTTCTTTCCCTGTATATATATGTTTTTTTAATTTATCCCTTGTTGACATTTTTTATTAATTTTCATTTTTCTTTAATACGTGTTTTAAGTTTTAATTTTTCCTTTTAATTTTCAGTAATTTCCCACGCTAAACTTTATTTTTTCATTGTTTATTTTTGCCCCTCGTAAGACTTCGTTTTTCTTTGTTTATTTTTTTTATTTCTACGTGTTTTCTTTGTTGTTTCGTTGTTAAATAACTGTTATATATTCTGTGTTCCTTTTATTTAAGTTTTCCTGTGTTTATTGTAATTTTTTTGCATTTTATTTTCCGCTTTTATTTTATTATTCGTTAGTTCTTCTTTATTTTAGTTTACGTGTTTTCGTTCGTCTTCGTTCGGCTGACTAGTTTTTCTAGTGGCAGCCATATTGTATTTGTGAACTCGTTTGGCATTTTTTGTTTCGTATATTTTTTGTTAAAAAAAAAGATACCTTTTGTTTATTTTCCGTTTTAAAATGTGATTTTCATTTCCGTACTCTTTGTTTTTGTAATTTGTAATTGTTAGCTGTTTTTATTTTGAACGTATTTTTTGTCGTTTTAGCGTAAAATTTCTGTTACTTTTTTGCGTCTTTAACTGTTCTGTCTTGTTAAAATTCTTTTTGTTATTGTGATTTATTTATCTTTCGTTTAATTTATACTTTTATTTGTTGCTTTTTATGTGAAGGAAAAAAAAAAAAAAGTCTTGTTTATTTTTAAAAAATGGCTCCCAGGAGAACTGTGAAAAAGAACCTGTTTGGTTCCAAGAAAAAGAAAAAAAAGGGCCCTCCTGATAAAAAATTTAGAAGAAAGCCCTTTAGTTGAAAAAAAATGTATGGTGTCCCTAATTTGAGGATAATGATAAGAGTCCGGAAAAAGTATGGTGGCCTCAAATGAGTCCTCTAATAAGAGTCCAGAAAAAAAGTATGGTGGCCTCAAATGGCCAAAATAGTGGCATTGTTTCTAGTGTCCCAGATTAAAGGTTATGGTGGCGGCCAAAATGCTGATAATTCGAAAAATCAACATGACAAGAATATATTGGTTGAAAAAGTAGCCAAGAAGCAACCAGTCAGACATCTCAAGACGGAAACACAGCGGCCGGAGACGCCCTCATGCTGGAAGTCCCCGCCGAATTGCAAAATCAACATTACGGAGTTCCTCGAGAGGGCTAAAGCTACGCACATCTGGTGACAGCAGAACAAATTGATTTAATCCCGAGGAATTAAAGAAGGTTGAAAAAAAGAATTAGGTCCAGTCTTTGTGGTCGACAGGCGTTCGCGCAAGATTTGTCGATCCACAAAAGACACTGTTATTAAAACCTTAAATTCTCTGGGAATTAAACCTCAGAGGGTTGTGAAAGGAAAAGGTTTTTTATGTGGACGTACTGTTACCCACGCCTGCCGACTGTGAAGATGCTGCTACTCGCGATCTTATCACCAAAGACCTGATTCTGAGAACCGAGTACGAAGGCAGGCGGAGGAAAAGGTTTCAGTATATGAGGTTCCTCCTCAGATTGTCGGCGAAACACTTGGTAATTTTATCTGGGCCAGTTTGGCCAGATACTCAGTGCTTCGTCAGATGACCTGACCGGGGGTGGAGCTTCGAGATCATGATCAATCAAGATGCCTTCCGTTCCATCCCCAACTGTCTGGATGTAAAGGGCCAGAAGATGCCGATAATCGTGATAGGTCGTAAACCGGCATGCTGGAAGTGTGGAAAGACTGGTCACCTTTCCTCTTCCTGCACAGAGATGAAGGCCTCTGTAGTTCTGGCCCCGCCCAACCAAATCCCCTTTGGCATTGAGTCTGTTTCATCCGTCCTGCCTGTAGTGGGCATGCCAGCGACGGGACCGGTGTGGAAAATCCCCGGTTGGGTCCAAACAAGCCCCATTCCCTGAAGAGCCTTTGCCCCGACGCTAGTGCGGTTAGGGAGAAGGGGAGAGGGGAATGGCAGGTCGTTGGCAAGACTAAAGGGAAGATCCGGGCAGCGGAACCTCGTTCCACAACAAAACAGGAAAAGGCACAGACAGCCCCACTCCCTCTACCAGTGCAAAGGGCGACTCTTCGGCCAGCTACTCGGATAATTGTGAGAAAAATTAATCCAATACGAACCATCCTACGAGAAGAAGGAAAAACTTATAAAATTAAAGGAAGATCTTAAAGCCAAACGACAGGACGCGGAGAGGAAATCTGGCACCTCATTGTCGGCACCATCTTCCCCTGGCACTAAACATCATTCCATGGTCCCTCCCCCTATCACTAAACCTATTAGGGAAGTAGATTCATCAATGACCACACTAAAAAAGGGACCTGTAACAAAATCTCCTGCAAAAAAAACATCACCTAAACATTCTCCCATGAAGACCCCCAAAACCTCACCATCAAAACACGAACAGCAAAAGCGCCAAAGAAGTCCATCTTCGGATGCTTCTGAAGCCACTACAGAAAAGAAAATCAAATCTAGACCATTATACAATACAGGGGAAGATGTGTGCCGAATTTCAAAGGAGACAGAAGAAAAGGCATTACTTCATGCAAAAAAATTAAAAGATTTAAAAACTCTTTTAAATTTCCGGAAATTGAACAATTTAGATGTGGAGAACCCCCGGAATTTCCCCAACGCAAGAAGGGTTCTCACTGTGGTGAGATCGGGGGTTGCTGGTCAGCAAATATGGGCCATGATGGCCAATGCAAATGAAACTTTTACTATGTTTCCACCGATGTCGTGTTTTGACGACGAAAACGTCAAAAAATTACAACAATTTTGTTCAGGGAGGTTCCCGATTTTCGTTCACCCCTCCCTGTATAGAGCTTTAAAGCTAACGTTCCCCTTGGACATTGGCGGCCTGTCTCCTGATGGCACCATCGTTAGTGAGATGGGTACAGGCTCAATGGGAGAGGCCGTCGGTGTCCTGACCCCGGCCATGTTCAATGCAGGAGAGCAACCCTAATCGGTTCCATCATGGCTCTCTGGTTAGCAAGTGTGAATGCCTGAGGCCTGAGGTCCGAGTCTCGCAGGGCGAGGCTCTCTCGCGATCTTCAGCGTCTCGGGGTGAATATCTGTTTGTACAAGAGACCCTTTTTTCTTCTCGTGACTATGAGAACATTCTGTCTAGGGGTTTTCCTCTATTCAGCATGTTTTGATGGACGCTCGAGGGGTGTCTCTTGGTTGGTGAGCAAGTCATTGAAGGCTGCGTGTGTTCTTGTCTTCGCGGATCCGGCGGGCAGGCTTTGCGTGCTGGATGTTACCATAAAGGATAAGGCTCTGCGTCTCATTGGGGGTTTTATGCGCCCAATGTCCATTCTGAGCGGCCTGTTTTGTTTCGGCAGATCGAGCTGTTTTGACGACATCACGTCGGGTAGTCTTAGTGGGTGATTGGAATGCCGTCCTTGATCCCGATATAGATCGCATAGGGACAAATTCGGGTACTAACAACCGGGACGTGAAACCATTTTCGGGACTTTATCGACAAGTTTGATCTTGTCGATAAGTACCGAAATGAACACCCTCGGAGGTAGTGTGGACTTGGACCAAATAGTGGCGGCTCGGCTAGTTATCTAGACCGAGTCTTAGTTAGAGAGAGTCGATGTAGGGCTCTTAGGGTGTCCAAGTTTCCATGAGATAGTTTATTCGGATCATAGGCTTGTCGGGTCCGTAAACTTAGATAAGCCTAAGGTTAGGATGGCTGGCTACTGGAAATTAAACTCATCATTATTTGGTGAGCAAGATTTCCGGGACCAGCTTTTACTAATGATACAGAGGGAACTGACGGGAGCGGTTGTGGGGAATGCCTGGTGGGATAAACTAAAATCCAAAATCAGAACGTTTGCTGCTGATTATAGTCGTCGGCTCAATCTAGATAGATTAGCGGCGCAAACGGCTTTAGAGCAGAAAGTTGATCGGGCGGTGAAATCCCGTGATAGTGGGGAAATAGCCTTAGCTAAGGCAGAGTTGGCCTCCTTGCTTATCAAGAAGGATCAAGCTCTGGTAGTTGGGCTAGGTTAAAAGAATGTCCCTCTGAGGCGACGAATATGGCCGCAGAATTGCGTGCAGAGGAAGCTCGGCATGCATCTCAGCGACATATCGCGAGCGTCACATTGCCGGATAAGCGGATCGTGACAACAAACGAGGGCATATGTGAGGCTTTTCGTGACTACTTTCAGGAGTTTTCACCAGGGAGCCTGGTCTGAGCTCTGCTCAGTTCGACTCCCTATTTGGCTGACTTTCCTGCCTGAGTGCAGCTGAAGCAGCTAGGTGCGAGGGTCCAATTACAGAATCGGAAATCTGGGATGCGTTGAAACAGGTTGGCCTGGACAAATCTCCGGGACTTGATGGTCTTCCGTACGAAGTGTACTTGAGGAAGTCGCCCGTTTTTGTTCCGCTGCTGGCACTGATTTTCGGCAACTGGATGAAGCAGGGGTCTATACCCCAACGCTTCACCAGGGGCGTGATTGTTGTTACGCAAGAATAAAAACGGTGGGGATGGGTTAGGTATCTTTCGCCCTTTAACTATGTTAAACACAGAGTTAAAGATTTTGGCTAAGGTCCTGGCTATTGTTTGCAGGCTGTCCTGTCTAGTCTGATTGGCCCTGAACAGACTTGTGCTGTGAAGGGCAGGACTATTCAGGACAACCTTCATATGGTGCGCCTGATCATCGAGCAAGTCGACAGTGAAGCCGCGCTGATCAATTTAGATCAGTCCAAGGCCTTCGATAGGGTTGACCATCATTTTCTGGAGGCTGTTCTTTCGGCGGCCGGTTTCGGGCCATTACTTTCGCACCTGGATCCGACTTCTGTATGCGACCCCGGTGCGCTGGTGGAGGTGAATGGGGGTACGATCGGAGCCTTTCGTATTGTCTCGCTCCATTCGTCAGGGTTGTCCGCTATCGCCTTTGCTTTACGTTCTTGCGTTGGAACCTTTCCTTCGCAAGTTAAAGGCGAATCTGGTCCTACGCGGAATGCCCCCTGCCCGGTGGTAGCACATCGGCCAGGTATTCCGCCTATGTTGACGACGTTTCGGCTCTTGTGTCGAGCAGAGCCGAGATTGACGAAGTCAGCAAAGAAATCAGTTGTTATGAGATGGTGATAGGGGGCCAAGATCAACCGCGATAAGTCTGTTGGCTTGCGGTTGGGTGCGTGGAAGGGAGTTTTCTTCCGGACCTTCCACTGGACGGATGGGCTGGTCAAGATTCTCGGCGTCTTTTTCGGTCCTGATCTCCAGTTGGAGATGAATTGGTCGGAGGTGCGAGGGAAGGCCGAGATCGCAATTAAATTGTGGTCTCGGAGGAATCTTTCCTTAAAGGAAGGGCGGAAGTTTGTGTTTCACACATCTACCCGATTCTCCTTTACCGACTCTCTGTGCTTCCACTTCCGTGTGACCACTTTACTGGCGTTAGTGAGGCTCTTGTTCTCCTTCTTGTGGGGAGGCAAGGCTGCCAGAGCTGTCGGAGATCTGTCACCTTCATCCATCTGAAGGCGGTCTGGGCATGCCAAGCATTGAGATTCGTCAACATATGCTTCGCATTAGTTTTCTGGATCGAATGTGTCGCGATTCGATGAGGACGGCGCCTTCTGGAAGGAAGACGCCCGTAAGAACTTCCCATCCCTGAGAAGTGTGCATCTGAGCGAGGAGGAGGCCCGCCGTTTACCCCGAGCCGAATGCTCCTTCTATCGTGAATGTCGTATTGCTCTCAGCGCCTCTTACGGGCGTCGGATGGCCTCTCCAACGTCCAGGCGTTGTCGCGTAGGGCATTATATCAAGTTTTAGTCAGGGGGCTGCATGATGATTTGATTGACGAGCTCGGTTTTGACGAGGCAGCAGGCTCGCTCAATATGGCCTTGGCGCCCGGGTTGAAATGCCTCAATAACGATGAGGCATCACCACCTGGCTGGTGATACGTAGGGGCCCTCTGGGTCGCCAAGAGACTCTGCTCAGCTGGCTTGGAGAATTCTCCAACCGCCGACGTTGTAGTGGGGAGGTCGAGACCTTGGGTCACGCCTTCTTTCATTGCAGCCAGGTAGTGCCGTTGGTCAAGTTTGTTGAAGGCCTCATGGTCCGCATGCTGCAGGGAAAGTCCTTTGTCCTTCAGTCCGTTTCCGTTTGTAGCAATGTGGCACCGCCGCTAACGAAGGCTGAACAGTATGTGTTCCACTGCTTGCTCGGTGTTATGAGAGTCGTGGTTTGGACGACACGTCAGAAGGGATTCTATGGAGGCGAGAAGTTCACCTCTTCCCAACTGATCTTGTACTTTAAGCATCAGCTTAAAGTCAAGATTAGGGACGGAAAGGCGGCGGCTCACTTCATCAGAATTCAGCAAAAGGTGGGTGAATCTTGCGCGCTTGTGTCGTGTGAAAGGAGCTGACTTTGAGTGGCACATTGATGCCGGTTAGGCATCAGGATTTTGCTCTTCCTGGGTTGAACTTGTGCAACCCATCCTGAAACTAGGCTAGTTTAGGTTTCTATTTTAATACTTTAGTTTCCTTTGCAGTTAACTTAGCTAGGGTATGTATGCTCATTGGCCCCCCTTTTATTTCTGTCCCCATTTGTTTTTTTTTCTTTAAGTTTAATTCCCCATCCCCTCCCTCGTTATGTGGTCAGTGATGTCAGTTCGCTGGTGGATGCGGGGCGCCTTTCGTTTTCGTGTGAGTGATTCTTTTCGTATTTGTTGTTGTGTCTGAATGAGTGCATGTCAGTGTGAGTGATTGGGATGAATGAATGGTTTATACTATTATAGTCCCGCATTGATTTCGGCCAGTGAAGTGATGTTTCTGTCACATTTAGGAAACTGTGGGGGGTTTTATTACTAATCTTATTTTCTTTAGTTTCTTGTAAATAGTTTTTGTATGCATATTGTAAATACTCATTGGGGTTTATTTTTTAGAATTGTTGTTTTATTCCCCTCCCCCCACAGACCACGAATTGTAAATATGGGGACTAGTTAGTATCTTCATAGAGACAAAGAGGTATTATGGTGGTTGTAGTAAGAAAGGTACGAATGAATGTGTTGTTTTGGTGTAAGGAATATTGTTTCGTACGTTTGGGTCAGTGCTTGCGGCTAGCTAAGTTATAGTTAAGACAGAAGAAGACCGTCCTTTCCCCAATCCCCTTTTCGGCCCTGTGCCACATTTCTGTATTTTAAACAGAATAAATATCGCTTTCCTCTTTGCTACATAGATCTTATGAATTTAAGCCTACTGCTAGATTAGCGACAGTGATTTTACAATTGATATGGATTAATTTAAAGGTAGGTTCTAGAAGTTTCTTCCTTTTCACTTCTTGCCTTCTGAGATGAAACGCAATTACAATGCTTTCCTCCAGTCTTCATAAAATCCGTTCTTTTGTTGTCCTCTCTCCTTAATAATATTTTTTCTATTCTCTCACACAGAGTAGGACCTTGTGCCATAGTAGCTTTATTGTTTTGTTTGGGGTTAAATAATTAAATGTCATTTGGAAGAGAGCACGTTTTTAGATGAAGATGTCAAACCATTCGCCCATGCTTTGAATATTGCTGCCACATAGGGTCCGGTGCTCTTGCGATGTATTTTGAGATTCTTGATAAATCCCAAAGGAGAATCAACAATATTATTGGTCCTGATCTGGCAGCTCGGCTTCAGCTAATTTCCCATTGCCGTAATATATATTCCCTGTGCTTTTTCTATTGATACTTTCATGTTAATTGTTCGAATCACTTTTTCGATATGGTGTCTCGAATTTATGAATTCAAGCGCGGTATGAGATAAACAACAAGGTTTCATCAATTTACAATCAAATTCTCTAGATGCATCCATAAGTTCTCTGCTAACAATACATTTTCTAACACTTATCGCTTGGGGATCTCTCTTCCAGCTCCATGCTTTCCAGCCAACTGCAATGTCAATCGTCATCTACTGCCTTCTTGATTATTTTTCTATTGTTCTCCCTCCTTCAAATCGTTTCTCTTTCTTCTTATTGTTTCACACTCAGTAGGCCTTTTAGTCTTAGTGGTTTTATTGCTCTGCATTGGGGTGGGGACATAATTAAAAAACAAAAATACATGTATGTGTGAATTGAAGAAGCGATTCATGGTCGGTTTTGTCAAGAGTGACAAGGAGTTGATATACAGTTATTTTAAGATATTTTTATATTTAAACATTCTTTTTATAGATACAAATATTTAAGTAAATGCTCTGTTTTATAATAAACAGTATTAAATAATAGTTTTCTACTGTTTGTTATAAAACAGAGCATTTACTTAAATATTTGTATCTATAAAAAGAAAGTTTAAACATAGAAATGTCTTAAAATAATTGTCAGACTTTGCCCATTTCATAATGTGTTACGTCATTTATTTACATTGGATACGCCATGAGCAGATATGAATGTACATGGAAGATTGAAGTTTAAATACAGTAAATTCGACCTTGTTAACCGAACGCTCCTATGTGGTCGAAATGGTTAAGGCACGTCAGGCTATATGGCGGTTCCGTATAGGATACAGGTTCGGTTCCTGTCGGAGGATGAAAATGTTCTATGGAAATTTCTCGGACATTCAAAAATGTATTCCTTCATCTACAGATCAAAAGTATTTTTGGTAATTCTAAAATAAAATGGATTGTTGGTCATTTTTCTATAAAATGTATTATTGGTAATTCTATGATAAAATATATTGTTGGTCATTTTGCTATGAAATATATTGTTGGTCACTTTTCTATTAAATGTATTCGTGGTAATTCTACGATAAAATGCATAGTTAGTCATTTTGCTATAAAATATATAGTTGGTCATTTAGCTATAAAATGTATTGTCGATCTTTTTTCTAAAAGATCTATTGTTGGTAATTCGACGCTAAAATGTATTGTTGGTCATTTTGCTATAAAATTTATTGTTGGTCATTTAGCTTCAAATATGTATTTTTGGAAATTTCACGATAAATAAGTATTGTGTTAATATTTTGTATAAAATATATATTGCTGATGTTTCTAATATAAAAATGTATTTTATCCATTTATAGTGCTTTGTTTTTGTTTTAGGTTACACTATTTGTCCATAGCTGGGATCCTAACAGATGCTACCAGCCAGAATCTGAATGGACATTGGAACAGCAGCATTTAAACCTCCAACCTCCCGATCAGAGACCTTGCTCCTGGACGCAGTTTGTCGTCTGTCCGACTCGCTTTTGTCAGAGAAACGAGATCATTGATTGAAGCAGGAAACTCTCACCTTGGCCGTTAACTTCAGATTAGTCAGCTCTCAGCCAGGAGATGCCATGTAATTAGTGCATTGGCATCTTACATGGTTATGGATCCAATTCTATCCCAATGTGCTTGATCGTTCTTGACCTTATAAAAAATGTTCACCCACCATTTGTCAGGTCGTGTTTTTAATCCTGCTGGGTGGTGAGACATTCCTTTCACCATTAGTGCCTGGTCAGGGAATCGGCTTAGTTGTCGATGATCTGACAATGTGGAAGGCTGTACAAGGTTACATGGTACAAGAATCGCACGGGCAATTTCAGGAATATATAAGGTTACCAGGTTAACAATTGTCAAAGTAAAGGTGAACTGGATATGAGCAACAAGACAGCCCTAAAGTCAGACCATATATTCGCCAAGAACTGAAAAAACATATCAGTGCAATGATGACAATGTTGTAAATATAAATGTTTTATATGAATTGTCTGCTTTATTGTTGTGGATTCCGGGGATGGAATCCGTTACAAATAAATAACAACGCCAGTAATAGAAAGAGGAAAAATATCTGTATTAACGTAAGAATACAAAGTGAAATGAAGATTAGTAGTCCAGGAATGCGGGTTAGTAGAAAAGTATATTTACAAGTCTCTGTAATTGAAGCCGTAATTATCTCTCTTTCTGGACTCTCGTAACTCTGAGTGAACACCTTGTGTCGACCCTCTTAGTCACGCTATCTCTCCGTAGTATAAATATATATGGGACGAGTCCATTCTGTGTACAGGGGGCGAGCCCCACAATATATATGTTCTAGAATTAGTTTTCCTATCGTTTATATATGTTTTCATGGACCTTTTTACATGGAATACAATTTAAAAGTTCAACTAGTAGAAACTACCGACTGTCACAATAGGTATAACATTAGTAGAATATGAATCAAGTTTTAGAATCCTTCATTAATTATTTTATGAGAATCTATTGTAAAACAGTATTCCAAATTTAATCTGGTAGACTATAGTCCGTCAGTATTGAAACAATTTTTCATAGAATATGTATCGTGTTTTAAAATATTTTGGGTATCTTTATAAAACGGAATAACATCCTCAATTTTATCAAGTAGAATTCTGTCTGTCATTGTTAGCATTCTTCTTCTGAATACTGTACAAATTTTCGCAACCTTTGGAATCAGTTTTATTTAGCAATACATTATCTCTTTATCAAAGAAAATTCTGAAAACGTCTTTGTAGTATACAATGACTCGTTTTTTTCCCTTTCGGAATCAAATTATATTTGAGATGTCATCTGAACACTACCATCAACTGCTCATGTGTGCATGATATCTCCATCTTTAAACGCCATTAGATACACCTCTGTCATGACATGTGCATAACCGATGAAAAACGCGGACTAGCGAAGTTACATTTTTCTGGTCTCAATCAGCAAAGACGGTTTCCCTTGGTATCCACAAATGTTTACTTCACCTTCTGGCCCATCAAAAATAGCGTAGCATGTGTCAGTTAAAAGAAGTGGCGAAAAATCGATCTTTTGTAGTCCATGTCATTCGATTTTCATTCTGAATTTACACTTAATCTCGGACCTAACCTTGTAGGCTTTTATCAAGATTCCTTGCGGCTTGAAAGACTAAATATTCATAGCTTGAGAAAGATGGAAAATTTCAAATAACTTCTCCCTTCAGACGGAACAGAGATCGGCTGTATTTCTCCATGATTTGCATTTATCACACTTGCATCGGTGTCGTCCAGGAACTTCAAAGAGTTTCTTTACTATTTAGAATTAAAGATATGAAATATCTTCAGATATGAGTCAGATCTCCATGACGCCTTATTTTAAAGCTTCAGGTTCGCAACATACCTAATGATTTGAGATTTTAAATGTCCGCTTCATACAAATGTCACTCTATTCTGCCATCTATATATATATATATATATATATATATATATATATATATATATATATATATATAGGCACACACACTGACACACACACACACACACACACACACACACATATATATATATATATATATATATATATATATATATAAGAAGAAATAACAGCAACATATATAAAGTGCGCGAAATAAAACAGTAGAGCAAAATATTATCATTATTTATAAAAAATATAATTCCATGCCATGGAATCATATTTTTAAAAAAGAAAATTATTTTAATATATATATATATATATATATATAGTAACTGCTTTCTTATATATATATATATATATATTTATATATGTGTGTGTGTGTATGAGAAAATAATTATATATATATATATATATATATATATATATAGTAATTTTTTATATATATATATATATATATATATATATATATATATATATATATATATAGGAAAATAATTATTATATATATATATATATATATAAAAATATATATATATAGAGAGAGAGAAAAAGAGAGAGAGGATCTATGAAAAATACTTTTATAAACTTTTTGGTGTGTGTTCCTCACACCAAAACAAAAACAAATTCTATGTACCCATATGTTCGCAAATTCTTCGTTTTTGAGTTATTAAGTTTAAAATTTACGGCAGATGCTCTGAAATTTACAGTCCAAGACACAATCCAAAAATACTTTTACAAAATTTGATTTGGTTTCCTGACACTAAAACAAGGTTAAACATCCATATAAACATATGTGCCAAGGGCTATCGTTGTACCTCAACACAGCAACTCATGACAAATGTTCAAAATGTCGCTTGCTTCTACACACGCATACATCCGTCGGATTATTGACTGGCGGACTCTCTTTCATATAATTCCACACGTTTCGCAGGCTACCATGACACGTTAATATCAGCTGCCAATGCATCGAGAATAATATGACTAAAATATGCTGGACTCTCACCACCATGCATGAATAACACGCGTCTTTGTACTAGCAGGTGAATATACTCTAGAATATCTGGAAGATTGTTTGAAATAAAGTTTCTTTCGCCAGCTCCTGCAAGAATTGCTCGGAGAGCGTATGGACCTACCAGACAGTCACCTACAATTCAAGCCTACGCATTAATCGTAAACTAATACTGCTGTCTTGGCTGTATTGTACAATGGAGATTTCGATCTGCCCAGAAATATGTTTGTTGTGTAAATTTGCTATTCATCTCTTTCACATGTTGCTTCATCCGTAAACAATACTGAATAGACCAACAACGGATCAGTAGTTTGTGCAAAACTCGGCAAAATTTCACAGGGATAGCGCTATTATGGTCGGTTAAAATTATAAAAGGAAGAAACAATATTCGCGATACTTCTTCTAACTTTAAATAGATTATGCATTATTCTCATAACTGGCCTTCAGGTATGGTTTACTCCCATATTTGAACCTCATTTATGGTTTCCAACACATTTGACCCACATAAATGTTTTACACCCCCATCTAATCATCACAGATGTTTTACACCCATATCTAACCCTCACACATAGTTTACACCCATATCTGACCCTCATATACGGTTTACACCAACATCTGACATATATGGTTTACACCGCTATCTGACCCTCACATATGGTTTACACCCATACCTCACCCTTATATACGGTTTACACCAATATCTGTCCCTTTCACAAGGTTTATACTCATATCAGGCCCTCATATACGGTTTACACCAACATCTGACATATATGGTTTACACCACTATCTGACCCTCACATATGGTTTACACCCATATCTCACCCTTATATACGGTTTACACCAATATCTGTCCCTTTCACAAGGTTTATACCCATATCAGGCCTCATATACGGTTTACACCAATATCTGACATATATGGTTTACACCCCTATCTGATCCTCACACATGGTTTACACCAATATCTAACACACATATACGGTTTACACCAATATCTGACGTATATGGTTTACACCGCTATCTGACCTTCACACATGGTTTACACCCATATCTGACCCTTATATACAGTTTACACCAATAGCTGTCCCTTTGACAAGGTTTATACCCATATCAAGCCCTCATATACGGTTTACACCAATATCTGACATATATGGTTTACACCCCTATCTGACCCTCACACATGGTTTACACCCATATCTGACATTCATATACGGTTTACACCAATATCTTACGTATATGGTTTACACCGCTATCTGACTTTCACACATGGTTTACACCCATATCTGACCCTTATATACAGTTTACACCAATATCTGACATATATGGCTTACACCTATTTCTGACCCTCATATACGGTTTACACTCATATCTGACATGTATGGTTTACACCCATATTTGACCCTCATGTTTAATCTTTAGCATGTTTGCTGCGAGTGATCTTCAACTGTGAAAAGATCAGTTTAAACTATGTTTGTTTATTCCTTTTTTTTAATGATTGCTCGGTACTGTATTATAAACACGTTTAAGGCAAGTATGTGTCTTCTTACCGGACTTATTCAACTATTACAGTGAAGCAATCCTGAGAGAATACGAAGTTCTTCTGGGATTCCTTATTGGCGCTCAAAATCTTCACAACATTAGATAAGTAGATGAAACAATGATGGTAGGGAACACAGGAAGGAAACTACAGGAAGTCCAACTGATTGTAATAAGTGAAAGCGAGAAAATAGAATAAAGATTAACTATAAGAAGACAAAATGTGTGGCTGTCAGCAAAAGCATCGGTCTCATACGAGGATTATGAATTAGATATGTCAAGATTAAGCAAGGAAATAATGTTTAAATATCTTGGAAGGGTTTTAACAGAAAAGGGAAAGTACGAAACTGAAATCCGAAGGCGCATTTGGATAGCAAAAGGTGCCTTTCAAAAGCTAAGCAAAGTATTAAGAAACTGTTAAATATCCTTAGAAACACATAAAAAAGTACTGAACTGTTATGTACTATAAATCGTCCTATATAGAATAAAGGCTAGACAATCTCCTCACCTGAAGCAAGAGAAATATGGTTCTACAGAAGGATGCTGAGAATAGCATGATATTAATATTTGAGTAGCAACGAAGTGTGATATAATTTTCAATGGAAGTAAAATATTATTGTTTGAGGTTTTATTTATGAGGTCAATAATTTGCCGATTTTCACCAACTACAAACTCGATGGAAAATAAGGGCCAAAATATCTGGAGTGAATGTACAACACGGAAACACTGTTTTATTTAGATTTTAGGAGCATTTTACAGAATCATTTTAGTACTCTTTTGCACACATTTTGTTCTCCAGGAAGATATTCTTGGCTTTTTATAGCTTAACGTGTCTTTTATTATTTGAATAGTTGAGATTGTCTATATTACGGCAGGACCACATTTACAAAACAGTCGAGGGAAATTTTAATAGAGACATCTGAAAAATCATAAACAAGGGGATAAAGAAAATAAAAGTAAAAGTAACACGACCACGTGTCAATTGACTGTAAAAATGAACAGTCATTAATATATTGAATACTCGTGCATAAATCGAGAAAAAAAAAGAGAGAAAATAAATACTATTTACATTGTTCGGACTGTTGTATATTCACGGCGTTTCGGATGATAGGAATTTCGAGTTGAACCATTTATTTCATCCACTGGAGTAGATTTTTCTAGTTCCACGTACCATGCCTCTTCCGGATGTCTCGGCATCAGTTGTCTCCCATTAACTCAACTCTTCAAGCTTTTGCCCACTTCTGTAGCTGGATATTAAACTCACAACTCTTTGGGTCAAGTCACTGGATCCAATCAACGCTTTTATCCACTAGGCCATGTGTCCTTGAGGACAACAGTCCGAACAATGTAAATAGTGTAAACGATTATAATATCCCATCTCAGATATATAGACAATAAATACTGGGGATAAAATGAGATTTAGTCATATATCCGCGGCCAATACCTTGCCAAATTTCACCAACTTCAACATCTCTTTAAAGAAAAGGCGCCACAGTATCTAAGGTGCTGTGTTATAATGAAACACTTTTTTATTTAGATATTAGAAGCATTTTACAACATCTTTTTAGTCCTATCAATTTTTCTATTTATGTATTCTTTTTTCCCGCCATGTAAATGCCAGGTTTTATAATTAGTTAGAATTTGTTTAAATGTTCCAATCGATTTCTATTCTACAGATTCATATATGTTATCGTTGATCTCTTCCAGAAGTTGATTATGTTAAGATAATACTAATTATCTACACACCATGTGTCAAAACTTGATACTATTTATCACTTCCCGTAATTGACGGGACTTTTAGATTACTGATAAAAATGACATTCGCACTGAGATTTATCGTTTAATAAGAAAAGTTTGTTGTAATATGTTGATGAGCTGTCTTGGCTTATATACGGGCTTTAGATTGGTGTGCAATTCTCAGAAATAAATTATGGTGCGCAGATCATATTCAAATCGCTTTATACACGAAATGCTAACTGCGCACCTCGAGGTGGTGTAATGGTTAGCAATCTTGTCTTGCTGAGTAGTGAGTTTGATCCTCACTGGGTGCAACATACTTTCGTCCTTGTGCCACATCTGAGCTACGCTTGGAAAATCACTATTTGGGCACCTCGGCGTGGTGTAATGGTTAGCAAGCTTGTTTTGCTGGATCAGTTACTACTGAAATGTGAGTTCGATCCTCACTGAATGCCCCAGACTTTCGGCCTTGTGCCACTTCTAAGCTACGCTTGGAAATTCTCTACACGAAATGCTAACTAATCGTAACTGAAAATAATATTTTATTCTTGTACGTTGAATATGGTTTTAATCAAAGTTTCTGTTTTCTCCGAGGTTTGGAATTATCTCTATAAATGTTAATGGGGGCACTTTGACGGGGTGAAATGCTTGTCTGGCTAGAACAATTACGAATGAGTAGTGGGTTCGATCCTCACTGGGTGCTACATACTTTCGGCCTTGTGCCATATCTAAGCAGCGTTTAGAAAATCACTATACTATTTAGGATTTTCACTGAGGCAATGAGGTATTATGGTGGATGTAGTAAGAATGTGTAGTTTTGGTGTTAGGAATATTGTTTGTATGTTTGGGTCAGTGCTTGTGTCTAGCTAATTTTAAAATTGATGAAAACCTTCCTTTTTCCTCATACCCTTTTTAGGCCTTGTGCCACATTTTCTGTATATTTCACAGAAATAAATATTGTAATGTTTAGCAAAGTTTTCTCGCTAGATCAGTTACGACTGAGTACTGAGTTCAATCCTCACTGGGCGCCCCAAACCTTCGGCCTTAGGAAATATTCAAGTTATGCATAGAAAATCCTCTTTTCTCGTTAGATCAGTTACGACTGAATAGTGAGTTCGATCCTCTCTGAATACCTCGGACTTTAGGTCCTGTTCCACATCTAAGCTACGTCGAGACAATCACTATATAAATGATAATGGCGAACATAGTTTTCCATACAATAAAAACCATGGGAAAATATTTCGAA
>CAHIKZ030000483.1:27500-102500 GCA_903632075.3 Acanthosepion pharaonis
AGTCGAAAGCTTAGTTTGAATTTAAACATGTATCAATATGGTGATTCCCTTTCGTCTTTCACTGATAATGTTATAAAGCTTATCAGACAATATGAAAGGAACTTACTTAAAATAAATAGACAAAACTTGTCTATATTATTTAATGAAACATGCATCAAATATATATATATATATATATATATATATATATATATATATATATATATATATATATATATAAATACGATTATATAACTCCAAACAATCTCGAGCCGTATAATTCGGGAAGATAAAGTTTGTAATGCAAGCAGATTTTTTTATTTACACGACTGAATGAAACTTAAAAGATTGATAGTCATTAATTCTAGTTAAATAAATGTATTCTCCATGTTGACTTTTATAGAGATTACATCCACTTTTCAGGAGACTTGATTGTAAAAGAAGGGACACCAAATAAGTGCAATACAAATATTATTGCAATAAAAAGTAAACATAACAACGATCCTTTAAGATTGCAGTTATAAATTACGTGTGGCTAACGGTTTGGAGGTGAGCAGATACAATTTGATAAGTACTCTGCATGGAAAACTGGAGCAACTATTGTTAAGAAATAGATAAAAGTTCAAATGACTTGAAGTTACTCAGAGACACAATTTCGGTCGTCAAGGTAAGTTAAATGTGGAAAACAGGACGATAAAGAGATTTATCTCACCCTGTCGTATCGATTATCGTTTTAAGCTCAACACAAACTGCTGACAGTCTTCCAGATTATCGGGAAAATCCGCAGGAGTAATGTTCAGGAGTTGAACAAATGTTCATATCGGTGTATTTTTCGGACAGATTATCTTTATTCTTTTAATCGCTATCCAGTCTCCTCCTGTTGGTTGATATACAGGGTGTAATAGCAAAATTGTCCAAATTGTGTAACAGCATGAGATAATTGTCCATCAGACAAAATGTTTAATAAATAAAAAAAAAACATTAAACTAACTGAGTTTATTTTTTCTAGGTTTTCAGATAAGACGTATAGCGATTTTGACACCATTTGTCCTAAGAATCACTGGAAAATACTTTGAGTTATTCAGCTTGAAAGAAAACAAGTTAAAATTGTCTTATGTCAGCCTTACTATGTCTATACAAATGAACAATGATCAGACGAAAAGATCATTCTCGCCTTCAGTAATTGTACCAACATTCCTACTCTAGATTCCAGAATTCTTCAAGAGAAATGTGAATAAGTTAAAAAAAAAAAGGGAGAGAACAGTAATCTGGATCAGGAGCTCAAAACAGTAAGAGAGATCATCATTTCAACTTAGACCTCAATATGTTCTTATTGTTCAAAGTAGAGTCCAAGAGTGTTATAAAAACCTAGGAAAATTCCAGTAAGATATATTTAATCATTTCTATGATACAACGGTTCAACTTCTCCAGGAGTCTATCCTATCATTCGGTATTTGTTTCTGTATTTGAAGTAAATTCTTTTTTTCAGTTCCAAATAGTGTTGTGACCAAGTAATCGGTTTAGAAATAACATAGTAAGAGGTTGCAGATAAATAGTGTATTAAACAGTAAATACAACACAAGTGCATTACACAATTTGTGAGTGTGTATTGATAGAACAGCGTTCATTCCCTCACTGTTATATTTAACAGCCCCCGTCAGGAGGGTTATGTGTGGTACAAAGCCGAGATTAACATGGGTTATCCAAGCCTGTAGGCTCGGCCAAAATATCACCGTAGACCCAGCATAAACGGGTTCGGGTCTGTCTTCTCCGGACGAAACTCTGCCCTTCGGCACAGCCTCGTTCGTGCTCATCATCTACCCAACAGAGTTTAACAGGAGCTGCGAACAGTCAAAACCTCGGTAGAACAGTCTTTCACTGTTAATATTTAACGCCCCCCACCTGGGTCATATGTGGCTCAAAGTCGGTTTAATGTGGGTTCTATGAACCCGTAGACTTGGCCAAACATATTCCCTTCAAACCCGTATAAAAAGGGTTCAGGGCCTGTCTACCTCCCCAGATGAAGCTTTGCCCTTTCGGCCGAGGCAGAGAGTTTGACAGTTGAACAGCCTATCATTGTTAATATTTAACAGCCCTCCCAAGACGGATGTATGTGGCACAAGGCCAGGTTTACCGTGGGTTCTCCAAGCCCGTAGGCTCGGCCAAAATCATTCCCTTCGAACCCGTATAAACGGGTTTAGGGCCTGTCTACCTCCCCGGACGAAAATTTGCCCTTCGACAAAGCTTCGTCCGAGTTCCTCTCTGCCGAGGCAGAGAGTTGACATTTTAACAGGCGAAGGCGTTGTTCCCCGTGCCTTACTTTTCCTACTACTTTATAGTAAGTGGAAGAGTTCATAAAAGACTCATTAGAAGGAAGACACGACAACAGATAGTTATATAGCTCTCCAATTTCCACGCGTAACTAGCTTTTTTTTGAATCAGCTAATATCTATCTTGTTCATTTTTGTGTTTCGTCCTGGATATGACGCTAAAATACATCCGTCAGCAAGGCCTCTGATCGGAAGAGTCGAGGTTTGGCTGACACGGGGTGATAGCACCGGTTAGATTCCAAGGCATGGGCAAATAGTGCCCCTCACCCACCCCCAAATAATAAACAGGTTATTTTTATAGCAAAATGACAATGAATTGAATGCAAAACTACAAGCAATGCGTTTTATTTTTTTAATTTCCAACAATCCATTTCTATAGAGAAATTAGCAACAATACATTTTATGATCAACAAATTAACCTTAATTTATAAACTGATGTACAAAGATATAGATTTCTTCATTAAATAACTCAAAGGGTTTGGTAAGCAAACCAACGAACATTGAAGTTTAACTACAGTAAACTCGACCTTGCTAACCGAGCGCTCCTTCGTGGCCAAATCGGTAAAGCTAAATGACGGTCCTGTATAGGATACAGGTTCGAATCCTGTCGGAGGACGAATATTTTCAGACTGGTAAATGTTGTTTAATACTGTTTATTATAAACGGAGCATTTACTTAAATATTTGTATCTATAAAAAGAATGTATAAACATAAAAATATCTTCATATATATATATATATGCACGTAAAGCTGAGTATCATCTACAATGTATTCAATTGTGAAAGCAGACTGATATATATCAGACATTTATTATATCAAAGCATCCAAGAAAATTAAATTTCGGTATTAAATGACCTATAAAGTTATTGATATGCCGTTAAACAAACGAATCAAATTCATTTTTGTGTCATTGTTTGTTTCAACCACTGAAACAGGGATTGAACTCACATTGGCCAATTATTGAAAATGACATGCTCATCATTAATTAATAATAGATCAGAAGCTCATGAAGTATTGAAATAAAGTCCAAAAATATGTATTCCCTTTACCCTATCGTCCACTGGTGGCCTAGGCTTGAGAGTCTCCGACTAAAGTCAAATCGGTTGGGTTTCGATCCCAGATCAAAGTAATCGCATGTCTAGCTTCACTAATAAGCCGAGATACAGCAAAACACTCTGTATATATAAAGTTGGGGAAAAGCTCAAAATATCAGTTTTGAGCTCCGGTGCATTTGAATTCCATATGTAGATGTATCTCATCTGATAAATGCGTTCGATACGAAGTAAGTTTGAAAATCAGAGTTCGACGTTTTGAAATCTGTTGGATACTGTATCCCCGAAATTTGATTGATACAGGTCTTGATCGAATAGTGATTTGTGATGAGAAATGGATCATTTATGACAATAGCAGACGATCGGCTCAAGGGCTTCATCATGACGAATCATATAAACCCTTTTCAAAGGCGAAATTTAACCAATAGAACATAATGGCAACTGTCCAGTAGTTCGCCATTATGGCTGGCTTTCTCGTTCGCTTTTCTGTTTTCCGCGTCTTTTTCATGATAAAAGCATGTATGTTCCATGATAAGGAAGTATTTTTTATGACAAGGATGTATGCTGTATGATAATGGATCAGTGCTATATAATAATTGCATGTATGCTGTGTGATAAATATGTTGATATAATTATTCCTTAAAATTTGTGGGTGTCTCTCTACTGATGTTTATGAGGTATTTTTGTCATGTATATTTGTTCGTCACCTGTACTGGAGTTATTTGAATAAACAAAGTTTTGTTTTCAGGTAACCTGTGTATTTGTTTTACATGTTTAGACATGGTAGTTTTGCTCAAAGTTGATATATATATATATATATATATATATATATATATATATATATATATATATATATATATATATATATTATCTATCCACTTTCATTTCCCATTAGATTGTGGCCGAGACTCTAATATTACTATACGGCATTCAAAAACGATTAAGGATACAGGAAGTCCTTTACATCAAAGCATGATAAATCACTATCTATAAACAAAACTGCTTCAGTTTACGTGAAAACGGGTTAAAGTCCAATGATCTCTAAGGTTAGTTTAAGCACATCGCATAAAAATCTATTTCGCTGACTTGGCATGTGAATACATGTCAATTTCAAACACCGGATAATCTCCTGATGGTCTATTTCCTTTCCTTAAAAGCGATCAATAATTGTCGAAATTGCAAAGAAGACATATCTGAATTTGTCCGGTTTCTTAACAATGTCAACATGACGCACAGGGAGGGAACAAATTTATATTCTCATCATCGTAACGTTTATTCCCCTTGCTTTGACTGTAAATATTTTCATATCAGTAGATTTGTTCAGCTCTTCTCTTTACTAACTCGAGTTTTTTTTTTTAAATCATTTCACCACAAGCAAGGTAATAAAGCCACTAAGATGCAAGAGCTTACTGAGTGTTCGAGAATATGAGAAAAACTACTAATAAATTGAAAGGAATAATAAAAGGATAATAATTACGAAGACAGAAGATAGCGATTGACACTGCATTTAAATTTTTGAAGATCACAGTTGACTCGAAACCAAGAAAGCGGAAAAGTGTTCCACAAGCGGGATGTTCAAGAAAAGAAGTTGTTAGCATAGAACTTACAGTGACATCAAGATATTTAAACTGTAAATTGATGAAAACTCTCCACTAAACGAGTACTAGCTTCAATTCCTAAAGTCTATCTACCATAGTGGAAAGTGATATATATTTCCGTTTATTTACAGAAAATGTGGCACAAACCCAAAATGAGGAATGAGAAAAAGGAAGGTCTTCTGTCTTAATATTAAAGTTAACTAGCCATTGACATACCACATATATCAGAGTATTCCTAACACCAAAACAACGCATACTTATATACCCTTCTTACTACATCCACCATAATACCCCATTGTCTCTATGAAAGTCCTAACTAGTCCCCATATTTACAATTCATTGTCTTGGGGAGGGGAATAAAACAACAATTTAAAAACTAGTCCCAATTAATATTTACAATATAAAAACAAAACTATTTACAAGAAACTAAACAAAATAAAGTTAGTAATACCCTCCATAATGTGGCAGAAACATCAGTTAACTGGACGAAATTAATGAAGGACTCTAATACTCTGAGACATTCAATCATTCCAAGCACTCACGAAAGGCGTTCTCGCATCCTCCAGAGAACTGATGTCTCTTTTCACACAAACGCGAGAAGGAAGGGGAATTTAAGTAAAGACAAAAGTGATAGAAATAAAAGGGACCAATGAGCGTACGTACTACCATAGGGGTAAGTTCATCAATACAATTAACCTGAAAGTATTTATAGAAAATGAACTGATGTAGACCAACGACATTGAAAATTCATCTTTGGAATTTAAAATGAAATGTTAAATGACTTCATGAAACTTTAGCGTATTACTAGATTTTTCTGTTGAAATTATAAGAAATAATGTCCGATTGTATGATAAATCTTTTGTGTTCTAATATATTTGTACAAAACATTACTCATTCGTAATCATTGAAATGTCCTCTTTGATTATTTTGTATCAATCACTTTCAGAATTTAACTTAAAACATTATATACCTCTCACCTCGAAAATGAAAAAAGAAGAGATATGTTTACTTTCTTGTACGAGTTCAAAATTACCCACAATGCTTCCCAAAGAGGTGCCAACATTAAAAGAAAAAAAAAACATAGGTTGAAGGGTTCACTTTTGATGCGACTATTCGGTGATGAGAGACTTGAAGAACAAGATGGTACAAGACATTCAATTTCAACTGACATCAACTAAAAACACTAGTTGAACAAAACGAACATCAATGTATGAGAGAAATGTCTCAGATAATGGGTGTCACTATTTCAATAATATCGGACCATCCTAAAAGAATTGGCAAGATGAAGAAGCTCAATAAATGTGTTCGACATGATGCCAGTGAAAGTCAAAGAGTTCTATACCTGAGAGTGTCGTCGATGATGCTTCTGTGAAACTCGAAAGGATACATTTCTTAATAGATTTGGGATGAGAAATGGATCTTTTATGACAATTGTATACGATCGACTCACTGGTTTGATCATGATGAAGAATCTAAATCTTTTTCCTAAACCGAATCAACAAAAGATTATGGTGATCGTCTTGTAGGCACCCATTGGCATTATCCATTACAGTTTTCTGGAATCTACCCACAGTATAACTGTTTAAGTTTTCTCCCAGCAACTGGATTAAATATAGATCCGGTTAACTTTAATGGACGAGGTCCAATTCTGCTTCAGGACAATGTCCGGTCACATTTTGGCAGGATGACTCTGGGGAAGCTCACCGAATTGACATAAGAGATTTTTGTCATAACCACCATGTTGCTCAGCTCTCTTGCCCAATGATTAAGACTTTTCAAGCATCTTGACAAGTTCTTAAGCCCAAATAAATCCCATTGCAAAGAAAGATGCAGAAACCGCATTCAAAGATATCATGGCCGCCATACATTTCGTGTTTTATCGTAAATGCAGAAATAAATGCGAAAGCAGAAATATGCAGGTGTTCAGGGATGTGATTTTGACTGATTTAAATATTATTTAAATATATTAATTCCAGAATAAAATTTGATTCTAAATTCGGACTTTTTATTGTACTTTCTCCTCAGCAAAGTTTCTCATTTTTTTTCACATCGCTTCGAGTGAAATGATAAAAAAAAACAACATATATTTATATCCATACTTATATGTGGATGTATGGATTTCCATTTGTATTTCTGTGTGTGTTTGATTATAAATAACTATATATATATATATATATATATATATATATATATATATATATATATATATATATATATATATGTATAATTTTATTTGATGAGAATTTAAAACCATCTCTCAGACTTACAACCAAAATCACAAATCATTTTTTGTGATATTGTTAAGTATTGTTTTTGTGATATTGTTAAGTGTTGATATTCATTAATTAATTTTAATTTTACTCTGTTTTTGAAATAGGGCTCTACCTGAATCTCTATCCTTCTGGAAATTCCATACGGCTTACCATATTGTATTATTATTATTGAAAGTGGATTTTTCGTTTATTAATCCGACATATTTGTTTCTACTTAGACATTATTTCTAGTTGTTACCCGTATTTCAATAGATGCTCATCTTAATTATTTATTTATATAATAAATAAACAGAGCATCTACCTGCATACGGCTACACGCTAGAAAAATTAAATGAAATGCTTAATTGCAGTACCTTGTCACTCGTCTTTAACGTAATTTGCAAATATATATATATATATATATATATATATATATATATATATATATATATATATGTGTGTGTGTGTGTGTAAAGAAAAACACACCACTTTAGGGCTCCATTAGTTTAATATATTATATATATATATATATATATATATATATATATATATATATATATAATTGTGCATTTGAGCAGCATTCCTTCTTTTATAGATGTTTCGTTAAAGACGACTGACAAGGTACTGCGATTAAGGTTTTTTATTTAATTTTTCTTGTGTTCTTACAAATGTTTTCTTTTTGGGACACGTAGTGTGAAAACATGTTCCAAACTTCTGAATATCCGAACACGTTTGGCTATTCTTTTAGCCATTATTAAGAGGGATTTTTATTTTCTTATTACTTTATTCTCCTCCCCTCCTTTTATTTCACCCAACGTCATGCGTTTGTTTATTTATTTCTGAAAATAAATAATGTGGCGTTCATTAGTTTAAAAAAAATAAAGCGTTAAGAGGTCATTTGATAAAAATCGCCTGAAGATACCGTAAGATTGAAACCAAGGTAGCGTAGTCAATTTAACTGGCCTGATATATATATATATATATCGGATATAACGTCATAATTGATCAAATCGTGTAAATGCATATATATTTTTCCAGGATCATTTCCCAACATATTTAAAATGATCTCAACCGTCTCTAACCAACTTTATGCCCTGGAGTAATTAGGTGTCTCACATGTCAAGGGCGATTTAATTTTCAAGTTTTTTTCATTGCTCTTTGGATTGTCATAGCTGAAACTTCTCTCTCACGTGCCAAACGTCTTATGGATTGAGTTGAAAGTTTCATCAATGATCTCTTCAGCTATATAACTCTTCCTGTTGTGACCGCCTGATCCAGGTTTCCTTTCTACTCTTCCAACTTTTTTCCAGTTACTCAAGAATGAATATCCGTTAATTGCTTACACATCAACGTAATATTCCAAACCACGGTAAAATAACCAGAGAATTAAAAAAAAGTATACATAGGATTAACTGAAGGACCCAGGAAACAAAGAAACTATGCACACAGAACATCTTTCACATATAGTAAATGCGCAAACAGTACAATGTTTTCCAAGTACATTTTGGAAATTAAAAACAAAACACAAATCACACTAAAAATATCATGGAAAATAAAGTAAAGATCATCAGCCTACAACAATCTGCTAGGAGGAAAAAATAGCTATTATTACTTTCCCAGACCAAAATAAATGACTAAATAAACGATCTGAGCACATCCCGAAATGCAGTCATGAAAACAAATTTTTACTACGTTACCTAAAAATCGAAAACTGAAATGAATAAATACAAATAGACAAAATAATATAAAAACAAGTTAAATAAATTAACGCAAACAAATAATAAACAAATTAACAAACCAGAATAGACGAAATAGAATAAATAAAAATAAAAAAAATAAAATAAAATACATAAAAAACAAAAACAATCAACACAAATATGTAAATAAAATATATAATGATAAACAAATTTGCAAACCAATCTCACCAAAATAACCGTCATAATAGAGAACAACCAATTCAAAAATTTGACGAGAAAATAGCTATAACTGCTCTATATCTAAAAAAAATCACTACGTTACTCAAAAATCGAAAAACAAATAGAATAAATAAAATATACAAAATAAAATGAAGTAAATAAATAAAAAACTAATTAAAAATTAATACAAATAAATAAATAAATGAACCAATTAACAAATCGCCCCCACTAAAATAACCGTTAAAACTATTAAAAGTAAGCATAAATAAGCAAATAACAAGTAAAACTAATCAATACAAATAAATAAATTAAAAACTGTCCACCCGCCAAAATAACATTATAGACTACGGCAAGAAATCTAAACATTAAACGAATAAATATCTTTAATTATCTTCCCAGACCAAAACAAACTATTAAATAAGCGACCTAAGCAAATCCCCCACCATACAATTTTTTACTACGTTAATAAATCATCAAAAAACGAAAAAAATAATTAATACAAAATGAAAATGAAAAACAAGTAAAATAAATTAACCTAAACAAATAAATAAATAAACAAACAAGCCCATAACGCAAAAATAATCGCCAGAATAGATTACCCACAATGCACCACTGACCCACAGATATAAATGGCCAAGGAAAAATCCAGCATTCGCGGCCTGACTATTACGCTCAGCATGAAACAGCCTGTCGCCTCTGCGTGTTGACTTCAATTCTAACTTTTATATTTATATATACATACGCTCTAACTCTGATATTGAGCACTTTATCCCATAATTATAGCACACCTTAAAACTATATATATATATATAATCCAGATTTACTAGATATACATATATTGTGGGGGAAACCTCTCAGAATTGATATGAAATGTTTGAAGAATATAAAATGTCAAACAAATGTGGAATTGCAGAAATGTTCTTGGCAAAACCCATTACACAAATTTTGACCAAATGCCCACACATTAGGATTCTTTTTGAATGGGCTTCTTCAATATATACACACACACACACACACACACACATATATATATATATAGAGAGAGAGAGAGAGAAAGAGAATGAGTGTGTGTGTGTGTGTGTGTTTGAGAGAGATAAAGAGAGAGAGAATGCCTTACTTTAAAATGTAATATACAGCGTATGCCTGCTCGACATACATTGCTTTCATTATCTTACTGTAAGAGAGCGGGTTTCCTTCAAGAAGCGAAATATTATGCAAACTGTCTGTTTTGCAATAAATCAAAAGGAAGACAAAAAGTGAGCTGAACTGGCGGGTCTCGTGTAAGATGAGCGCATGCGCCCTAAAAGCTAACAGAGCTTTGTCAGAGACTTTGAAATGCGGAAAACAACGAGATGATATTCGTTTCTATCAGAATAATCGATATTGTTCAGTTGACAAAGTATATATGTTTGGAATAAACCTGTCTCTTCTTGTAAATATCTTTTAGTCTCTGTGCCTAAATACATCCGTGTTGTAAGTCGGTCTATACTTGAGAAAAGGAAACAAATTTATAGTTAAGATAGATAGATAGATATATCGATAGGTATTGAGAGAGGGATACTGAGATAGAGAGAGAAGAGGAGAAAGAGAGATAGATTGTGTAAGACACTGAAATATATATATATATATATATATATATATATATATATATAGGGAGAGAGAGAGTTATTGAGAGCGAGTGAGAGGGGTACTTCGATTTAGTGAGAGCTAGATAGTGAGCGGGATAGATAGATGGATAGATAGAGAGGGAGAGAGAGAAACAGAGATAGAGATAGATAGGTATTGAGAGAGAGAAAGAGAGTGAGCGATGACAAAATAAGTAGATAGATAGATAGATAGATAGATAGATAGATAGATAGGTAGTTAGCGCGGGAATACTGAGATAGATAAATAGATAGATCGTTAAAGACATATTTAGCGAGTGAGAGGGATACATATATATATATATATATATATATATATATATGCACACACACATACACACATACATATATATATATATAAAATATATTTATATATATATATATATATATATATATATATATATATATATATATATATATATATAAAATATTACTGGTTAATACACACACACACACACACACACATATATATATATATATATATATATATATATATATATATATAATTTCCACGAGGATAGAATACAGGTAGAACTCAATGTCCAGGACAGAGTAAGAATATAATATAAAAGGCTCAAACACTAATATTCCATGGTTATAATTTATTGCATTGTAATCGTCATTACGATCCAACTCATCAGACCTAGAAATTTTGTATTATATATATATATATATATATATATATATATATATGTATGAGATACATAGGAGGCAGATCGATCTTAAAATTCTTTTCTCAATATCTTTGCGTGTTTATATATGTATATAGATGTATATTTGTGTGCCTGTGTTTCTCTCTCTCTCTCTCTCTCTCCCTCTCTCTCTCTCTCTCTGTGTGTGTGTGTGTGTGTGTGTGTGTGCATGACGGTATGTGGTTTTGTGCTCTGGCAGCAGTCCCTATCACTTACTTATTTCTTTAAAGATTGCTACGTCGTAGGTATCGTGCTTAAGATTTTTATTCAATTTTCTTTTGAATTGTAGTTTATATGAAGAATCCATACATTCAGTGAAAAGTAAAAATAATTTTTTATAATGGTTAAAGTATTACCGAATATGCTCCGACATATTCGGTAAAATTTCATAAAAGGAAAGAAAAAAAATAAAAATACAAGAAAAAATAAAACTCAAACTTAACTGAAGTAACTTGTCAGACGTTATTAACTATATATATATATATATATATATATATATATATATATATATATATATATATATATATATATATATATGTATGTATGTATAATCTATTACATCCACTTACGTGTTAATACGCCTGGAAAAGAAATTAATAGCAATGGGTAAATAGCAGGACAGACTGGGTTCTATAGCCTTGGATGGCAACTCTGAATCCAAAACCTGCGGAGGGTTGTTTGGGGACATTGTGGTACGTAGTGCAGCAGGTCTCTGTATTTGACACTTCAAAAAGTGTGGTTAGTTCTGCACAAAGACTTCACCACTATAAACAAAATCATATGTGCTAGTGTTTGGCTGTCGATTCCTAGGAACTGAGATTCTTGACCCTCATACGTTGAATACGACAGGAGAGTTCACCATATAATTTCTCATCAAATCATATATATATATATATATATGTGTGTGTGTGTGTGTGTGTGTCTGTATGTCTGTGTTTCAGAGCAGTGTCCATGAAAATAGATAGATGGAAGCCATGTCATGTCTGATCAGAATCGATTACATTACAAACTCTAGATTTAGTCATGAACATCGAGATCTACAACAGGAACCTATAATTTTCCAATCTAACTGTGGGTTCAGACTCTTTTCCAAAACTTCTTTGAAAAAGCTATTTGGTGTTTTAATTTAAGATTGTTAAATGAGTGTCTATGGGTAAAAGTTCACTGTTTCAATTCTCCCGGGGTAATTCCAATGTAAACATTATAAATTGTCATTTTCTTTAGTGGTAATTGTTGTCTGGTATATTACCCTACTAGATCTACATTTGCCTGTGGACTGAGCAGTTTTCAGCATTTCTACAATTAAGGGAGGGGTCCATACTAGATTCTGTTTTTTTCCCCCATAGGATTTACTTAAATATATAATTATTATGGGAGTTGATAATTTGGTACATGCTATTAGTGCAGGAGTCCTTGACACATGGCACAGTGGATAAAGGCGTTGGTTAGATCCAGTTACAGACCCCAAGAAGGTGATTTCAATTCCTGGTTAAGGCAGTGGAGAACTTTCAGAGGGAAAATTAGTAGGAGATAACTGATAACTGACATCCATCAAACATGGCACGTGGAACTAGAGCAGTCTACCCCAGTGATCGAAATAAAGGGTTCAGTTCGAAGTTCCAACCACCTGAAGAAGGCCGGAGCGTACAACGGCCGAAACGTTGTGACAAATATGGCGACAAAGATGAGGACAATAGTCCGACTAATGTAAATACTGTACATAATACCTCATCTCAGAAATATAGACAGATCTTACTTGAGTGTTGTTTTTGTGGAAGTGTTTATTTCTTAATTTCTGTCTAAAGTAAATTCAAAACCCCCGATTCTGAGACAGTCAGTTTAATGCTGAAGAAGCCTGGCATAATGTTGTGCTGGTTTGAAATAGACTATACCCACATGAGGTAATTATGGATTTTTTTTACTGTATAATAACTATGCACTGTCATAATAAATAGAGAGAGCTCTCTCTGTGGACCAGTTTTAATATTTCGAGATGTACAGCAAGGTCAGATATGGCAACAGTATTCAATTCAAGGAAGAATGATAGATTTATAGATGGACGCCGATGACAAAAACTTTTGGCACGACACAGTGAACCAAATTTCCCTGCAGTAGACGAAGCAATTAATTCGATATTGTCGCCCGACTTCATATTTGTGGAAAATGTGAGGCCAAGAATGCTTAGTGTATTGCCTTCCTGTAGTTTAGCATTAGACATGCGGATGGCAGACAGAAAAGTTTCTCTGTAGTGATTAAACGAAAGCAGATTTATTTGGAGGCTTTAAAATTCAATAGGCATTTCTTGCCCCAGTTAACAACGGATTGAAGCTCTTTCTTAAGAGAAGCTACCAGGTTTAATTTGTCAGATCTGTCGGATTTACTACTGCATAAATATCTAGTTGGGAAATGACGGTATCGGGGAGGTTATTGATGAGGTATAGAAAACAGTATATGTCCCAGAATGGATCCCATGGGGAGCCCACGTTAGTATGAAATATCTGGAAGCAAGCCAGTCAAATACGACATTCATTACCCGTTTTTTTCACAAACAATTGGATTAATCCAAACAATTATCCTGGAGACACCGTAGTATTTGGGCTTTTGTAGAACGTCAGCATGCGAAACCCTGTTTAACGCCTTCAAGATATCGGGAGACACATTCCGAGTTCGTCCTTCTTACCAAGAGCTTGATAGAGAAATTCACTGTTGGACATTAACACATGAGCGGTAGACCTCCCGTAATGAAAACCATATCGTTTGACCCAAAGGGGATCATGCCAAGTAAGATGTTTAACGAATTCGGTATTTATTAGAGCCTAGAGTACTTTACCGAAAAGAGGTAAGAGACTAATAAGGTGATAATTTGATTGAGTAGATGCTTCTGAAAAGTTTTCAAAAACAGTGACTACAGAGATGAACTTCCAAGAAGCTGAAAAACATTTACTTTCCTATCTGGGCTCGGGTTGCCTAATCCTCAATTTCCAATTTTGAAAGATTTCAAAGTAGTTTACGTGGCCATGGGGCGGGGGGATATATATTTTCCCCACTACATGTCCTTTCTCATAGAAGAAATGTTAAAAGCCTATTGCTACTTTGTAGCTACATTCATGGCAGACGAGGTCCTTTATTTCCACCATTGAGAATATGACCTGCCTCTTCAACAGGGTTTAATCACCCTCATTCTTTACGGATTTTTTTTGATAAGAAAGGCGTTCCATTAAAAAAGCTTCATCCTAAGGATCGCTATTTCGTGAGACAAACAATCGCGTGTGTGTTTCATGACCACTATAATATTTAATTTTTAATTCTGCTGTGAGTTTTTATATATCCACCGTCTTATCCAAATTCTGCTTCCTTCTCGTGCGTCCTTATCACACACCTCATTCAGTAACCAATTCTACTTCATCTTTCTATTGGATGATATTTAATAAATAAATTTTGAAATCGCCGTGGGGAATTTTATGGAACCTGAGTTTATTCCGTCTATTGAACAAGTATTTTAGATATCTGGTCTGATATTCACTCCATATAATTAGATAATTCTTGATAAAATACAAAGAAGAATCTGCAATATTATATGTCATGACCTGACATCTTGACTTCAATAACATTCCCAACGTTGTAAGGTCATTTCCTGGTGATTTTTTTTTTCTTTGAATATTTTCGGGCAATTTTTCTGATGAACTTTCCTCTATGCTACCTGAGATTAAGTGCAGTACTTGATAGACAGCAAGGCCGAATCAATTAGAAATGGTTAGATATAAACATACGTTCTATGTTAATAGTTTCTTTTATCGCACTTCCCTCTTGTGGAACTCTCTTCTGGCTTCTCGATTCCTGTCAACTTTATCTTCAAAAATATAAATGCAATGTCAATCGTTATCTTCTGTCATCTTAATACATGTCCTTTTATTGCTATCTGTCTTTAATAATGCTTTATTTTCTCATATTCTCCCACAATTAATAACCCCTTGCGTTTTAGTGACTTTATTTCCTTGCTTTTGGTGAAATGATATAAATGGTATATATTTTATATGCTATTAAGATTATATGATTTCAAATTTCGAATCTAGATTGAACTCAGATTTGAGATAAGCGACAGATTAAAGAACATGTTAATCTCAAAATACTTCAAATATTTTTTTTACAATATAATAGATAATTGATTCTTAACACATCCTTCTCGTGTGTAGATGCTTTAAGTAGTTAAGTATAAAGGGGAATTTTAATTCTTGGAGTATTGTTTTGAAACAAACAATATTTACACCTATTTAATTTGCTTATTTAATTGACAAAAGCCACATATCTCAACATAAAAAAATCTCAAAGATATCTGTCTATATATCTGAGATGAGTTATTATGTATACTATTTACATTATTCGTACTATTGTCCTCATCTTTGTCGACATTTTTATTACAACGTTTCGGCCTTTCAGTATCTGTCTATATTTCTGAGGTGAGATTTTATGGACACGATTTACATTATTCGGACTATTGTCCTCATCTTTGTCGCCATATTTATGACAAATATGAGGACAATTATCCGAATAATGTAAATAATGAACCGCATGAATTTTGTAATAAATATAGCGATAAACACGAGGACAATCATCCGAATAATGTAAATAAATTCAAAGATGTTGTTGCTTTTTGTGAGAAGGGTAAATTCAAAATAGTAATTGCGTCTACCCCAGAAATATCCGGTTGTAGTGTGCAACAAATTTATAAACATTATCTTGAAGGGCATTCTTTTGGGAGGGTCGTAAACACAAGTTATCTCAACGTGACAAAAGAAAAACTGTTATTGAAAAAGGAGAAAGGACAACTGAAACAACCAATCAAAATCGATATGGCTTGAGTTTGGCAAATAATCGTAGTGTACGTAACTATCAAGTGTCGTCTGTGACAAAATAATTTACTAGGAAGAATTTCTGCTATAAAACAGAGAGTAACCGCAAAACAAAATCATAAAAATGTGATGGTCTTCAAAAATAGGTAGAACTGTCTTGAAATGCAAAAAAGTCTTTTCTCAGAAATTTTGAACTGAACCTTATCCAAGTACAAGATAATATGTGAAAAGAAATTTTGATTCACGATTAAACCATATAAATTGTTTTGGGACCTTACCCATAATAACATAATTGACCATTCCATACGTAATAAATACTGCGCCTCAAGAGGAAGTAGAGAGTTCAGCCTGAAATCGGGAGACCGGCTGACCAGCTGATTGGTTGAACTCTCTTCCTTCGAGCGGGGAGGAACCTGAACGAAGCTACACGGAAGGGCGGAGTCTCTTTCGAGGAGGTAAACCTACCCTGAACCCGTTTATACGGGTTCAAAGGGCATATTTTTGGCCGAGCCCACGGGCTCGGAGATTCCACGTTAAACCGGCCTTGTGTCACATGATACCATCGTTGGGGGTGACTAAATACTGTTCAGTCTGAAGTCTGGACTGAGGTCCGTCAGGAGTCTGTCAGTCAGTCAGTCAGTCAGAGCAAGCGAGTCAGTCAGTCGAGTCATAGGCAGTCCGAAACAGAGTCGCGTTCAGATAATTACTACTAAACCTGATTGTTCGTACTCACACTTTCTACTTGTCTGTATATATTCCAGTTTGTAATATATCTGCGTTATACCATATACATGTTTGAGTTCTTCTTTATTGGTTCTACCCTGGACTATAACCGTGGTACAAGGAACCGGACCATAACACACACACACACACACACACACACACACACACACACACACACACACATATATATATATATATATATATATATACACAAAATTACCTATGTGGGTATAGTTTATTTCAAACCGGTACAACATTATGCCAGTCTTCTTCAGCCCTAGACTGACTGTGTCGGAATCGGGGGGTTTGAATTTAGTTTAGATAGCAGCCGTGGAGAGAGGGAATCCCTACTCAAAAGGGCGCCATGTTTCAGATAAAGAGACTGTTTTTGTGAGGGCGTGAAGGATCTCTCTAAGGATAGATGGGACGGAATGGCAGTTTATTTATGACCAAAGCCTGTAGGTGTATGTAGATGAATTGAGTCAGTCTAGGACTGAAGAAGACTGGCATAAGGTTGTGTCGCTTTGAAATAGATTATATCCGCATGAGGTAATTTTGGATTTCTTGCTGTAGAATATATATATGCTCTGTTATCATACATTGAGCTCTCTCTGATGATCAGTTTTGATATCTGATATTACTAGGATTCGCCTGGATTATATACCAACGGATCTTATTCTTATATATATATATATATATATATATATATATATATATATATATATATATATATATATATATATATACACACACACACATACATACATATATATATATATATATATATATATATATATATATTATAGTAAAAAAAAAAGAAAGAACAGTAAGATATATGATCCGGTGTTCTTATTGACATTTTTATTTTTACAAATCAGTGCTCAATGTAAATTTACGGAGCATAAATATTATAAATTCACTGATTTAAAAATATGGTTCCATTACTACACAGGAATTACCATGTTTCAAAAACAGAAACTAACAACATCACATTCAATTATATAATTAAATTAAAAGTAATAGTTCTGTTTCAGCGAATTTTGGAATAACTTATTTTGAAATTTACTGAGTTTTAAAAGCACATACATTCATAGTATTTTTCTCCAAGGATACAGAGATATCCAATAATTCAGACTGGAGCAGTAACGCGTTCACTTTTATTAACAAATATTGTATCAAACATGAGTTACTTTCCAAATGCGGTTAAATCTAGGTAGTGTAGGGGTGCATTTTTCAACGAATTATGACATCCGTTCAACGCATGTCGTCTGTTTTTTTAAACGTCGAAAGGTTTTTCGGCATTTTTATCCGGAGCGTTTGGATTAGAATACGTTGTATTGAAATACAATTTTACAATATCATTTTAATTTTTAATTACTAATAGACCATATTTCATTTTAAAACAAATAAATGTAATAGAATTACTTAAATTATTTTAAAATTATTATTAAATATCAGGCATAATTATGTATATTACTATTAGTTTTAAATATCAAATATAAGTATGTATATTACAGCTCTTTTTTTTATTAAATATATTTTACGGAAAATTTGTAACAATGTCGGCAAAAGAATAGTTATTTCATTCTCTGATTCAGTAAATTTTATTCTTATAAACCTAGTAAATGTAGTTTATATATATATATATATATATATATATATATATATATATATATATATATATATATATATATATATAAACTATACATTACAAGGTTTATATATATATATATATATATATATATATATATATATATATATCCTGTTAAGATGAAAACAAATAGGGTAAAATTCCAACATTCGCAACATTTAATTTAAAAGAAAGCTCAATACCATATACTTGTTTAACATACCAGTCCTTGTTAAATTACCAGTCCTTCTGATTTTTTCTTAGACAATGACATTGTCTATTGTGTATAAACTATGTATCCATTAACATCCGCCCTTGTTTAACGTCTGTGCTGCTATTGACAGTCAATCTACGGGTTATGGTCCATTTATGAAAAATAATTTCTTAATGTTTGCTTGTTCACTTAGTTTAATGTCGGTATTAGATTGGTTGATCTCAGTATAGCCCACAAATACCCCCGCCATAAGCGGTTGTATTTTGCTTTTAAATCTAAATAAATCTTTCACTCGCAAATAATTTACAATCATCTGATGCGATTCATTGATGTGCATCGAAACACGACTGCAAATCTGTTAAGAGGCCGGAAAAAACACCGTACCAAATAAAAAAAACCGGATGTATACCAAAAAGTACACAATGCAGACAAAGGACATGAAGGACAAGTAAATATAATAAAGGGGCAAAGATTCCTTATATAACTTCACACAATCGTGGTTTCCACATTCACAACACTTCAGGTGGCGAAATGCCATATATATAGTGCTTCGTCAGTGGCATTTATTTGCACCGACTGAGTGTATCAATAGTTCCGAAAAGTGTGGATGGTTCTTCCCAAGCGTTCACCACTTTAATCAAATCACTTGTGTGGGTTTTCTGGCGGTTTACCTTGATTCGTACTTATCAAGAGCCCGATCTAAAAGGTCAACCAATCTAACAGTGATCCCATCTCACAATCCTCAGACTTGCTCTATATGTGGCCTCCTTTGTAAATCACTAGCGGGTATTAAATGCCACTAAAGATTAGCGCATAAACTTTCATAACTGAATCAATAAGCTGGCAGATCCTCATACGTCGAAACCGATGGGAGAGATCCCATTATTATTATTATTATTATTATTATTATTATTATTATTATAGATAGATAGATAGATAGATAGATAGATAGATTTAATCAGTTCCGCATTATTAAGGCGAGAATACCATTTGTGCTCATGGGATTACAATGAGTAAAAGATCAGTCTAAGAACAAGGAGGATTGAGGAAAGGAAAAAAGGGAAAGGACAAAAGATGAAGGAGAGTAATTGCAATATGTACTCGTATCTATCGAATTTTCTATTGATATGGAAGTTATTCGTAGTGCCATCTGTTTGTGAAGTGATGACACCGGGAAGAACATTGATGAACATCAGGAATAACGTAAGGCCTATCATGAGCCTTAGGGGTCAACCTCCTTCGTGACAAAGGATCTGGAAGTGAGTCCGTTCAAAATGACCTTCATTTCCCGATTTTGATAGTGTGGCACCATTTACCAAGGCAGAAAAAGAAAGGAAAAGAGAGGCGAAGACCCAAAGCGTGGATGGTAAGCAGAACACCCACGGCTAAGAGACAATGGATAAAGGATATTTTGATAAATAACAAATGGCGAAGAGTGTCATTACAATGAAAAAAAATTCTGAGTGGATAAAGGAATCGGGTGTGTTCTGACGACGGGCTGTGTTATTGGGATACATAAACAAACCGCTAATGCGGGAAGGCATCGGATTGGCAAACCACTGACCGACTAACCAAAGAAAAATCCAAATGAAAATGTTATTTTGATAAGTGACTAAAAACAGGTGGCCACTGACCGATTTCTTTCTACAGAACATCTTTAGCCTGCGATAATAAAACTGTTATCAGAAATATGTACCAAAAAAATGAATGGGAACCTAGAAATGTTCTTTTCGAGGCGACGGTCTGGCCGTGTTAAAAAGGCCACCCATTCTGATAATTAGCGATAAGATGACTGACGAAGCCCAGGTGAGAACAAGAGTTATGACCACCATCGATCGTATTGTTCTGTTTGCGGCTAGAGAAAATGATAACTGCGATTAAAAGAAAGAAAAGGAAAAGAAAAAGATATTTTTTTTTTTTGTTAAGCAAGATATTTTTTTTTCCTGAAACAAAGCCGCGGGATCGTACACGCCCGACTAGACATCATTGGTCGAGTGGTGATCACGTGACGCAAGGAGGAGGCTGTCGCCGCCCATCTAGAGGATGGGTATGAGAGGTTGCTATGAAGAAGTGGGGAGGGCAGTTCACGCCCCTCTGAAGTATGGTGAGAAGGTGGGAGTAAGAGAAGGCTCCCAAAAATGAAAAAAAAAGTGGAAAATTCCTAACCAGAAATAAAAGAGGTGGATATGTATTTAGAATTATCGAGGACCCCCCGGCGCCGACAAACCCACCCCGGTTTTGTTCGAACGTCCATAGAAGTGAAGTCGCAGCGAGTAGAAATCAGTTCAGTTCGAGTTAGAGTTTCAGTTCCAGTTCCAGCAGAGAGCTCGAAGTTCGCAGTGGAAGTTGGTTCCACCTCGCAGATAGCTGACTTGAAAGATTCACGCAAATTCCGGACTCCTCTTCAATCCAAGAACAATTAATTTGAAGAGCGACTTAGATCCAGACCACCAAAATAAGTTGTTTTTTTTTCGACTTTCGCCCGAAGACACACCGAAAAACCAATTTCTTAAAGAGCAAACAACTTGAAGCGTTAAAACTCGCCTAACGGAAAACAACGTGTCACAATCCATAGAACGGGTCGGGAAATAGACGCAGTCCTATGTATCCAACAACTAGACATAAAGTTTTTATCCTTTTTTGATATATTTTGAATTTTTTGAGTTATCATTTTATTTTCTTTTATGCATATTTGTGCGGTGTCACCCCTGTTTGAACCTTAATTTGCATTACGGCCCCAACTACTGATTTATCTCGTCTGCCTAAGATCAATTCACAACGTGGGTAGGCAGACTGAGATCAGTGCAGTTACTTTGGTAACCAGGCGTTGGAAGCGAGTTGGGAACGACGTGGCTGATATCGAATCTAACCAGATTCCATCCGAATCAGGAAAGGTTAGAACGTCACATTTGGGTGCCGCGACCGATACCAAGCCAGTTGGTCGTCACAGGACGAGACAACACGACTGACGCGACAGGCGGACGTCACGTTTGGAGCGGCGACACCCGAACGGAGCAGCGAGGAGCGAGCGAAGGCTGCGTTTAAGGACGTCGCACCTGACGCCGCGACCAAAGGGCGTCACAATAGGATTGATTGGATTAAATCAAACATTCGTTCTTTTACACGTTAGTGATGTTCTTCTCAAAGAAATAAAATGCAGATTTTGAGGGCCTATAGCATTTCCACCCTGACCATTACCCAGCATTTGGCTAGTTATCTTTGCACGGATACATAATGAGATTAACTTCCTTCCGTTGAGATAGCCACGTGACGGCTGGTTAGTGACTTTAAGCGATAAAGTGACGAAGGGTATTTGCGATGTAAACCCCGGAGAAGAGGGACGTCCATAGTTCACTGTGGTAGGTCGTGCGGGGAAACCCGCCATGTCCTCCCCAGGTTCATGGAGAAACCGCTCTAAATCTAGTTCTAAACTTCGAGAAATATTATAAGTAAGACTCTCTTTTTTACACACTGCTTTCTGTTGCGGACGTGCAATATAGTTACACTGTGTAGGATACAGATAAATATGTTGGTTATTTCCTTTTCCTCCGTGAAATCAGATTTTAATATAATAATGCCAAAGCTAGGGGAAATACAAATGGGCGAATAAACCTTTCTTACATAATTCACCCATTAATTTATTTTCTATTTTTCGCTCTTGATCAAAGGTATTACACGCGTTATGTTATACGACATGCATTGGTTCGAACCAAAACAACGGCATAATCTTCATCTATTATCTAACAACATGCAAATCTGCGCAATGATGCTACCAAGCAAAACATTGACAAAGGCTTCAACAATCATCATCTGAGTTTTTTTGACTATCTTGCTCAAATGAAGAACATGCAGAATTATATGACATATACTGATTCCAACTGAATCATCTCCAAACGCTCTAACGATCATCTCTTCTGTTGTTCTGTTGCTCAAGAGTACGAATCGCTTTTGTAGGAATCGTTTTATTTACATTATTCGGACTATTTTCCTCATCTTTGTCGCCATATTTATTATAATGTTTCGCACGTTGTACGCTCCGGCCTTCTTAAGGTGGTTGGAATGTCGAACTGAATGTTTATTTCGCTCACTGGGGTAGACTGCTTTAGTTCCACGTGCAATGTTTAATGGATGTCAGTTATCGGTTATCTCATGTTAATTTCCCTCTGAAAGCTCTCCACTGCCTTACCCGGGTATTGAACTCACACGCTTTGGCTTCTGTCACTGGATCTAACCAACGCCTTTATCTACTGTGCCATGTGTCCTTGGAGAAGTTGGAGAGGGGAATTATCAAGAGACAACTGATAACTGACATCCATCCGTTGTAATCAATATGGCGACAAAGATGAGGACAATAGTCCGAATAATGTAAATAATGTACATAATACCTAATCTCAGAAATATAGACAGATACTTAAGGGCCGAAACGTTGTAATAAATATGGCGACAAAGATGAGGACAATAGTCCGAATAATGTAAATAGTGTACACAATACCTCATTGCAGAAATAGAGACAGATACTGGAGGGCCGAAACTTTGTAATAAATATGACGACAAAGATGAGGACAATAGTCCGAATAATGTAAATAGTGTACATAATACTTCATCTCAGAATTATAGACAGATACTGAAAGGCCTAAACATTGTAATAAATATGGCGATAAAGATGAGGACAATAGTCCGAATAATGTAAATAGTGTACATAATATTTCATCTCAGAAATATAGACAGATACTGAGGAATAGTTTTATAAGACATCTGATTCCAACCGAACTGTCGCCAAAATATTCACCCGTTGTTTTCATCAAGATAAGAAACATCAAGACGGAACACTCCAAGCCGCTTTTATATACATTTAATATTTGATTTCTGGACTTATTTTGGTAGAGTTGTTACGAATTTGTTAATGTTTGAAAGATACTTGTGGCTTAGAGATAAGCGTTTTCTTGTAATTCACTGCCAATGATAATGTTAATGCAGAATTGATGGTAAGAATGAATTTGTCGTTTCTAGTAGATTATTTCCACCCGCAGTGGAGTATTATCTTTGGAAGAACAGAAGTTTTTGGCAATGTTATTTGAATTTCATTTTTCAATTAATTCATCTCTATCAAGTTTTGTTAATATAAATCTTGATTGCTACAATCACAATCTTTTTAGATCTCATACTGTTCGGGTCTATCTTTTTCAGTCTTTTCATACCTATCTATCTACACCCTTTGTGCAAATTACTTGAAACAAAACGAATAATTCCGTTATTTAATCTTTTTCGTATTTCCCCAATGAAATATGATCCAGTGCCCACGTTAGTAGTTCGTATGTCCATTCCACGATGTCTTTCCTTGCAGATTTACCACAGATTCTCGACTGGATTAAAAAATTTTCCCAGCCAATCTATAGTACTTTGATTTGCTCACTGGTAAAGCTTGCCAGTGTGTTCGTGCAGCGTTGCAATTTTCGTAGGCTAACTTGGAGTTACGTCCATAGCAGACAATGGCCGTAGGATAACTAAATGACAATCGAGACATTAGTGTCTGGGCTTTATGAAAATCTGATGCAATCTCCGATGACGAAAAAGTCAAACAAATTTCATCTGACAACACGAAAATAGATTCATGTTACTGCACACCACTGCAAATGATATAATGTGATGAAAATAATTAGAATTCGATTAAACCCTGGCACTCCAGTGGGTCTAAAACTGACCTTATGTTGAAAGAAAGGAAACTAATGTGGTAGTTTCAACACAAGGATCTATCTATCTATCTATCTATCTATCTATCTATCTATCTATCTATCTATCTATCTATCTATCTATCCCAGGCTCTTCACGTCTATCTATCTATCTATCTATCTATCTATCTATCTATCTCAGTTTGTTCTTATCTATCTATCTATCTATCTATCTATCTATCTCATGCTCTATCTATCTATCTATCTATCTATCTATCTATCTATCTATCTATCTATCTATCCCAGTATATTCAAATTTATATAGTAATCCCAGTCTTTTTCGTATCTATCTATCTATCTATCTATCTATCTATCTATCTATCTATCTATCTATCTCATTCAGTCTATTCATATATATATATATATATATATATATATATATATATATATATATATATAAATATATATATATCTGTCTCAGACTGTTCCTATCTATCTATTTATATATCTATATGTATTTCAATCTGTTCATCTAGCTGTCCCATTCTGTTCATAGCTAGATAACTTTCTATCAATATTGGTCTGTTCATATCTATCTATCTATCTATCTATCTATCTATCTATCTATCTATCTATCTATGTTCTACGAGAGCGAAGACGAAGAAGAAGATTGGTTGATTCCTTTTCTAAGCTTATCAACCCATTCGCTGGTTATTTAACGCCAAAAAACATTTAGATTTTAAGAATTGTTTTAGGGGCTGAGAAGATGATAATAATTTAGCGATAAATGTCTTATCGGCCTTTCAACGTGATGTAGCCGTAATCCATGTGTGAAGAAGAAGAAACAATAAAAGAAGAAGAGAAGGAGAAGAATGAAGAAGAAAGAAAAAGAAGCAGCAGCAAAAAAAAGAAGAAGAAGAAGAAGAAGAAGAAGAATTGGAGAGATGGAGAATGAGGAATATATAAAAGAATTTGTTGATGGAAGAACTACAGTAAGTAGAAGAATCAAGAAAAAAATAATGTATTTTTCTTTGGTCTATTTTAAGAATCGTTTTATTACGAAAAGAAACAATATCAAGTTAGTATTTCTTGGAGGTGTTTTTAGAAAGGCTAATGAAAAAAAACTAACCGAAGTGAAGAAGTTTGTATCGATTATGTTCAAATGTCATTTCCCCTAAAAACCTCTTAAGCTCGGGAAAAAGAACCGGCAACGTGGACAATTTGACTGGGAAATAATGAAATCAGATCGAAATTCCATTGCAATCTTAATGAGGAAATTTCCCATTCTCGTCTTGTCAAAAATAAAAAGAAAAAAGAAAAAAGAAAAAGAAAAAAGAAAAAAAAGAAAAATCTCTCTCTTGAGACTGTTCATGAAACGTCGAAAATAAATAAAAAAATACTATGCTGAAATTAATTCGTTCTAAAATAATTTTATATTTAGCCAGCAGAAAAAAGTACCTAGCTTTTTAATTGAATTTCACCAAATACCATATTTATATATTTTTATCTAGATCTATTTATCCACATAAGTGGTATTATATTTTACAATCTTTCTCACTTTTTGAGGCATCTTCATGATTACTTACTCCCAGACCTTAGTATTTTTCTGAGCGATTATCTATTATATATGGTTTTACAGGATTTCAAAGATTTAAGGTTTTTCGCGCCAGGGGGGGGGGTTGTTGTGGAATAGGAAACAGCGTACTTCCTGCCTTTCCCTCCTACTGTGAAAATGGACTTCGCCTACTTATAAATATACCATGTAGCCACATCAGAGGAGGATTCAAATCCTCCTCTAATGTGGCTACTCAAGTAGTACTTGTATGACCTTTCGACGTGTTGCAATGGCTAGGAAGCTTGCCTCAGTAACTGGGTGCCCCATTCTTTTCGGCCTTGTTCCACAACTAAGAAACTCTTAGCAAATTATTATTCCCCCAGCCATCTTTCATCAGGCGACCAGAGATGTCAGTTCTCTGGGGCATGCTGAGCGCCTTTCGTTTTTCGAATGTGCTTTTTGTATTTGTCGTTATGGCTGAATGATTGTGTAGGTATGTGTGGTCGAATAATTGTGTAGTCTGAATGAGTGTGTAGTTGTGTTGCTTGGTCGAATGTTTGGTTTAAATTATCTCAGTCCTGCATTTTTTTTTTGTTAAATCCGGTTTCTGTCCCAATCAAGTATAGTGTTTTATTTTATTACTAACGCCATTTTATTTATTGTTCTGTATATAGTATTCCTTATATTGAAAATAGTCATTGGGGTTTCATTTTTAAAGTTATTTCATTCCATCCAAAAGATAAATTCTACGTATGGGGACTAGTGTCTTTAAGGTATTATGATGACCGTAATAAGTATGGTAAGAATGTAGTGTTTTGTTTAAAGTAATACTGTATAGTGTGTTTCGGTCAATGATTGTAACCAAGTTTAAGAAAAGACAAATTTCTGACCAGATTTTGTCCATGCCACCTTTTGTTCATGTGTTACATTATCTCTTTACAGAAATAAATATTATTTGAATAGTATTTCATTTACCGTTTTAAGTATGAATATTTAATAAACCTCGTCTTCTTTGTTTTCTCTATCTTGTCTTCGGTTCCTTCGTTACTTTCTCAAACTACGTCCTTCCTAATTTTTGGTTATTTTGAACAAAGCCAAGTTTAAAATCGGAATTTTGTAAGAATCGAAATCAATGGGAATCTATAATTAAATAAAGTGATTACGACACGTTTGGCAAATCCTTTCAGCCAAGCTTTTCTAATCTTTGATGTGAAGTTGGGTGCTGTAGTGATAAAAAAAACCCAAAAACGACACCCTTCTGACTGACGAATGCCGGGCGCTTTTCATTGAGAGCTACATTTAATCGCTGCATTTAGATATTAGTATTTTCCAGAAAATGGTCGTAGTTCACATTGCCCATCCAACTTTTACACAGCATCACCATCATCAATTGATTACACAGCATCACCATCATCAATTGATTTGGTTTGGTTTGTTTTATAGTATATCAACCTAAGGGATTATTTAATGCCAAAAAGTTTTTTATTGCTAGTAATATTTTTTTTTCTAAAAATATATTGTTGGTAATATTTTTCAAAAATATATTGCTGGAATTTTGTTTTTCAAAAATGTATTGCTGTTTTTTTTTGTTTTTCTTTTCAAAAATGTATTGATGGTAATTTTTTTTTTTTCAAAAATATACTGCTGGTAATAATTTTTCCAAAAAAGTATTGCTGGTATTAAAACCTATTTTTATACTAACATATTGTTTTGACCCCTTTTGGGGGAAAGTATCTATTTGCCTATAGCTGGGACTCTGACAGGTGCTACCACCCCAGATAAGGTTTGACCTGGGAACGCTAGCAATTGATAGGTGTTTCTATGCTCCTTAAAACCTCCTGATCAAACGCCTTGCTGTCTGATGTAGTTTATCGTCCTACCCTGGACGCGGATGTAGTTTATCATCATATCCAGGACGGCCTTCATCAGTTGCAGACCGGTTTTTGAAGCAACTTGCAGTGGCCCTGTTTGTGTTCCTCTGGAAATCTTTCGTTTCACATTTTTGTAAGCAAATCCAATTTTTAAAAATCCAATTAAAAGCTTTCAATTAAAGAAAAATTTGTTTGTTGCGTTTGAGCAAAGAATCGCAAATGAAAATGTGGTTAATTCCTAAGGCGCCCAACCGCAGGGTTTCAAATGTCTTACAATGCTTTTATTAGATTTTTGGAGTAACTCTACGACGTCTCGTGTCGTGTGACCCGGATTATTATTATCGCCGAACCTCATAGAACCTATCTCGTTGCTTTAACCACTGTCCTCATGTCGATGATGGATATAAAATCAATGAAGTCATTTTACTTGTTTTGTTTTGATTTTGACAACATTTGAATTACAGCTGTTATCTTCTAACGTTTGCCACAGAAATGCTAGATAAATATGCTTTTTATAAGCGTACAGCACCATATGTTTTAGCGTCCATATTTTTCTTTTGTATGGAAAGTTTTCTTTTGACAAATCAAGCTACTTTAACAACGTGTAATTGTATTCATAGTAAGTAAAACACACGAAGAAGTAATATTACTAAAATATGTAACCAAACATCCCACCACACAAACACATATGTGTGTGTGTGTGTGTATGTGCGTTGGCGTTTTTTTTTTTTTTCTCGACTGCACATAATAAATAATAAATAAACACTGGAGGTGAACTGTTACATATGAAAGACAAGAGAACGTGCCTTAATATATGTACTCGGAAGAGAAACCCATTATATATGATGTACTGTCCCTGTGAAAATCACATGCGGTACATTTAAGCATTAGAAATAGAACCTGAGAATTTTTTTTTCTTATTATTTTTCTTCTGTTTCTGCATTCCGACCTTCTGTCAATTGATCTTGAGTTGAAAGACGGAAGATTTACTACTATGTAAATTGATAAATTCCCGGAGGATCCTGACAGTACGGGTAGCACCTGCTGCCACTACATCTCCTGTATGTCTCTTAGATTCATTGATGGTAAAAATGTTCGACATCATAGCAGAATAATGAGAATTGTTCGAACTTACTGAGGAAACTGCATGAAACTTGATGTCCAGTAAGAAACCTCAGATGTACTGATAGGAAATATTATAACTGCGAATTTATTTCTGAATTATTAGAAAGATATGCTGTCACTTGATCTTCAGTGTACGCTAACAACATAATTACTACTAAATTAATATGAATAATACTATTTAATACTTAAATTTGTAAAGATCATCAAGCAATATAATTATTATCGATGTGTATTTATTTGCATATTTCCTGTGTATTAATTTATATATTTCCTGCCCCATCTGTACTGAAAAGGGAGGTAAATCAACTTAAGTTAGTAAATGTATCAGTCATTACTTGGTCGTTTTAATAATCTATACATATAAATTATTTATCTACATTTAGACAAAATTAATTCCCGAGCAAAATGTGCGGTTTTATTAACTACTTCCTCTACTCCAATGTTTCTTAGATTGCAGACTCATTTGTTGTAGCGTTTCATTCGACGCAGTCAGATACCTTTGCCCAGGGGTGAGTAATCGTTTTGTGAATGAAGGCCAAGTTGAAATTCGTCGTCACTCAGGCCGCATTCACGAAGTGATTTTTTACATTTACATATTTTATATCTGAGGTAAATAATGTATAAAATAGAATTCAATAAAAAAATAAAATCTAATAGACATTAAAAAACAGAAGAATCAAGCCATGTTCAAACAAATAGTTTATTCACCTTTTAGACAAATTAATAACTTCCTTCACATTGCTTCTTTTAAGATAGCATTTTAATATCAAGCTCTACTATGGCAGTTTTTAGTTTTAATTGGTCACCCAAATGTTCATCTGTCAACTGTGTTTTTAAAAAATTCTTGATTAGTGTCAAATCGAAAACATGGATTTACAACTATATGTTCAAGAAAAACATGAAAAAAAGTCGGTGTGCATGTTCCCGAAGGCTAGGATATTCTTTTTCTCAAATTTCTATGGTATCTTTCTTTCTGCCAAACCTTTTTCGGAATATTATCTTCAGATAAGTCATAAAGCTCAATTTGTACCTCCTCGGGAGCCTTTGATACGTTAACTAAGTGAGGCTAAATAGTAAGACCCAGCGTAATTTTTGGCTTTTCAGAATTACTTCTGCTGTATCGTCCGAGTAATGAGTGTGGAGCTGACTGATATTCTTGAAAAGTTTCTAAGATATTCGTTTCATATTGACCCATAAGTTTTGACTGAGCAAGAAAGGATTTGAACAATAACAACTTCCTTCGAAATGAAAGAAATGTGTGGCATTTGGATCTGATAATCTACGAAATTTGTTGGGAATTGTTTCATTACATCAAACACAAATGCAGCATCTGTCTGAAATTTTGGATCTGATAATTTAAAAAAATTTATTGTGAATTATTTCATTAGATCATACACAATTGCAGCATCTGTCTGAAATTTTGTATCTGATAACTCACAAAACTTATTCTTTTCTTTGAAAAAAATCATTTATTTGCTTCCGTAAAGACAAAATTTTGACTGATCTGCGTCAATGCGAAAACCAGCGTATTTTTGAGTGATATGGAATATCTACACTAATTACCACGCCATCTATCGTCAACATGTTTCGGAACCTGCGATGCTTCATGACATTTGCTCGTATATAGTTCACTGTATTTATAATCTTTTTTAAGGTGTTATTTAAAATAGCAGATTTTACAAGATGGTTGCTGGTCCAGAATGCAATGAAAAACAGTTGGAGCTGCGGATTCTCATTTTAGATGTGCAATGAATCCTTCATTTTTAGCCATCATAACTGGAGCACCGTCAGTACCCACACTTATCAATTTAGTTAGATTCAGCCCAACCTTTTGATATTTCTCTTTGGCGTTATTAAAAATGCCTATTCCTCGCGTCTTTCCTTTAAGGGTGCCTATAGCAAGTAATTCTTCAAATAATCGAAAATTGTCAATTATTGTAAGAAAGGAAATACAATACTTGTGTCAAATCAGTGGAATATGCCGATTCAACCAATGCTAAGGAGAAATATACATTGCCTTTTTTATTATATTTTGGAGCTGCTGTGTTACATTGCTGGCCGATTCATGATGTCAGTCTGTATTAGTCGTTCTCGAAAGAGGCACATTTTTATATTTGGTAACTTTATCTGAATTTAAACGTTTAACGATTTCCAAAATGGATTCCTTTATGAGAGCTGCATCGCTGAATGGTTTGCCTTTTCTTCCAAGCAAATATGCAACTTTATAGCTTGCTTCTGTTGCAGTATTTCTTGGATTTATTACAGAATGGAATAATTGGCTCTGCTTTTAGTTTCCATCCTTTAGTTTCTGCAGTCTTTAGTTTCCTTTCAGTCTTCCCCCTCCAATTTAGCAAAAACAGCATAATGTTGATGCACGTATTTTTTAACTATTGAACATGCAGTATCACAAAGCAAGCAAGACATTTTACTACTATTAAACAGTAAAAAAATATTACAATTCCCATTCATTATTCAAAGGCTCTATTTTCTTCTTTCGAAGTTCGTTTTAGATTTTTTTTAACATAATGGGGTAAAATTAATAGAGAAATGATTTTATTCTGAAAAGGTAAATAAATAAATATTAGGAAAAGATGAATAAATATTAGGAAAAAGATAAATAAATATTATGAAAAAGATGAATAAATATTAGGAAAAAGATGAATAAATATTAGTGAAAAGATTAATAAATATTAGGAAAATAAAGAATAAATATTAGGAAAAAGATAAATAAATATTGGGAAAAAGATGAATGAATATTAGGAAAAAGATAAATGAATATTAGGAAAAAGAAGAATAAATATTTGCAAAAACAAAAACGATGCGAATATATGCATTGTTGTTATAAAAAATCATGATAATTATCTGCAGAATTAGTAAAGACTCTACGAAAAGTTAAAAATATGCGGACATGGCTGTTATTACAGTCATATTTTAGCCCCAAATAAGAAAGGGAAATTTTATGTTGAATAGAGAAATTTTGATGGCCCGCCTAGGGAAATTTTGTGGAGCTAACATCTAAATTCTCAGCTCCAACTCCGGCTCTGGCTCTGGCTCCGGCTCTGGCTCTGGCTCTGGCTCCGGCTCTGGCTCTGGCTCTGACTCGGCTTTGGCTCTGACTCCGGCTTTGGCTCCCGCTTTGGCTCTGGCTCCGGCTTTGGCTCCCGATTTGGCTCCGGTTCCGGCTCCGGCTCTGGCTCTGGCTCCGGCTTTGACTCCGGCTTTGGCTCCGACTTTGGCTCCGGTTCCGGCTCCGGCTCTGGCTCTGGCTTCGGTTTCGGTTCCAACGTTTTGAAAATTACTGTGCCATCCCCGAGCCCAACTCCTACGTCTAGTTAGTATGACAGTGATGATTGATATCCGTTACTGAAATTGGCCTTTCTTAAAATATTCTTAAGCCATAATAGATGCCTCATAATCTAACTTCTAATTAATATATCTCTGCCTTTGTTAATCTCTTATTATTGGTTATATTTTTTATATGATCAATATTTATTATTGATAACAATATAACGTTATCCACACATTTTAGTAAAGCGCAATTATTCTTTGTTAACTACAAGTTCAAAGTTTCAGTGAAAATTCCAAAGAACAAATAATGTTAATAATTATGAAGTTCCTTGTTGATTGAAGTGGTGTGAGATTAGCATTTGAAAGGTGATAGATGAAAAGAGACAATGTCGAAAATATTTACTTATTGAGGTGGAATAAGCAATTGCCGTATAATTTTATCAGGGAGCATATTCCGCAATTCCATTTTTTTATATTAAAGCAGTCCTTCGTCCATTTTGAGTTCTTCTTACATAGTAGCTTTTCTTTGTAAGTTGAGTCGTAGAAATAAATTTTTCATCAATGTTCTGAAAGGACAACTGATAAGTTGAGTTACATTTGCATCTTTCTATGTCCAAGTCTCTCGATTTCTTAATGTGTTCTGTTTTGTATCTGCTAATATGCCAGTTTATTTTCTCGTGCCAACTCGTGAATTTCTTTCTTTGCTTTTTCTCTAATTTCCCAAAAGCGATGCTTCTCAGTGGTTGAATATTTATTTCTAACATAGGCACGAGAATTTCTTTCTTTATTTCTCTAATTTTACCCCGAACGCGAAGCCTCTCGTTGGTTGAATATTTACTCCAAACCTAATCGCGAATTACGTTTCTTCAATTGGCTGCTCCGCTAACCAAGCCAGGGAAGTTTTAATTTTTTTTTAATTTTTGACATTTTTGACACTCTAATTACTGTATGAAAAAAATTCAATATAAACACTGATAAAAGATGATTTGCATTTTGTAGTCTTCTTCCTAAGTAAAAATAATTTAATTTTTTTTATACAGTATGTGCCATTAATATTATTATTATTATTATTATTTGCTTAAAATATTTTTATTGAGTTTATATTATCATGGAGAAAGAAAAAGAAGCAAACGTTGAAAGCCAACTGAAATTGTTAGTAAAGGGAAGGTAAAAAGTTAGCCAAGGCCTAACCAACTCTCATGTCACTAATTCACTAACGAAGACTGTTGTTACAAGCAGAATTATAAAGATCTTAATGGTTCTAATTTAACACCAGGTTTGGTTTGGTTTGGTTTATTTTGTTTTACGGCATATCAACCTCAATGAGTTATTTAATGACGACAAGATTTTTAGGATAGATTCGTCTGAATAGAATATGTATTCTTTGATTTAGATTGGTTTGGTTCATTGTGTTTTACGGCATATAAACCTCAATGGGTTATTTAACATCGACAACATTTTTAGGATCGATTCGTAAGAATAGAATATGTATTCTCTCGTTTAGATTGGTTTGGTTTATTTTGTTTTACGGCATATCAACCTCAATGGTTTATTTAATGTCGACAACATTTTTAGGCTAGATTCGTATGAATAGAATATGTATTCTTTGGTTTAGATTGGTTTGGTTCATTTTGTTTTACGGCATATTAACCTCAATGGGTTATTTAATGTCAAGAACATTTTTAGGATAGATTCGTATGAATAGAATATGTATTCTTTGGTTTAGATTGGTTTGTTTTATTTTGTTTTACGGCATATCAACCTCAATGGGTTATTTAATGCCGACAAGATTTTTAGGATAGATTCGTATGAATAGAATGTGTATTCTTTGGTTTAGATTGGTTTGGTTTATTTTGTTTTAACGCATATCAACCTCAATGGGTTATTTAATGCCGACAACATTTTTAGGATAGATTCGTATGAATAGAATATGTATTCTTTGATTCAGATTGGTTTGGTTTATTTTGTTTTAACGCATATCGACGTCAGTGGGTTATTTAATGGCGACAACTCTTTTAGGATAGATTCCTATGAATAGAGTAGCTATTCTTTGGTTTAGATTGGTTTGGTTTATTTTGTTTTACGGCATATCAACATCAATGGGTTATTTAATGCCGACAACATTTTAAGGATAGATTTGTATGAATAGAATATGTATTCTTTGGTTTAGATTGGTTTGGTTTATTTTATTTTACGGTATATCAACCTCAGTTGGTTATTTAATGCCGACAAGTTCTTTATTTCTGCTAATATTTTCTTTTGTCAAAAATCTATTTCTGGTAATATTTTTTCCTTCAGAAATCTATTTCTGGTAATATTTTTTCCTACAGAAATCTATTTCTGGTAATATTTTGTATTCAAAAATGTATTGCTGGCAATAATGTTTTCAAAAATATTGACGGTAACATTTTTCCTCAAAAATGTAAAAGTGGTAATATTTATTTTTTCAAAAATATATTGTTTGTAATAGTTTTTTTTTCAAAGATTTATTGCTGGTAATAATTTTATACAAAGTATTTCTTATATTAAAATCTATTTTTACACTTTCATAATGTATAGTGTTTCTACCACGGTCCCGGGGTCAAACACACGCCCATAGCTGGGACCCCAACAGGTGCCAACAACCCGGGTCAGGGGGGACCTGGGAACCCCAGAAATTAAGAGATGATTCCACACTCCTCAAAAGCTCCAGATCAGAGGCCCCGCTGGTGGACGCAGTCTATCGTCTTACCCAGGACATGGATGTAGTTTATCGTCATACCCAGGACGGATTTAACACCAGATCAGAAACTATAAGAAAATCAAACTAGTAATTTATTTTTGTTTATCAGTAACATAAGCTCAGAATGATGAATTTAATTATTTCTGAGAAAGAGAGAAGTTTATTGTGAACTTTTAGTTTAGGCAGCTCAAGCTTGAGCACTACATTTTTTCTGACTTCAGCTCCAACTTATCTAAATTATCTGCTCCACAACCCAGCTCAAAATATGCAGAAGGCAAAATACGGTCTTAAGAAAAGATATGGAGCAAAAAGCGATTCATATTATACCAGTGTCGGGTTTCCAAATATATTTGTTCCTATCTGAGTGTCGGGATCCCAAATATATTTGTTGCTATCTGAGTGACAGGATTCCAAACATATTTGTTGCTATCTGAGTGTCGGGTTTCCAAATATATTTGTTGCTATCTGAGTGTCGGGTTTCCAAATATATTTGTTCCTATCTGAGTGTCGGGATCCCAAATATATTTGTTGCTATCTGAGTGTCGGGATCCCAAATATATTTGTTGCTATCTGAGTGTCGGGTTTCCAAATATATTTGTTCCTATCTGAGTGTCGGGATCCCAAACATATTGTTGGTATCTGAGTGTCGGGTTTCCAAATATATTTATTGCTATCTGATTGTTGGGATTCCATACATATTTTCTGCTATCTGAGTGTCGGGATTCCAAATATATTTGTTGGTATCTGAGTGTCGGGACTCCAAATATATTTATTGCTATCGGAGTGTCGGGATTCCATACATATTTGTTGCTATCTGAGTGTCGGGATTCCAAATATGTTTGTTGGTATCTGAGTGTCGGGACTCCAAATATATTTGTTGCTATCTGAGTGTCGGGATTCCAAATATGTTTGTTGCTACATGAGTGTCGGTATTCCCAATATTTTTGTTGCTATCTGAGTGTCGGGGTTCCAAACATCCAACAACAGCAAAAACAACAAATTATCTTTTAAATGAATTCAAAAATCTTTATACCTTGAACGAAAAGTAGAATAAGAACGCTAGTTGAAATAAAATTTATATATTCTTCTCAGAATTAGACAAAAAATGTCCAGTTTTCCTTGCAGTGAAGTTTATGTTTGTTTTATCATCCAAATAAGTGTTCTTAATGTTAGAAGTATAGTGTTGAGGCTAACTTTGTGATGTTTAACCTAATGTGTTTGAGAATACGTAGTCGGCGGTTGCTGGCAGTCGTCTCTTCCATTGTATGTTTGTGAGTATGTGCTTGCGCTCAGATAGATTGAGCTAGCATTCAAAAGATTTTTTTAACTCCGAGAAGTAGTATTCTTCTATTTTATATCTGTAAGGCGATCCGAAATCTAATTTCACATAGAGGTGCAAACTTTCTTAATAAACGATGTTTAATCTAAACTGTCCTCTCTAAGTTTTTCTGGAAAATTAAAAAGCAAATAATAGAAACCCCACTATCACCTAGGATCACATAACAAAAGCTAAACCCTTAACAGGTAAAGGCGATAAATGTAGATTATGCCTTTCTGAGAAGTTAATAATGTTTTAAAATATATGTATACACAAGTTGTTAAACAAATTGTGAATTAATGAGCAGTTGCATACCTAGAAATAAATTCCTAACCATGTGCGTTGACACAGATTAAGACAGTTTTCTCAGATTTGGACGCCACGAACACTGGTTTTAGTATTATTATTATTATTATTATTATTATTATTATTATTGTGTATACTATGTTTATAGTATAAATGTTATTATTACCATTTTTATTATATCACTATCATTCTGTTTAGTGTTACATTTATCAATATTATTATTATTATTATCATTATTATTATCTTTGATTTCTGGCGTTTACACATTTCTTTCCGGGTCCCGCCCATGGACATTAGGTTAGAAATGGCATCATGAAACTTTCCACTGACAAATAAAAATATGTAGATAAAGCCCTTCTTAAAGTGTAGGCTGTACTTGTCAGAACAATTTTTTGTATCTCTTTGAGACATGGACTTCCTGGAATCCCTTCAATTAGTCGACTGCAATCTTTTCCAACTAGTCCTAGGGCTCCAACTACAACAGGAATTGTTCATGTTCCGATATGCCACATTTTCGAGATTTCTATTTCAAGATCCTTGTATTTTGACTGCTTTGTGAATATCTTCAAAGATACATTGCAGTCAGCAGGGACTGCTATATCAATAAGGAGGCACCGTTTTTGCTTGTGGTCTTTAATAACAATATCTAGGCGGTTGGCCTTGATTGTTCTGTCAGTGTGTATTGTGTAGTCCCATAGCATTGTAACAGGCCCTATCTCCGTAACCGGGTCTGGGTGGTGTTCATACCAGTTTCTTTCAGTTTCCTTCCCGTAGAAGTTGCAGATTTTCCAGTGCATATATTGGCCCACTCTGTCATGTCGGGTTTTATATTCAGTGGGTGCCAATATCGTGCAACCTGATACAAGATAATCAATCGTTTCTGGATATTTATCACAGAATCTGCATTTTGGGCTGACACAATATTTTAGTATATGTGCTTGATAATTTCTAGTTAGCAAGCATTGGTCCTGCGCAGCAAGGATGAAAGCTTCAGTTTCAGCTTTCAAACCTGCTCTGATGGGTATGTGTTTTGTCTACGTCAGCTTGTTTGGTACAGGCAGACTATTGGCCATGAAGCGGTTTATCTTGCCATCGCTTCTGTATCTGGTCGGTTGCATTATTATTATTATTATTATTATTGTGTATGTTTATATTATTAATGTTATTATTACCATTTTTATTATATAACTGTCATTCTGTTTAGTGTTACTATTATCAATATTATTATTATTATTATTATTTTATCACTGCAAAACTTTTTTATTAATTTTTTTTTCATTTTGTAACTTAACGTCATATTAGTAGTTCATATTGTTATAAAATCAATGAAATTTATTGGAAGAATTACATTTTTGATCTGCAGCCAAATCCCGACATTATTGTTTGGAAAAGTAATAAAGATTTTAGTAATAGTAGACTGAGGAGAAATCTGAGACACTGAAGTGATTTTTAAAACATCGAGATCAAACAAGATGTGCGAAAGCAAAGAACAAATGCGGTCGTCAATTAATAAGCAATAACTCCAAGTTAAATCTCAATAGGATTCAGAATATTTCTAAGTGATATTTTATTACAGCAGTACCAGAAGTCACGTTGCGTACACACTTAAATAATTTCTTATCCATTGCCACTTCAGTATCCATAGTTTTGAAGACGTTTATTAACAGCATTCCATGTGAAAATATTCCGTTTCTCTATTCGTGTTGTTCACCTCTCTTCAACATAATACCATCATTGTTCTTCAAATCTAGCTTTGTGTTGCTGCACAAAACGCAATATAATTTTAGAAATGGCTAAATACTGTTTAAGCATCTATTTCTTCAATATATTCCAATAGATATTGAAATTAATGAGATTTTGTTTAGGTTATTTACACGCGGATTATTCTCCTTATCTTTGAGATATTATCAAAATGTTTCCCACGGAACAACAGCTTTCTGGATAAAAAAAAAAACCTTGTCTGTTTGTGTGTTTGGTAACATATTAATTGTGAATTCAATTCCTTTGTCGAACAGTGTGTACTTGGACTCAATGGAAACGCTGTGTGCCAATAACTCAGCGGAATTATATAAGAACTGAATGATATATCTCTAGACATGGTTAGGGAATAATCTATGCCCGTTGATTAAATAAAGCGTTCTGTTCGAAATTCTCTGTTGGTTACATGGGTCGACAATAGCTGATGAAGTCCGGAGGGCAGAACGGCTGAAACGTCGTGATATTAACTATACAATATACCGCGGGTAAATAATGTAAATAAGGATAATGCAACATGGCTGATGTTCAAACAGGAATGAGAGATATTTTTAATTCCAGTTTAATTATTCACTGATTTGGAATCTTGAGAAACGAAACTATTATAAGTGTGCTTCGTATTCCTTTAGTTATTTTGCACGACCTTTACGCCCTGCCAAAATGAAAAAATGAAAGAAAGGAAAAAGAAAGAAAGAAAAAATGAAAGAAAGAAGGAAAGACAGAATTGTTTTAAAACTCCTGCCAATAATTCACAAATAATGGAAAATTCCATTTTGGTCGCGTGTAAAGGGGAGAAAAGACACTACTTGGTTTAAGTGTGAAAATTAATGAAAGGAAGTTAAAAAGAACGGAAGATAGAAGATACGCCCTGCCAAAATGAAAAAAAATGAAAGAAAGGAAAAAGAAAGAAAGAAAAAAAGAAAGAAAAAAGAAAGAAAGAAAGAAAGGAAGACAGTTATTTAAGATCTCCTGCCAATAACGCATAAATAATGGACAATTCCATTTTGGTCACGTGGATAGAGGAGAAAAGAAACTACTTGATTTCAGTGTGAAAATCAATGAAAGGAAGTTCAAAAAGGGAAGATAGATAGAAAAAAGAAAGAAAATGAAAGAAAAAGAAAGAAAAAAGAAAGAAAAAGGAAAGAAAAAAGAAAAAAAAAGAAAGAAAAAGGAAAGAAATGTTTGGCAGCTGTTTCCGTTAAATTAAAAATGTTGTCAATGTTCAAATCGTTTTCTTTGTACCGACTTGTTAAAATAAGGACCATTATTCATATTTATGATTCTTCTTGTAATATTTTGTTTAAGTTTTTAAGCTTAAATATATAACGATGTGATAAAAGAATTTCTACGGATATTTTATTTTCGTCGAACAAGCCAAGAGGTTCCTCAATCATCAAATTAATAAGATTCATCAGAAAATTTAAATAGGAAAAGCGGGAAATTTTTCCGGGTTAAAACTAGTAAAGATAAATCTTAGATCGTGGGTAATAAGAAGAGTAAAAATTATATCCTTCCTTATATTGTGACATGTCAACACACGGCGATGGTCTTTAGACAATTTTTTTTTCAGTTACTTCTCTCCCTGTACATTTTTTATCATATATATTTTAGAATTCATTCCACACCTAGAAGATTCTACGATTTAAAAGGGGCACTGTATAATTTTGCAGAAAAATCAATATTCTAGACGCTTTAGTCTATAAACCTGTAATTCCAATCCAACTCACGGAAGCCCTAAAATCCTCTCCAGGCAGGTAATGTCCCCGATATTTTAGTAATACCGTATTCAGGGAACGGATAATTCTTTTAAAAAAGCGACAAAAAACAGGATATTTGGGAGGCTATAATATAAGCAAGAAACGGAAATAGAAGTGAGACTGTTTTCAACTGCTGTGTCCCTTCAGCATATATGCGATCATGGCTCTCCTCAATCTCGTTTTTTTTTTTTTTTTTTTTTTAGAAGGAAACAGCTTTTGCCCCCTTACTCTTTCTCCAATGTCTACTTCTGATTTACACAACCATTTTCACTCAGTGGTTAGCTTTGCCATTCCTACCTTATGTTTCCAAGAAATTTCAGAAGCCTCTTTTGGATTCTTAGAAAACGTGACATTTTAATTCTTATTTACCTTAAAAATTCTTTATGTTTATTCTCAGCGTCCTTTTGTACAAGCACAACATTTGCCGATAATCAGGGACACTGAAACTTTTAGAGATAAACATTAAGGAAAGACGGCTTGAAGAATGTGATACTCGGATGAAACATCAGGATCAAAATAAGATTTGTGAAAACAAAGAGTAACTTATTGAAATGTTTGTGCAGATAGATGTACTGCAAAAACCAATTACTAAGAAAAACTATTACACAGAGACAACATCTTAGGAGCAATAAGCAAACAATTCCAGAAAGAAGTTAAAAATGGAGTGCAGTACCTTAAAATGGAGTGCTTAACTTGCATAAGTTGTCCAGCACAATGTCAAAATGGGAGAAATTTGAAGTAAGATACCATCAGATGCATTGACACAATTATAGTCTTCTGTCTTCGGTGGGAAAAAAAACGGCTAAGATACAATCGAGAACCACTATGCAATCACCAAAATGGGAATCATCGCCATTCCTCTCACATTTTAATAGTAAGAAGTAAATTTCATTCGGACATCTTCTTCCCAATTACCTGCAACTTTAAGGAACAGAATCGAAAGAGAATGTCTCCAGGATCACTACAATGGTTACCTCTTTATGGCGAGGATTAACCATTATTTTTCATTTCTCGATCTGTTTTATGCTCATACAGCACCACACAGGGTCGCCTCGGCCTTGTGCAATGGTTAGCAAGTTTGTCTCTCTTGAGCAATTATGTTTGTGTAGCGAGTCCGATCCTCACGTGTCGATCCTCACGTGGTGCCCAATACTTTCGGCTGTGTGCTACATCCAAGGTACGCTTACAAAATCATTTTGAATCTGTCAGGACTAGGTGCCTCATACATTCGGCCTTGGAAATCTTAGGAAATCAGTATGAGTTCGATTCTCACTGAGTGACCCATACTCTTGGTCGTGTGCAACATCTAAGTTACGCTTAGATAGTCCGTTTGAGTTCGATCCTCACATTCGGCCTTGTGCCACATCTAATCTACACTTAGGAAATCAATATGAGTTCGATTCTCACTGGGTGCCTCATACATTCGGCCTTGTGCCACATCTAATCTACACTTAGGAAATCAATATGAGTTCGATCCTCACTGGGTGCCTCATACATTCGGCCTTGTGCCACATCTATTCTACACTTAGGAAATCAATATGAGTTCGATTCTCATTGAGTGCCCCATACATTTCGTCATGTGCCACGTCTAAGCTATGCTTAGATAATCAGTTTGAATTCGATCCTCACTGGGTGCCCCATACATTCGGCCTTGTGCCAAATCTCACGCTAAGAAAATCACCATGCAACATATACAGTACTATTATACCTTGAGTGGCTCTTATGACTTCCATTTAATGTACATTAGTACATAAAGATTTAATTGCTTGATGATTCAAGTGCGTTTTGGTTTCATTAACGTAAGGTTACATAGGTTTCGCACCTGTAAGTACTTACCTTCTCTTTCTTTTGAATTTTTCGATTATATCGTTGTTCGTTAAAAAAAAAAGAGAAAAAAATCATCGATTTTGAAATGGCGTTTACTTCTTGTTTTTTAAAAAAAACATGAAACAAGAACAAAACAACGAATAGAATTTATGATGAGATGGCCTTCCATAGTCAGAAAACAGGAGAACATTCCTGTTGATATATTCTGTCTTCTACTCTACTTCCTACTCTCATGTATTTATCTGCATTAACAGAAAACTCTATAATACACTGGAAAAAGAAAGCATATTCGTGATAATAGGATTAACTATAATAAAACAGAAAAAAACGTTTTACACATTCTGTGTACATGAGAAATCTGTGAATGTCATTAATCGCTTTTGCTCGCATTTTTATTTGCATCTCTTCCTGAAAAGATCATTTTGTCTTTAACTGGCACATTTTGCACCCGTGACATCAGTGATCTGACGGGCGTAAATTGTTAGCTACGTGAAATTTGTAAATTGACCTGTTCTCATATTAAAATAAACTAGTTAATTTTATCACTAACCAAGAACTTGAGTGTTTTCAGGAAACCTTTGATTACATGAACAAAATACATGTAAGGCTTTATTCGAGAAAGATGAACACAGACATGTACATATAGGTTATTAAGTATATATATATATATATATATATATATATATATACGCGCACACACACACACACACACACATATATATATATATATATATATAGGTAAGATAAGGATAAATTTCAACGTTTAAAACATTTAATTTAAAAGAGGGCTAAAAAATGTAGACCAATATTATTGATTTTAGGAAACATGTCAAATATTACTGAGTAATTTACAATCGCCTGATGAAATGCATTGATACGCATCGAAACACGACCGCAAATATGTAGAGATTCTGACATGTTTCCGGCGTAATATCCTAAAATAAAATTGTATTTATATATATATATATATATTAACATACAACGTGTGTTAGCACGCGCGATACCCTGTCTTCATCAGCCGCTGACTAGGGGTGATATCACGGTTTCGGTGGCTATGGCGGGACTGCCACACCTGGCGCCACCAGCAGCGTTTGACACCAGGCAGTGTATGAAGATAAGCTAATTGATCGTTCCTTTAAGTAAATTCTATCTTTAATGAAAGTTTGCTGAACGCGTTTGCCGTTATTGATGCGCACGTAAAAATCGTTATAGACGACCACGCAAATATTTCACTTGCGCATATATATATATATATATATATATATATATATATATATATATATATATATGATAGAGTATAACTTTAAGGTAGGCTATATTTATGGGTTAAAGAGCTCAATATACATGATAGAGTGTATGTAAATATAAAAGTAGACATTGAAGTCAATACGCAGTGGCGACAGTCTGCTTCAAGGTTATAAGGGTGAAACGGTGTGTCACCTCTGGGTGTTGACTTCAGTGTTCCATGATGATTGCCTTTAAATATGAAACATAATTCACTATCCATTATTGATATGTATGTTCATACTGATATATATATATATATATATATATATATATATATATATATATATATATATATATATATATATATATAAGTATGGCCCTAGTCGTAACCAGGGTTTCATATACGTGGCCTTTTAACGCCCAAGTAGGTTCAAACCTCGGAAGGTCGCGTGAGCCTGAAATTCGGGTTACGAGTAGTGCCATACTTTCATAGGAATGTTGTCAAACGTTTTCTGCTCTATCCAGGCATTCTAGGCTTTCAACACTTTACTTGAGTAGGTAAGTTTTCCTTGGGCCTTCTTTTTCTTTTTTTTTATTGTCTTTTTAGGTCGTGACTTTATATGGATAACGGGTTTAGGTCTGTTGGCAAGTTGTCGTGTGGTTCCATTAACTGTTTCGTTTTTTCTTTAATAATAATAATATTAATTGATTTAATAATATAATCATATTAATTATATATATATATATATATATATATATATATATATATATATATATATATATATAAAGAAAGAACAGTAAGATATATAATCCGGTGTTCTTATAGATATTTTATAGACATTTTGAAACATGGTTAGAACTGTGTAGTGAAGAAAATCATATTTTAAATCAATTAATTTATTATATATATATATATATATATATATATATATATATATATATATATATATGATGGCTCTTTCTCTGTGTATTTGTGTGAAATCATATACATAGTATCATATGTACACAGATTAATATAATGCGTTCAGTTATTGTCAGCATTGTTGTCATATTTTTCATATTTTGTAAATCTTTAAATTTTTATTTGTATTCGGTTTTAGTATTAAATTATAGAAACGCTTAAAAAGTCACGTTTTGTTGATGTTTTCTTAGAAACGTGAGGTTCTTAAAGGAACTAGAATTACTATCGTCACAACACATCAACAAATTTACAAACAAGAGATTTGGTCACGAGTAGAACATAGAAAAGTTCTCGGTGTGAGCATAACGGGATTTTTATTTGGACAGATTTTGGAAAGTAATTTGGGACGAGAAATATTCAAAGATCTTATCAATATGCACGGGGAGGGGAAATAAGTATCAGAGTCCATATATTTAGCGGCTCATACATCGAGGACAATCTAATGCTTGAAACAAATCAACATCTTCCGTTGCCAAGAGTTGCCAAGAGTATTTACATGGCATTTTATTTCCCGACTAAGAAAAGTAGAAGGACTCTCTTTTACGCTACACCAGATGCAAAACACATTGAACATGATTAAAATGAATCTAAGATTTGAATAACGAAAGATTAATGCAAAAAGCTATATAGAGATTTGTAAGTAGATATATCTCTGTCATTTCAGGTGAAAAAAACTAAATATAATATTTTTACATAATTTCATCTAAAGCCACTTGTTACTTTTTTTTATCCTGTTACTTTGTACCCCACTTTCACAGATATATATATATATATATATATATATATATATATATATATATATATATATATATATATATATATATATTGAGGCGTCACACTTATACAATCACACATACTAATTATACACACACATCATACGCACTCACTACCTAAGAACCAAATAACACACACTTTACAGAGACACATCCCCTTTTCAGAAACCAATAAAAATGTCAAAAGGACCAAAAGAATTCTGAGCAGCATGTATCCATCCAGCTCCTATCTCAAATAACAACTTAAAAGAGACTGTTTGACCAACACAAGGACTGACCAAAATTTATCTTAAAAAAAAAAAAAAAAATGAATGCTACAGACAAAAGTTCATTTTCTCCATCAAGACATTTATTTCTGTAGTTCACTGCTACCAGTAAGCAGAAAATTATTTTTTCACCTGATGATGGCCATGTTGTCCGAAACTAGTCGAGGTATGACGTCCCCCCGGGGTCGCTGCGCCAAATGTGACGTCCGCCTGTCTGCGTCAGTCGAGCTATCCTCGCCTGTGACGACCAACTGGATTGGTATTGGTCGCGGCACCAAATGTGACGTTCTAACCTTTAGGTGATTCGGATGGGAATCTGGTTAGATTCGGTATCAGCCTCGTCGTTCTCAGCTCGCCTCCAACGTCTGGTTACCGAAGTAACTGCTTTGATTTCCAGTCTAACCTACCCACGTTGTGAATTTGATCTTAGGCAGACGAAATCAATCAGTCGACGGTCCGTAATGCAAGCTGAGTTCGAATAAGGGTGATATCGCACAAGTATATGTAAAAGAAAAGAAAATAATAGCTCTAAAAGTTCAAATGAGTTAAAAAAGGATAACAATATTTTATATCTGGTTCCTTAATATAGGACTAAGTCTTCTTCCCAACCTGCTATATGGATTCGTGACACTTTGTGTTTGTTAGGCGAGTCTTAACATCTTAAGTTGTTTGTTCTTTAAGAAACTGATTCTTGGTGTATCTTCAGGCGATATTCGTAAAACTAGTCTTGGTGGTGTGAGTCTAAGTCGTTCTTCAAAAATAAATTGTTAGAAGGTGAGTTCGGGATTTGCGTGGAATCTTTCAAGTCAGCTATCTGCGAGGCTATTAACTCTGCAACTGTCTCTGCCAATTGCCAACTCCAACTGGAACGGATTTTCGCTCGTTGCGACTCTGCTTATATGGACGCCGAGCAAAACCGGGGTGGGCTTGTCGGGGTTTGAGGTTCCTTGATAATTCCAAACCCACAATCCACTTCTTTGTTTTCGGTCAGGAAAATTTTATTATTTTCCATTTTTGGAAGTCTTCTCGTCCTCCCATTTCTTCTGTTCTCATATTGGGATCTCACCTTACCCTTTCGATTTTTGTTACCTATATAATTCTGTAATATTCTTCTGTAAACAGATAAATATTTCTACATAGGATTTACTATATTAAAGTAGCTAGTATCTATAGTTGTGCAAGAAATATTTGAAATAAAGCCTGAATATGAACGTAACCAGGAATGTACTCAATAATTTAAGCGTGTCGTCTCAATTCACATATATAATATAGTTTATTTCCTTTCCTTTCCCATCAAATTATTTTTCATCATGTCCTTTTTTCCTCAGGATATAGACGATCATGGCTCTCCACAATTTCCTGATCTTTGTAGCTCTTAATAAATTTTGACTTTCTGTAATTTCTCCCAAACGCTGTTCCGCCATATATTCACTTAATCCCAGTAAATTTCTTATGTGTTGAATTCCCCTGTAACACTTGCCTCCAATCTACCTACTGAGTATCAGATTTCCCAAGCCCTCTTTCCTCATGTTTGTGTCCTGGAATTTTCAGATGTTCATGATGTTAAGTATAAGTTTCCTTTTTGTTTCTTCTTTTTCTCTCCAAATTTGTCGTTGCTCACATATTCAACGCACGGTATCCCCAGCATCCTTCTGTAGAACTACATTTCTGTTGCTTCAAGTCTCTTCTTCATCTTTGAGGAAATTGTCCAGAATTCACTGCCATATAGCAGGACAAATATCAGATGACAGTTCAGTACACTTTTCTTAGATTCTAAGGAAGGTTTCCCGTTTCTTAATACTTTGCTTAGCTTTTCGAAAGTATATTTTAGCTATTCTAATGCGCCTTCAGATTTCAGTGTCGCACTTTCTGTCCTTGTGTTAAAACAATTCCGAAATATTTAATATTTTACATGCTTGATTTTTGTATCTCCGTTTTGTAATTTGTATTATGTTTTTAAGATTGTGGCCGCCAATAATGAATCCTAGTAGACCTTTTAACTCTCAGACTCGCCTCGTTTTTTAGTCCTGTGAGAAGACATTATGTAAAGAATAAAACACAGATACACGTCTTTCTAACACTTCCATTAGCGTGGTTAAAATGGAATCCTTAATTCTACTCTGCTAAGGTCGTGAAAAACTTGTGGGCAAAGTTTATATTTCGGATCTGCAAAAGCAGTGCATGCCAAAAGGACAGTTTTTTTTTCCTTGAGACCCGCTATTACTAAACACACCTTTCACTTACACTATGATGATTATTGCTTCAAAAACAGATATTGGAATCTGTGTATATTTCTGAGATGAGGTATTATGTAGATTATTTACATTATTTGGACTATTGTCCTCATCTTTCTTGCCATATTTATTACAAGGTTTCGGCCTTTCAGTATCTGTCTATATTTCTGAAATGAGGTATTATGTACATTATTTACATTATTCGGACTATTGTCCTCATCTTTGTCGCCATATTTATTACAACGTTTCGCCCTTTCAGTATCTGTCTATATTTCTGAGATGAGGTATTATGTACACTATTTACATTATTCAGACTATTGTCCTCACCTAGGCGTCATATTTATCACAACCCTTGATTGCTGAAGACATTAGGTTTATAATACCCAGAAATTCATACCCATATGTCCTCAAGGACACATGGCGCAGTGGATAAAGGCGTTGGTTAGATCCCGTGACAGGACACAGAGTGAGAGTTCAATACCCAGTTAAGGCAATGGAGAGCAGGAGATAATATCTGACATCCATCAAACATGGCACGCGGAACTGTGAGCGAAATAAAGGGTTCAGTTCGAAATCGCAACCACCTGAAGAAACTTGTGATAAATATGTCCGAATAATGTAGATATTGGAATTGTAATAAAACCAAATACATTTTCTTTGTTATTGAGAACTGACAGCCAAAATAATAAACTCTATTTCTTTATTAGATTTAATTATTGTTTGTTTATAATGATAACTTTTTATTTTCAAGATTATAAAACTATCGCTTAGTAATTTATAAAGAAATAAATATGAAAATAAATTTTATTCATAAGAAAATTACAAAATATTTGAACCAACTAATCATGTGATATCCATTATTTACCAATTCATAAAAAAATATGTTTTTACCATTTTATAAAGAAATAAATACGAAAAGAATTTATTTAATAATAAGCTTATAAAAAATGTCTGTGAACAAGAAAATTTAAGTAAAGTCATAACTTTAATTTTAAAAGTTTCCAGCTTCAATTTTCTCTGGCAACATAAAAACCACAGAAAATAAAACGAGAATATTCTTTAATTATTCTTTAAATATCTTTTACGCGAGACCACAAATACTCAATAATTTGTGTGTATATCTCCCTATTCTTTGCACGAATTACATCACATGCATGGTGGCTACTCGTAATCGAGCATACCTGTCTACTAGGGTGGCTAGTCAATCCCTATTGCAGACACTTGCTCAGGCATATTTGTGGTTATTCAACAGGCACAGAGCCCATCTGTGGTTTATAATGCAACTATGCAGGGCAGACCTTAGTTACAGTTTCTGGGAATGAGCGTGTTATCTATCCTGATCAACAATTTGAACAAGGCCATCACACTCAAAACCTCGCTCACAGCTATCGACGACCCCCAAGGGCTCCGTCTACCCAATTTCATTCACAAGGCTTGGATCAACCCATGGTATTGTTTTCAGACTCTTTCCAAAGGTGCCACACGCTGGGATTGATCCCTCCAGTCCGATAACATCAGGAAGTCTCCGTCCGACCATGGTGAGATTCGAACCCGGTTTTCATAATCAGAATGCGAACATTCTAACCTCTCGGCCACGTGCCCATATTACATGCATAAATAAAGAATGGTAAAATGGGTAGTTGAAATGTTGGAAGTTCGTGTTGTTTTATCTGGAATTGGTTAGACATAACACATTTTAGAATCACTTTGAACACCACCAAACACTTACTGCACTTGGCATGAAGTAGGTGAACCACTGCTAGTGTTGAACTACTTAATAGATTACCCACACTTACAACATAAGACATACCCATTAGTTTTCGTAGTTACGGTATATAACAGTGATCTATGTTCTTCGCATTCAATCCTGTATTTCCTGACCAATACAATGCCGGACGTGCCTTTTGAGATTCCAGCTTCAACAGCTGCACCCTCCTGCAGTATACCCTTTCTCCAGAAGTAAATAGAAAGTGTCTTTTCCAACCTGGGGGGATTTAACTAAAAATTACCTGCTCATAAATGTTCTGTATTTTAGAGTGACTTGAAATTCCACATGTAATTGTCTACTCACTTCTCTTCATTGACGCTTGCATTTTAAGCATACGAATCGGTTTGCAATTAGCTGACGGTTTATCAACCATTCAAAATAACACGCCGACTTCACCAATTGCTTTGGTCAAGATGCTTAGTGTTCATTCCTAATGTAAGATTTCTTCATTTGTCAGCACTTGGCTAACAATACAAATGATCAACAGGCAATTTTCATCAGGTATCCTATGTATTGTATTATATGAAATTATGTCAGCTGATTTCAAAAATGTATGCATCACCACCTATAAAAGTCTTATACAAGTAATTAGTGATTTGTATTTATTATTAACTGTGTGTATTATGTAATTTTATGTACTATTAAAAATATTGTTTAGTTAATCACTATTCACAAAAATTTCCATTAAGATTATTTCGTTTCTGCGTAAATTTTACTTTTACTTTACAGTTGTCCGATAATTGCCACCCGTAAAGTCAGATGTGAAATCATCGGCATTATCATCATATTTATCAGCAAAATCTACTCAAGATGTCAAGGCATTAAAAGAACTGTCTTGATATATTTTGTTATGTCTGTGGTTCATTTACCACCAAAGTTCCAACGGGCCGATTATTTGGATCAATAAAATGAATAGAGAAATATTATCTATAGTACCTATGACATGGCGAGAACCAAATCATCATCTCCAAAGTGTAGGATTGTAGTTAAGACGAAGCCTAAGATTGTGTATCCCAGTTTAGAATCGGCAAGTACCACACAACGATGGTGATCTTCATGTTCTATTACCATCGGAGAATGGATTCCAAATGCATTGTTAAAAAATGGTCACTGAAGACATCAGGTTTATAATACCCAGAAATTCTTACAAGGACATATGGCACAGTGGTAAAGATGATGGTTAGATCTAGTGACAGGACCCAAAGAGTGTGAGTTCAATACCTAGTTAAGGCAGTGGAGAACTTGTAGAGGGTAATTAACTGGAGATAACCGATAACTGACATCCATTAAACATGGCACGTGGAACTAGAACAGTCTACCCCAGTGTGTCAAATAAAGGGTTCAGTTCGACATTCCAACCACCTGAAGAAGGCCGGAGCGTACAACGGCCGAAGCGTTGTAATAAATTTTAGCATCTTGTCTCAAAGAATATGTCTGCGATGTTTGCATTCCTTATTTCCAAAATAGACACAAGGATCCGAAGTCTTTTTCTCTGTGCATGGAACATTTTCTTTCTGTAATAACATTGATGAGTTATTTCACGGTTTGTTCGAAGAAAATGTTCCATCTGAATATTTCTTGATGATTCCAACAGAAGATTCAAGGCAATACGACTACATATTGGCAATAAAGAAATGTGCATTCAAATTGGACATTCTGTGCACATGAGGGTGTGTTATGCAAATATGCAGGTACTCCCCAGTGACATAAATATGATTGGAATGTTGATGGAAATGCAGTTAGAATTCACTAAAACTTCCTGCGTTGTATGCCTTTTGGACAGAAGTTCAATTACGTGCAATCAATGTGACCCTAACAAGAATCATATGGTCTAGCGTCTTTAACGTCTTGTGTAGGCCATGAGTGAAGCCAGAAAATATTCTGCTCATGAAACAATATGTTAAGATGCTTGCTAGGAAAATCCCAGAAGGATTTGAATATGTGAATAAAAAAATCAGTGAGACAAAACTGAATCAGGGCGTATTCCTAGGTCCGCAGATAATGGAATACCTCAAGGAACACAATTTCATCAAAATTATGGATGTGATTGAACTTAAAACCTGGGAATCCGGCAAGTGGATCTGTGAAAACCTTCTGGGTAACAAGAAAGTATAAAGTCTTTTATCGTAATCGGCTCTCAGATGTCATTGAAAATCCAATTCCTTGATTCACATGTGGATTTCTCTAAAAAGTACCTTGTATCCGCGATTGATAAGCAAGTGGAAGATAGCATAAAATAGAAACAATACCTAGCTTCAATATAATAATATGCCTAATAGATACAAATGACTTAAGATTCGTAATCAGCATGAAGAATTGACTAAGAAAACTAAACTCTGATGATGAAAAAGGTTTCATTTTGTTGACCATTGCAATTTATCAGAAGATGTTTTAGGCATTTTTAGAAAAATTAACTCCGATTTAAACACTTTTAAAAATTATATTTCTCAAAAATGAGTAGCAAGTGTGTCACCTATAAATGCTAGAGTTTCAGAACTCGTAATTCTATTGATTAGACACCATTTATCGCAGATCAAAAGATTATAAAAGAAATTGGGACAAAATGAAATGTGCTCCGAAGGAAATGCATAAAGTCCAGAAAAAAAGAGGTTTATTTAAATTTTAATGTTATATAAGAACTTTTTTTTAGAAAATTATGTATAAAAAGATTATTTTTGTAGTTATTTCTTTATAAAATGGGAAATAATAAATACTGCTTCATATATTCTGATAATTTTCTAAATGTTTGTAATTTTTTTTCGTATGAAATTTTTTTTTAATTCTTTTTTTTTTAAAATAGTAAATAGTATATATTTGCAAAATGGGAAATAATAGATAATGCTTTACATATTTTGATAATTTTCTAAATGTTTTTAAATTCTTTTAATATGAAATTATTTCAAAAATCTTTTCTTTATAAAATGGTAAATAATATATATTTGCAAAATGGGAAATAATAAATAATGCTTCAAATATTCTGATAATTTTTTAAATGTTTATAAAACTTTAAATTATTTTTTTTTAAATTCTTGACTTTATAAAATGGTAAATAATAAATATTTATATAATGTTACGTAATAAATATCGAATTGTACATAGATCACATATTTTATAATCTTTTAAATAAACATTGTCGACGTAGTCAAGAGACTATAGAGCAATAGCGGTGTCAACAGTAAAAAACATCGTTTTGAAACACGGAGTTTACCGGGGTCGAAGGTTAAAAAATTACCAAATTATATTAGTGTTCTCTAGATATCTTTTTAACCGAGTGTTTGGATGATACAATTGGTTTATCAAAATGGAAATTACTTATGACACAATCGAATATATATGAATTTTTTTTCCTTCCTCGGTACTTATCTTGAGTTTATTTTCTTACTTGGCAATTAGCAGCGTATCTAGCATTAGAGGCATCATGTTTTCATACCAGCCTTTCTGGTGACTATCATTAGTTTTGTGTTACAAGCTTTCAGTAACTAATACGTGTTATCTACCATGTATTAGTAATAAACTATTGTTGACTTCGTATCATTCTTTCACATAAGTTTTCTTAATCATTTTACCCCGAGCAAGGCAATAAAGCCTCTAAGACAAAATAAGCTACAGTGAATGAAAGAATATGAGAAAAACTTATTGAGGCGAGGAGGCAATAGAAAAAACAAGAGTTAAGAGATCAGAACTGATAACTGAGATTACATTCAAAATTTTGAAGATTGTGGTCGACAAGAAAGTAAGAAGCCGGAACGGAATTCCGCGAGAAGAAACTGTCAACATATAACATACGGTTACATCTATCGATTTCAACGGTCAAATAATGAGACCTATCTGATAATCTATTACAGCACTTAAATTCTTGAAGTCAAGGTACCAAAGAGGGAAACTACAGAAAAGAAACTACGTTCCAGCCGTGGGAAAATAATTAATGCCATGATGAATGCTAAGACTGATAACATTATAGATTCTCCTTTGAATGTTGTCATAAATCTTTAGATAGAAAGCAGCGGGGCCAGATAAGACATGGCGTTAATATCCCATGCATTCCACGAATGATAGATTTATAAATCACTATTTACGCCATTCGGACTATTGTCCTCATCTTTATTGCCATATTTATCACAATGTTTCAGCCGGTGGTTGGGATGTCAAACTGGACCCTTTATTTCGCACACTGGGGTAGACTAATGGGTGTCAGTTATCAGTTATCTCCTGTTAATTACCTTCTCCACCGCTTTAACCAGGTATTGAACTCTTACACTCTTTGGAACTAACTAACGTCTTTATTCACTCTGCCATGTGTCCTTGAGGGCATCTGTATATGAATTTCTGGGTATTATAAACGTAATGTCTTCAGCAACCATTTTTTAACAGTGCGCATATTGCAATTTTTGTTGTTATCATTGCATGTATTTTTTAACAGAGCTCATATTGCTATTTTCTTTGTTAATATCCCTTTTCTCTGGCACTCCTTATTACTGGTTCCCATCTTGAATACATTTCTATGCTTGATCGGCTCAGGAGATTTCTGTGGCCTAGTATATGTGCTGATTCCTTAAGTTGACGATTTTTCCAATAATGTTCTTTGTCTAAGATTTGACTATGTATTTGAATTAACACGAGATAACTGATAACTGACATTGATTAGACATAGCACGTGGAACTAGAACGGTCAAACACGGCAAGCGAAATAAAGAGTTCAGTTCGACATTCCAATCTCTGAAGAATTCCGGATCGTACACCGGCTGAAACGGTGTGATAAATATGGCAACAAAGATGAGAACAATAGTCGGAATAATGTAAATAGTGTAAATGATATCTCATCCCAGAAATATAGACAGATACTAGACATATAGCTGTATAAGATTCTAGCGGAGAACATTGCATAGAACAATATAGCCAATCATCATTTCTAGCAACGGGTATAGCATTTGATTCTATAGTATCTTTCCACTTCAATTCAGTGCAAAACATCATTTTGGTTTCTTTTATGCTCGTCACTACTGCTACGGAATACCAAGGTCGGCGGAAGTTAGCAAATTACTGACCAGAAAACTCGAGGACGTGGCGTTTCGAACTTTTGGTATAAGGCCATAATGTCAAGAAAAGACGAGTTGCTTCGCAAGAATTTTGAAGAGTAAACACGCCTCATGTATCTAGATTACTTAGAGAGGCTCCCAAGATCTCAAACATCCGAAGCTAACTCGAATATGAAGAAGAAATTATCTCTATATTTCTGAGATGAGGTATTATATACACTATTTACATTATTCGGACTATTGTCATCATCTTTGTCGCCATATTTATTACAACGTTTCGGCCGTTGTACGCTCCGGCCGTCTTAAGGTGGTTGGAATGTCGAACTGAACCCTGGAGATAACTGATAACTGACATCCAATAGACATGGCACGTGGAACTAGAACAGTCTACCCCAGTGAGAGAAATAAAGAGTCCAGTTCGACATTCAAACCACTCAAGAAGGCCGGAGCGTACAACGGCCGAAACTTTGTAATAAATATTGCGACAAAGATGAGGACAATATTCCGAATAATGTAAATAATGTACATAATACCTCATCTCAGAAATATAGGAGGACTAATATTACATAGCAATTCAATATTCTTTTCTTGATTTCTAACGAAAGTTTCCATTCTTAATACTTTGCTTAGCTTTGCAAAGGCATATTTCGCTCTCCCAATGTTCCTTCAGATTATAGGGTCTTACTTTCCGTCCTCTGCAACTCCACATTAAAAAATAAGACGAATTCGTTCGGGAGATCAAAAAAGAAGCGAGAGATAAAAAGGAGAAAAAAATCAAAAGTTAAGTTAGTCTAAAATATTCATTAAATTTAAACAGACTTTCATTTATTTTTGTTTATTTTAATACAATGATGCAATTTTAGTCATTCAAAAATTCATAAAATCGGAATCAATCATCTGAAGATCTCAGACAAACTCTACTGATGATGTAGATATGCCTAAACATTCGTTCGATAATTAACGTCAACTCAAAAAGCATCAATAGAAAGTAATCCAGAATAAAATATTATGTAATATAAATCAAAATTAATTTTAAATGTCAGATGAAAGAAAGACAAAATGGCAGTGAATATTCTAAACTCGTTACAAAATGTCAAATTCAAGCAAGAAAACAAAGATATTCTTAATGAATCATTGAATATTAATAATTTATTTGAAGATGGAAAATGAAACTGATTGCAATACGGAAAATACACTTGTCACGAAAATGATTTAAAATAAACTTTAATTGTGTTCTATAAAGATAGCCATTGATTTTTTAAGCCGGATGAACCATCAAGATTTGTGGCAGTAACAGAAAATCTTGATTTCCGATTAAGAGAAAGGCAAGTTATCCAAAAAGTGTGAATCGCGTGTTTGAAAAGCCAGATTTAAGCTTCAAGCACTTTTATTTTTCAGATGAAAAAATGATCATGTTTTTCTTCGAGAAAGAATTGCATTCACAGGATTTAAGGTCCGGAATTTGGGGCAGGAAATAATTCGTTTTATAACAAAGAAAAGCCATTACCTCGGTTGGAACATCTTCATCGAAGTCGTTACCATTTCAATCAGAAATAATCTAACGGTGGCTTTTGGTTTCTGACATAGGAGAAGTATGTCTGCGTGCATGTGTAGAATTTATAAACTTTTATCTTTATTGACATATATATATATATATATATATATATATATATATATAATATAAAATGAAAACAATAGAAAACTGGTAATTGCTGATGCGTTTCGTCCAATGTGGACTTTATCAAAGCAAAATACGAAAATGAAATTAATTGAACAAAGTAACTAATAAAAACAAAAACAGAATGTACCTAGCAACTGGAATGTAGAGAAACGCTATTTTCATATTTTTAACTGAAAAATAACGTCAGTATTTGTCACGTGTGGAGAATATTGTCATTATATCTGTGTTGATGTATTCAACCATTTTCTTTTGATTTTATGAATCTGTTGTGTACATTTGATTGTGAGAGCAGTAATTTTGTTAAGAAAGGTGAAATGGGGAAAAAACCTGGGCGTAGATTAATATTTGGGTAATTATCTATGGCGGCACTCTCCAGAATTTTCCTTCTAAGCTTTCCTATCTAAGCTTTCAGCTTACATAAGGCATTATCAAAGATGGCAAATTACATTTCAATATATTAAACAATACACCGACAAAACAAGAATGATACCCTGTTTTTGTGGCATGAAAGATTTCCAAGCAACGACAAACTTGTTAGCGAGGGAAATAGGTCTCAGCTACATTGAGTCGCTTAGACACAAGGGATTACTGAAAGATTATGAGAAGAAGGACTATTCGTGGGAGACAAACATAGAAGGACGAGAATTAAGAAGACAAATATAACGATTGACATTGCATTTATATTTTTCTGGAAACAAGAAGCTAGAAAAGAGTTCCACAGGCGAGAAGTACGATAGAAGAAACTCTTAGCATTTGACATCTACGCGGACGACACTACAATTTACTCCAGCCTAAAAAACAAATCTAGTGTCGGTGACAAAACTAACCTGGCCGCTCGTCTTGGAATGGACCTCCAATCAGTTGTTAACTGGGGCAAGAACTGGCTGGTCAACTTTAACGTTTCGAAAACTAAACTACTCTATATTAATCACTATAGAGATCCTTCCCTGCCCCCATTAGAATATCTGATAGTCAACTTCTTGAGAGCAACTCTCTGCGTCCGCTCGGTCTCTCGTTGACTGCTGACCTGAGATGGAACAAATACATTGAGTCAATTGCATCTTCCACCGCGAGGAAAGTTGGCTCTCTGTGCCGCGCCAGGAAATTTTTCTCCCCGGAATCGATACTTCAAATCTACAAATCAACCATTCGCCCTTGCATGGAGTATTGCTGCCATACATGGTCTGGGGTACCTTCTGTTTACCTCGGAGTTCTTGACAAGATCCAGCGACGGATATGTAATATAATTGGCCCTGATCTGGCATCTCGTCTACAGTCACTCTCTCAGAGAAGCGCCGTCGCCTCTCTGTCTTTTCTACAAATACTGTCATGGTAATTGCTCCGCTGAGCTGCTTTCACTGGTTCCCAGACTCCATGAATTCAAGCGCCCTACGAGGCTGGCATCCCGCTCTCACCCTTACACTGTAGAAACTTTTAAATGTAGCCGTCTCTTCTACTCAATAGCTTCATACCTCGCACTTCTCGCCTGTGGAACACCCTTCCCAATTACTGTTTCCCTGGTCGCTATAATTTCCAACTATTCAAATGTAATGTCAATCGACATCACTAGTTACCTTGATCTATCAACTATCCCTCTCCTCATCCTTTCTTCTATCACTCCTATCTGCTCTATCTCCAAATCTTCTGCAACCCACTGCATCCTTCACGCCTTGCTCGGGGCGTAGCTATTTAAACTGTAAAATGATGACGCCAGTCTAGTCAGATATGTACCATACGTGATAAGGCGATCGTAGATCTTTCAATACATGATTTACGAGGCAGATTTATCCCCTGCAGTATGTTGCCATTTCTTTCTGCGGTAGACCATCCAACGCTATAAAAGTTTGTCCTGCTACTTACCCATAGCTGGAAGGAGAAGAAGAAGAATCATACCTTTCCCAAGGGTATTAACACATAATTGAATGTAATGGATTCGACTGAAATTCGAACTCGACACTCCGATTTCTCAACCCGAGTCGCTATCCATTACACCACCATACCTGCTGTATAAAATGAGGTACCATAGAATAGAGTTCGTCAAAACAACTACTATGGAAGTAGGTATACAATAGACACCGGGAAGCTACTTTACGTGACGGTAGCTAACTCAGTGTAGCTGATATACCCTGTCTTTGGTCTCGTCGTTTCTCATATGAATAGAAAACTTTTTTGTTAGTCATCAAACATCGTTAAATAAAAAAAATTAAATCAACCATTTTTAAAGAGGAATCCTTTAATTTTATCAAGGTTATAAACAGTAAAGTATGAACTTCTTTCTCCCCGTGCTTCCTTCCACTGCCAGATATAAGACATCTACCTGTGATGCTACGCGTATTAGCAAGGTAGAAAGTGGGCAAGAGAGCTCTTTGCCAAAGCATTCTCTCAGCTGTTGCAACCATTGTTACAATCAACTTGTAAACGCGAAGTGTTCTTGGTAATCTGACAAGAATTTTGGGGTTCTTGCTTGAATTTCTGCTTCTGTTCCAAAAGCTATATATTTCCTCCCTAATACCAAGCCAATATCTCCAAAGAGACATAAAATCTGAAAGAGGTAACATTTAAGAACGGGCCTATCGGATTTAACTGTGCATGAACAATAAAATACGAGCGGAGATGTTAGAAGAAAGAAATCATTAATCCCTGATATGATTCTGTATTTGACGCCCACAGGTTTTGGCAATGACGTAAATAAATACCCATATTTTTTGGCATCTAACGAGATTTAGAGAAATAATAAAACATGGAAATGCACAATACGTTCTACAAACAGAATCAATGGTTTCGTTTGTTTTGTTTTACAGCATACCAACCTGAATGGGTTATGTAATGCCAACACGATTTTCAAAAAATATATTGCTGGTACTAATGTACAAAAATGTACTGCTGGTAATAATTTTTTTTCAAAAATGTATTGCTTGTATTATTTTCTTCTTTTTCAAAAATGTACTGCTGGTAATAATTTTTCCCAAAAAGTATTGCTGGTAATTTTTTTTTTAAAATGTATTGCTTGTATTATATTCTTCTTTTCCAAAAATGGTAATAATTTTTCCGAAAAAGTATTGCTGCTAATATTTTTTTTTCAAAATGTATTGCTTGTATTATTTTCTTATTTTTCAAAAATGTACTACTGGTAATAATTTTTCCCAAAAAGTATTGCTGGTATTAAAACTATTTTTATACTTTCATAGTATTTTGACCTCTTTTGGGGGAGAAGGTTAACTATTTGCTGGGAGCCAGACAGGATCTACCACCTCGGATCAGCGTGGACCTGGGAACGCCCGAATTAAGAGGTGGTTCCATGTTCCTCAAAACCTCCTAATCAAAGGCCTTGCTGTCGAATGGTGTTTATCATCTTACCCAGGACTCGTAGAATCAATACGTTTTCAAAATTGTCTTTGTAATATTACTGTAGATTGAACACTGCAGATGAATATCGTCAGATATTTTATTAAATGCCATAAAAGTTAATATTGAATTTCAGTTTACTCTGTAAATTCATTGTAAATCCAACACCCAACGGAAGCCAAAGCAAATACAATTTTTTAAATTTATATTACTATTGAGTAAGCACTGTACATGACAAATTTAAGTTTTTTTTTTCTTTATTTTTTGCACTGTAAGCAGTTATTTTGTATGAGCATATTTGTTTTGGCTTCCGTAGGAAAATCAGTTTATAATGAATGTATATAAACAACTCGACCCATTTAATTAATTTTTACAAGATTATTCTTTATTGAGTTCTGGAGTGTTTAATCTCTGAGTCTGTAACTCAAATCTTATCTAGAAATGGAGAAGATAAGTATTTACTTATATACAAAATCAAAGATGTCTGCTATTTGAGGAAACACACCGTACAATGAATCAGAGACTGAAAAAGACAATATGAAGAAACACTATTTGCATTATTCGGACCTTTGTTCTCATCTTTGTCGCCATATTTATTACAACGTTTAGGTCGTTGTACGCTCCGGCCTTCTTCAGGTGATTGGAATGTCGAACTGAACCCTTTATTTCGGTCACTGGGGTAGACTGTTCTAGTTCCATGTACCATGATTTAATGGGTGTCAGTTATCAGCTATCTCCTGTTAATTCCCTTTCTCCAAGTTCTCCACTGCCTTGTGTCCTTCAGGAGACGTGGTACAGTGAAGAAAGGCGTTGGTTAGATCCAGTGACAGGACCTTAAGAGTGTGATTCCAATGCCCGGTTAAAGCATTGGAGAACTCGGAGAAGAGAATTAACAGGAGATAACTGATAACTGACATTCAACAGTTCGACATTCCAATCACCTGAAGAAGGCCGGAGAGTACAACGACCTAAACGTTGTAATAAATATGGCGACAAAGATGAGGACAATAGTCCGAATAATGTAAATAGTGTACATAATACCTCATCTCACAAATATAGATAGATACGAATATGAAGAAAGTTTGTAAAATTATTTTTGGTCGAAATTCATATTGCATAACTCCGCCAAATCATAATATACATATTATTATTATTATTATTATTATTATTATTATTATTATTATCCACCTCCTTCTCCTCCTTCTTTATGTGGTGGCGGAGATATGGCTCTTCCCAACTTCCTCACCTTTAAAGCTTTTTTTTTTTAACTATCCTGCGACTTCATTTACATAAAATCATTAGGTAGACTTCTCGCTCATTCCCTTTGACCCTCTTGTCTCAAGTGTAGCTGTATCAAGTTCCCTAAGTCTTCTTTCCTCATTATGTGTCACAGGCATTTTCGGTAATCATACACCTTATGTAATAATAGTTATCTTGTAATGAGTCACCAAAAAATTGGGATGACAATATTTGGACGTTATACCATACGATGCAATAGATGAATTAATTCAAATTATATAAATCATTTCCAATCATTGTATTATGTAACAAGATTTTTGAACTTGGGCAGCAACTCTTATTTCATAAATGCTTACACCGAGAAGGTATGAAAAGTATTTCCTTCAAACTTTATTTCTGTGACAAGGATAATAATATTTCTGAAATTCACCTCTTCTGATTTAAAAACCAAGCGAATATCAATATTTTCATTCCCGTAAAGTAGAAAGAAAACAACATAAGTTTCAAAAGCAGCATTTATTTATTTAAAGATCACGCAAGAGAGACGACAAAAAATTAGAAGTGACTAGTTTTTCAAGATTTACGCTTCAATGACTTTCGTGAATGAATCCCCAAATATATTCTTCATTCGTGTTTTTGTTATCCAGTCCTTTGCAGAGGCGTTCAAGGTTCACTGTATTCTGGTGGAAGCGGTCGCCTTGCTCCTGTCAATATGATTCCACGTTCTTCAATTTATCAAGATGAGTATGAAAGATATGAACATTGAGAGAAAACGTCCACCATTTGGCTAATCTTGTAATAGTTTTCATTGTATATTATTCTATAGAATAAATAATTCTTGTATGGTCATTGTTCTTATTTTTTGAGGGCGGCAAAAATTATTCTAGTTCTAGAAATTCTTGAAACTTTTAGAAAATTCTCGTAAGTAATTGAAACTTCCAGAATGTTCTAGAAATTTCTTCTTCAGCAACCCAGCGCTGAATCTGTTTGGAATACAATGGAAAATATATCAGTTTCAACGTTTGAAGGAAATAACAATCACTTGCTTTGTTTTACTAGACAGAAACATTAAAAATAATACTCACTGAACAAAAGCAAGCATTTTAAAATTTTGTGATACAGTTTTATTCTTACATTTTGACTTGCATTTACTTTCACCTTTTTTTTTATTTGATGAAATAATCGAAATTATTATTAATAATTTTCAATAGCTTTTATTTTCATCTACATTTTTATCAGATGAAAAATTGTCAATTGCATTATTTATATTATTCTGAATGTTATCCTCATCTTCGTTGCCATATTTCCAACATTTCAGTAAAAGACGTTGGATAGATTTAGTGGCTAAAGCCAAAGAGTTGTGAGTTCAATACCAGGCCACCGCAGTTGTAAACCAAAACTTGGAGAGTTGAGTTAAAGGGAAATAAATGAGACATCCGGAAGAGGCATGGTACGTGGAACTAGAGCTATCTACCCCGATGGACGAAATAAAGAGAATAAAGTGTTCGGTTCGAAATTCCAATCACCTGAAGAAGGCCGGGGCGTAAAACGGCCGAAACGTTGTGAATCTGTAATGAAGATGAGGATAACAATCCAAATAATTAAAATAATGCAAGTAATCATAATACCTCATCTCAGATGTATAGAGATATATTGAAGAAAAATTCTAATCACTTGAAGAAGGCCGGCGCGTACAACGGCCGGAACGTTGTGAATATGGCAGTGAAGATAATTTTCCGAATAATGTAAATAATGCAAGTAATCAATACCATCTTTCAGAGATATAGAGAGAAAAATTGTCAGTCATTTTTTTTACCAGTATATATTTTCAAATTAATAATTCGACAATTATCTGCCATTATTTTCTTCCATTATTATTTCTCTTTCAAGCATTTACTTTCATTGTCCTGTTTAAATACATGAACACTGTCAACCATTATTATTGATCTTTGACAGGTATTTATGTTCAATTTCATTGTTTATTAAATAAAGCATTAGCAGTTATTATTCTTAATTTTGACTAGATATTTGTTAGCTTGTCTAAAATCATTTTGTTTCATAAATGATTTTAATTTCTTTTTATCAGCTTCTTATTTCGTCCGTCAACTGATATAATGAATGGTAAATGTCGATTGGTGTAAAACTACTGTAAAAAAAAATTAAATTAAAATTAAATAAGAGTTAAATAATTGAGTGAGTGTTTTAATTATTTTCTATAATTGTCGTTTAAGTCGAAATATAAGACTTAACGCTAATTCTGGAAGTAATACGTATTTATTGGCTAGCAGTATAACCCGTCTTCGACTGGATGTTTCATTTCTAGGAATTTTTGCCGTTCATTTGGAGCAGTTTAATTTAAAGTCACCCCACACGAAAATCAATATTAGTAACACCAATTGGGTGTAACTGAGGCACATCACCAAATGGGAGGTGGTTAACAATTTGAATGAGGGTGGCCCTGAAAGGGGCCATTTTTACGTTCTCAATCTTGTTTCAGCCTCACGCACAGCAGCAGTTGAAGAGGCGTTTCTCCTCAGTCGTTCAGTCCTTTGATCATCAGTTTCAGCCACACGCGCAGCAGCTGTTGAAGAGACGTTTGTTCTTAGCAGTTGAGTTCTTTGATCAGCAGTTTTAGCCTCACACGCAGCAGCAGTTGAATAGGCGTTTCTCCTTAGTCGACGAGTCCTTTGGTCAGCAGTTTCAGCCACACGCGCAGCAGAGGTTGAAGAAGCGATTGTTCTTAGCAGTTGAGTCCGTTGATCAGCAATGTTCGCCTCACACGCAGCAGCAGTTGAAAAGACGTTTCTCCTCAGTCGTTGATTCCTTTGATCAACAGTTTCAGCCACACAAACAGCAGCAGTTGAAGAGGGTTTTGTCCTTAGCCGTTGAGTCATTTGATCATCATTTTCAGCCTCGCGCGCAGGAGCGTTCAGGTATGCTCTTCTGGAAAGCCGATGGCTACTTTGGTTTTCGCACTCAGTGGCTCTGATTGAAGCATTCCCAGAGGCATTTTGAGACAGGCAAAACGATTCGTTATCTCTTATTCGCATGGCGGACCTGGTGGCAGCGGTTTTGCGGCCGAGGCAAGTTTTTTTTTTCTTTGGTGGCATGTCTTAGGCAAGTATGAATTGTCAAATGGAATGCATGGGAAAATGGCAGAATAGAACGCTGTAAAGCTACAGGGATCACTAAGTTCGAATAACTTTAGGAAATTTGGAAAAATAAATGTTGAGTAATAAAAAATCAAGTTTACTTAGTACTGCGATGAATGCAATGCAAAAACTGGCAAGACAATAAAAAAAATTAAATTGGGAATGGCTATAAACGACAATGAAAACAACGCCTTAAAAATGTAGTAATAGGATTTATGCAACAGAAAAGATAACTTCACTTGAGACAGATTGAATCTTGGCCAAGAGAACGGGAATGTGTAATTTGGACTCAAACTAGAATTAAAGAATTATTTGTCAAACAAAAAAAATCATCGTAATCGGATGAAAACTGTGGAAACGCATAAGCAACATCCGATAACACACACACACAAACACACACACACACACAAACACACACACCCACATTTCGAGAATAATCGATATAGATAATATTATTGTTATACTTTAAAGTATTCATTTTTATTAAAGTTTTTATGAAAGATATATATCCAAGAACAGATACTAAATAGTAAAACATTGCTGAGAATTATAATAGACAGAAAGTAGTAGAGAGCCATTGATGCTAACCATTTGAACACAAAACCGGCACAAAGTATTATCTATCAAACAAAAAAAAATCATGGAAATAGGATGAAAAATGTTGAAACGCATGAGCAACATCCGATTGCACAGACATACACACACACACATTTTGAGAATTATAGATATAGATAGATTTTTGAAAAGTTTAAAGCAAAGACTGAAGCGAGAACTAATCTTCGAGAATACATTTATCTTAAAATACTACTGGAACTTTAAGGCGAATATAACATTTTTCTATTATTTTTCTTATTGATTGACTATATTTAACTTAATCTGTTTAAATGTAACCTTTATTACCTCTGAGGATATAACGTCCCTATCCCGGCAAAACTGATACATTTAATGAAATTCAGCACAGGAGTCTTCCAGCTGCGGATACTCTATAGATTTAACCTGAACTTTATCGAACAATGATGGAAATGTCTTTTTATCACTACTGACTCGGATAGGTGATGAAAAAGTTTGAAGCTAACTTTTTCCAGGGTTCCAATTAAATGGTTATATTTAAACCAATAATTTGAAATGTAACCAGCATTATATTTGTATCCGCTTTAAATTGAATCAAAGAAACAGTAGGTATCCTTAACGAAAGCGATCAATGTATTTTATTCTTTTTCTCAGTTGAATCGTTACAGCCAAGCCAAGTAGCGGGGATTCTACAACCTGAAGAAAACCGGAAGCAAAGTTTTAACTTTAAAAAAGTTAAAACATTCTATACTTGAAATTCAGTGTTTGTGCCGGATGGTCGCTGACTACACAGGCTTTTTTATTTTATTTTTCAATGAGGGTGTGATTAGCAACTGTATAGGTTGAAAATGAAGACCTATCAAATGGTAGAGGGTCTCAAATAAATCAACAACCGTCTTCCTAGAGTGTTACCTTATTAAAGTCATCGCGTAGAATTCAAGTATAAACCACTCCCAAATAGTTTACTTGAAAAAAATCTTCGTCCCAGGCTATAGAGAAATAATTGAAAACGGCACAAAGTTTTTCAGATCACTTGGGACCGCTTCGGAGATCGGAAAAGAGAAACGTGTGTGTCATCCAGCGACTGCTCGTAAGTAGGAAAAACAGAAATAGATGAAATATCAGGACACAACAAGGAGAGTTAGAAAGTTATTATAGAAATTTATTTTTGTAAGCGTTTCACCCCAAGCAAGGCGGGAAGCCACTAGGATGCAAGGGGTTACAGAAAATTTGGAGCACGATCAGATAGGAGTGATAGAAGAAAGGATGAGGAGAAGGATAGTGGATAAATAAAGGCAACTGGAGATGTCGATTGACATTACATTTGAATAGCTGGAGATTTTAGCTCTCAGGGAAACTGGAATAAGGAAGGGAGTTTCACAGGCGAGAGGTGCAAGACATGAAGCTATTGGAGTAGAAGAGACGGCTACATTTAGGAGTTTCGACAGTGAAGGGGTGAGAGCGAGATGCCAGCCTCGTAGGGCGCTTGAACTCATGACATCTGGGAACCAGCGAATGCAGCTCCTCGGAGCAATTGCCATGAAAGTATTTGTAAAACTGAGAGAAGTGACGGCGCGTTTGTGAGAAAGTGACTGTTGACGAGATGCCAGATCAGGGCCAACTACAATGCATATCCGCCTCTGGAGCCTATCAAGTACCCCGAGGCAAACAGAAGGGGCACCAGACCACATATGGCAGCAATACTCCATTCAAGGGCGAATTGTTGATTTGTAGATCTGGAGGATCGATTCCGGGGAGAAAAATTTCCTGGCGCGGCACAGGGAGCCAACTTTCCTTGCGGTGGACGAAGCAATTGACTCAATGTATTTGTTCCATCTCAGGTCAGCCGTCAACGTGAGACCGAGCAGCCGCAGAGATGTGCTCTCGAGAAGTTGAGCGTCAGACATTCTAATGGAGGGCAGGGAAGGATCTATGTGGTGATTAATAGAGAGCAGTTTTGTTTTTGAAGCATTAAATTTGACCAGCCAATTCCTGCCCCAGTTCACAACCGATTAGGGGTCCTTTTCGAGACCCACGGCCAGGTTAGTTTTGTCAGTGACACTAGATTTGTTTTTGAGGCAGGAATAAATTGTGGTGTCATCCGCGTAAAAATATTAAGCTTCCTGGAGTAACGGTATTTTCTTCTATTGGCCGTTTACCTTCGGGACGTGGGTGATCATGGCTCTCCCCAACTTCGTATCCGTTGGAATTGTTGATCTACTTTTTTGCTATTAATCTCAACCTCACCCCAATTCATTTACACAAGCTAGATATCTTATTTGACCGCTGGCTCCGCTTGTCCCTTTTGCAGACTGCGTCGTGTGAGTGACAAGTCATTCTCATTATGTGTCTAAAAATATCAGCTATCCTTCTTGTTTCCATTTTCTTTAAGGCTTCTTCATTACTTATATGACCCATTCCTTGTTTTCTCAGGATTTTCCTTAGAAATTATATTTCTCTTGCCTCTGGTCTCCATTTTTCTGTGACGAAATTGTTCAGCATTTACTGACGTGTAGGAGGATTTTTATTACATAGCAGTTCTTAGTTTCTAATGAAATTTTCCTCTCTTTTATTATTTTGCTAGTCCAATGTGCGTTCAAATTTCGTTGTCTTTCCTATTCTCCGTTAGGCATCACAGATATTTAAACTTTTCTTATGTGGCTTTCATAAGTGACACATACTGGATAATACCCACAGACATTGAGGAAAATGAAAGTGGCTTAGGTTTCATATTCGACAAAGATATGAAGTTATGTTACTTGGGATAATGGCTATAGTAAATAGAAGCTTCTCGTTAAAGCGAAACAGTAACCCTTCCAGTGCAGCCATCATATTCACATACGAGCCACCGTCACAAAGCAAGAAAGATATAGATAATTACATACTACATTACACAATGACTTTGTGTAAATTTCAAGATATCATCTTAGCTATGGAAGAAATTAAATGCAAAATTAGGAAAAGAACGAGGCCGTGGAAGTGTAGGAAAATACGGTCTTGGATCACGAAGAAAATATCGTTCACATATGGCACAAGAAATGAATAAATTCTACTCATAACCTGCTTTCAAAAACATGCAGGATGCTTGTGAACATCTGAGGAGGGGAATACAAAAAGAACACTGAATAACTAACATTTAATAAATTATTCTGAAATGTAGACTTATCCAGGATCCGTCTGCGGGAAACCCCAGGAAGATTTAGTTTGTATAATGATGTGTGTTTATAGAGTTAACGTCATACATAAGCGTTTAGAAGAAAGTAAGAATTAACACTGGGATGGCCGAGGTGTCGTTTTCGACACCTTCAAATTTTCAACCAATTACTATGGAATAACTAGTTTGGGTTCGATGCTGAGGCTTATGGACAATTATTGAATATTAGCAAAGATGCTTAACAGACTTAATTCTTTAAAAAATATTCAGTGGAATAGCTGATATTTGAGGTTTTACCTTGAATGGGCGAGGTGTCGTTTTTGACACCTAGGCTATTTATAGGGTAAATGCATTGAAAAATTTCTCACAAGTAATAATACTTGTGTTTATGTACCCTATCTATCTATCTATCTATCTATCTATCTATCTATCTATCTATCACACACACACACACACACACACACACACACATATATATATATATATATATATATATATATATATATATATATATATATATAATCACTTTCTTTCAGAATGAGGTATACTAATATTTGTGAATTTCTTTTCAGACTTGTTATTCCTGCCTTGAATATTGAATATATTAGAGATGGCTGCTTCACGGCGTAATGTAAATAAAGATGTCAAAAGAGATGGCTATCCTAGTGTTAAGGTAGAACAGCTTAAGTGTTAACATCGAGGGACAAAATTTCTCGAGTTGGTGAAAAAGAGACAAAAATCAATGCTATGAATGTCGCAATGTATAGGATGTAAAACAATTCGGAAAAAATGCAAGAAGTAAAAAAATGAATGACTTAATGGAAATTTTTAAAAAACTATGGTGTGGTTGACATATTAGACATTTATAATAAGAAAAATAATTGGTAAGACAGAAAACATTCTCCTGAATGAATGGAAAACGAAGAGACACTTTAAAGAAGAAACGAATAGATCTAAAACTAATTGTCCCACGATAGAAGAAGAAAAGAAACGAAGAATACATAAAACAACGAAGGGTCAGCAATATTTAAATCTGAGATAAGATTGGCACTGATAAACATGAACAGAAACAAAGCACACTATTTACATTATTCGTAATATTGTCCTCATCTATCTCGCCATGTTTATTACAACGTTTCGGCCGTTTTACTCTCCGGCCTTCTTCAAGTGTTTGGGATGTCGAACTGAACCCTTTATTTCGATCACTGGGTTCAGTTCGATATTCCACCCACCTGAAGAAGGCCGAAGCGTACAACGGCCGAAATACTGTAAGAAATATGGCGACAAAGATGAGGACAATAGTCCGAATAATGTAAAGAGTGTACATAATACCTCATCTCAGAAATATAGAAAGATACTGAAAGGCCGAAATGTTGTAATAAATATGGCGACAAAATGAGGACAATAGTCCGAATAATGTAAAGAGTGTACATAATATCTCATCTCAGAAATATAGACGGAAACAAAGCAGAAGAACCACATGACATTGTAATAGAGATGCTGTTAGCTTTAGACGTATACGGGATCTCCCTGATGATTGAAACGAAATGGACGTCAATGGCGACACACCTAAAGACCTATTTTAGTAAAGATGCCAAAGAAGGAAAATATCTATAAACATTAACTCCACCGAAAAATCATCTTAATGAGTGCTATAACTAAACATAATGTTCATTCATACCAACGTCCAAGAACCACTGAAGATAGAGGGTTACCAAATAAAGTCGTTGTATAGATGTATAGAGATTATGGGGATAGGCAGAGTAGAGACTTAATAATCATAGTATCAGCAGCAGCCCTTAATAAACATAATATCAGCAGCAGCCCTGTGGGTATAAAAACAATGCGGACCATTAAAGTAACTATTCCTGTTTTCTTCCATTCGAAGTGGGTGGCATGAACTTTTTGCACTGAAGCAAAAGGGACTGTGGACGCTTCAAACTAAAACACACCTACAAATGCAAGTCCCACTTAAATACATTCATTAAAAATTTTCTTTGTGTATGTAATTTACTTCCAGGGAAAGAAACACTCGTCTTAAACTTTCCTTTTGTTAATTTTGTTTGATATATATTCTCTTGCATTGTAAATTAATAGGCCTCTGTTATTATGTGCATGTAAACACTTTTTAAGCACATCAACCCGAAGCAAGGCGGGCACCATTAGGACATAAGGTGTTACTGAGAGTAAAAGTAAGTTCACAGGGGTGTTTGAGGAAAGGATAAAGAGAAGGACGGGGATCAAGTCAGATCATCAAAAGATGTCGATTGACATTACATTTGATTATTTGACGACTACAGCTATCAGGGAAACAACTGATAGGAAGGGAGTTATATTCGAGTAGAAGAGATGTCTACGCTTAGCCACTTCGACAGTGAAAAAGTGGGACCGAGATGCCAATCTAGTAGCACGCTTCAATTCATGCAGTTTGGGAACCAGTGAAAAGTAGCTCGTCGGAGCAGTTGCCATGAAAATACTTGTACGATACACATAGTGAATCCACAGCACGCCTGTGAGAAAGTGACTGTAGACAAGATACCAGATGAGGACGAAACACTTTGTATATACGTCTCTGGATTTTGTCGAGGACCTCTAGATGAACAGCGGGAGCACCAAGCTATATATCGCAGCAGTACTCCATACAAGGCGGAATGGTTGATTTGTAGATTTGAAGGGTGGACTCTGACGAGAAATACCTTCTGGCATGACGCAGATATCCAGCTTTCCTTGCGGTAGATGAAGCTATTGATTCAATGTAACTGTTCCACCACAGGTCACTGGAAGACGTGAGACCAAGCAGGTACAGAGAGGCGATCTCGTGGAGTTAGGCACCAGCCATTCTGATTGGAAGCAGGGAGGGTTTTCTACGGTGGATAAATGAGAAGAGTTTCGTTTTTAAAGTATACAAGCCATTTCCTGACCCTGTCAGCCACTGAATGGAGGTCCTTTTCGAGACCTACGGCCAGGTTAGTTTTGTCAACAATGCCGGATTTACTACTGAGCCAGGAGTAAATAGTAGTGTCGTCTGTATAGATGCCAACTTGGGAGTTGATGACATCAGGAAGATCATTGATGAAGATCAGAAACAGTGTAGGACCCAGGATAGTGACATGAGAAACACCAGCGTTCGTATGAAAAGAACTGGAGGACCACCATTTTTTCATGTATTGCAAAATATTCTCGCAGATAGCCTTATGCATTAATAATTGAAACAGCAAACACACGAAAGCGGTGTAGGTGATTGTTGGCTCCAATCAAAAAAGAGATCAAGATTTTACTGTTCGGTAAAGCATTTTCTTGATAGTCTATTCCGTAAGTTAACAGCTCTTGGGAAGAATATTTACAAATGGACATTACTACTTATCAAGAGATTACGGACGGAATGAGATTGGTTCATGCCTGTGTTTTTTCGGTAAAACAACATCTAAGGATTCTGTCCCTGATGTTACTTTTAGATGTTTTATGTTCGGTTATTATTATTAAAAGTTACAGGTCCACTTGAGTGAAATGAAGGTCCCAGCTTGTTATTGCTAGGGACTGCATCAAGATCACATAGGTTAGAGAATTCTTCTAGGCCATCGACCATTTCTTCTGCTAGAAGAAATTGCCCGCCATTGTTTTGTTTTTTTTCTTTATCACAACCCATCTTTCTCTTTTTCTATTTTCAGTCTCCAAAATAAATATTTCCTTTCCATTTCATTTGCCTTTCACATTAGAGTAAATTACTGCTTCATCCCATATTGCTTGTTTCTATAATTCCTGACTTCTCGTAGATTATTAGTGATGTAAATTATGCCTTTTTTTTACGGTTCACCCTGTACAAGGCCCGGTGCCGTTCAAGGTAACGGCTTACGTTAAGGAATAGTTTAAGTGGATAGAAGGGGAAGATAGCGCTTGACTCTAGACTTGAACAGGTTAAGATTGTAGGAATCGGGGAAACATCTCCTTGGAAGTCGGTTCCACAAGGCAGTGTTTCGAGGGAAGCTGTTTGAGTGTAAATTTATTCTCGTCGATGGAATACGAAGAGAATGTGTGTGGTTTGATACTATGTTAGTTCCATGGCGGATCCCAGCTGTGACGTTTAGATATAAAGTAACCAAGAAATGTAGGTCGATCGAGCACTTTCCATAGACTCACTAAATCCCAGCTGTGGGTGAGAGGTTGGAATGTGATAAATAATTCTTCCTCAACAAAGAATCTGAGACGCTTTTGAAGCTTTTACTTTGGTCCTCTGGTCAGAAGAATTAGATTAGATGTCTTGTATACTTTATTTTATTTGTATACTTTAAATGACTTTGTTCATGTAGAAACACAAAAGATCCCTAAATGTCTCTTACTGTTGGAAGTTCTAAGGCAACTAGTTTTTTGTATTTAGTGCCTACAAAACTACTTAAGTTATATTTTATATTTATTCTTGTTTTGTTTTTTTCAATGTGCCAATAATGCTGCGTACCCTGAAACTAAAAACAAAAAGAATGATTTCTAATTTTCATAACTAATCAACATAATCCCTAAAATATTAAATTTATCAAAACCTGTGATAACTAGCAGTAACAACACTTTACATTCTTAAAACAAACGATGTCCACATTTATTTCTATAAGTAGTAAGGCGGTCTTTTCTTTATATTTATCACCAAATCATTACAATACAAGAGACAATTGTGAGATATTTAGCAAATGTTAAGTCATATTAATCACTAGCAGAATGGCTCGGCGTTGCCCGTGCTTGATTCAAAAGTCGTACGACTCATACAGCTATCGCTATCGTTTGACTTAAAATAGTTTTGCCCTTGCTTGCCTTTAAAGGAGTGCCCTTTGCCGTGCTGATGTTGCTACATGCCTTACTTCTTGCCTATCTCACACTGCGAATTTTTTCGAAGTTCTATACTAAACATTAAATCTGTTACGAAAAAAGAACTAAACAAAATGAACACAAAACGATCAGCTTTAAAAAAAGGACTCGTAACTGGAAAAATCGAATGAAAAAAGAATGTTAACAACAAATACTTTTTCCCACCCAATCCAGTTCTGCGGAATCAGAATCAACGTTGAGTTTAAGCAAGCGAATGAGCCAATTGGAGTAACGTGACGTGCAGATTTAAATTTATCCCACTTGTGACGAATGCAGCTATCGATTTTTGTTTTGCATGCTAGCATGCTAGTTAACATTCGTGTCAGTCAGCTGTTGGCTCTCACGTTCGCCAATAGAATCTTCTTGCCTATTCGTGGCAGCCAGCTATAGACTCTCACTCTGGCCAGTACAAAATGGCCTCAAACTACATGAAAACTGCCGTAGAAGCATGAAAAGATCGATTATTTCCACTATCCATGGGTGTTGGGAAATGCAATGTCGGTCTTGGCTTCCCGCTAACTTGGAGCATGTGCATGTAAATTTTGGTGCAAATCCGTCGAAAATTGCGGCCGTGCATTCGTTACACACTCATACACACACACACGCACGCACACACACACACACACACACATCCTGACTTTTATAGATAGAGATAACACAATATTATGAAAGAATAATCGATATAGTTGGTTAATTTCATAAAAAAACATGTCATTGTGTTCAGGAAATGTCTTACAATATTAACTTAATATTATTTACAATTAATTTAAGAAAAAAAATCAACTTAAAAGACTTCTTTTATGTGCCATGTCCCTTTAGAATGTAGGCGAGTATGACCCTCCACATTTCCCTGTACATTGTAATTCTTAATATGTCTTTTGTTATTTTCTCCAATGTTCTACTATCCATTTACTCAAGTTCATCAAGTAAGTTCCTTACTTTTGTCACTCTTTCCCTTAATCTGCCCCGTGAGTATCAGATTTTCTAAGCCCTCTTTCCTCATTACGCGCCCCAGAAATATCTACTGCCCTTTCCTGATATTAAATAAATCTTTCCTTTTAGTTTTCATTTTCTCCAAATCCTCATTGTTGCTCACATGTTCGATTCAGTGTATCCCCAGCATCCTTCTGTAGAACCACATTTCTCTTGCTTTAAGTCTCTTCTTCATCCTTAAGGAGATTGTCCAGTTGACTGCTATATGAAAAAGGTCAGGCACATATTTAATGATTTGGACATAAAAGGATTAAAGAGTTAAATACCTTAGAAGTTGCCGACGTTGAATGTTTTATAAGATTAAAATGTAAAAAAGGTCAACAGTTTTGTGTTTTGTTTTATGGCATATAATCATCAATAGGTTATTTACTGCCAACAAGATTTTTTATTACTGGCAATCCTTCAAAAATGTATGGCTGTTAATATTTTCTCCTTACAAATTTATTGCTAATAATATTTTTTCCTTCCAAAATATATTGCTGGTAATATATATTTTCTTTAAAAATCTATTGCTGGTAATAATGTATTGTTCGCAATTATTTTTTTCCTCAATCAATTTTTTCTTCTAGCATGCTAGTTAACGTTCGTGTCAGTCAGCTGTTGGCTTTCACGCTGGCCAGTAGAATCTTCCTGCCTATTCGTGGCAGCCAGTTATAGGCTCTCACTCTGGCCAGTACAAAATGGCCGCAAACTACCGGAAAACTGCCGTAGAAGCATGAAAAAATCAATTATTTTCACTATCGATGGGAGTAGGGAAATGCAATATCGGTCTTGGGATTCCCGTTAAATTGGAGCATGTGCATGTAAATTTTGGTGCAAACCCGTCAAAAATTGCGGCCGTGCATTCGTTACACACACACACACACACATCCTGACTTTTATAGATAGAGATACTACTGAAACATCCTTACAGGGGAAGAAGTGAATCAACAATACACAGACGTTGTTCTACAGAAAAATGTTGAGAAGACCTTGTACTAAACATATGGACAACGAGGAAATTATTGGAAAAAGACCTTTGAAAATTTAACACTCAAACATATATTAAAGGAAGCGGAATGTTGTGCAAACCTGTCAACGAGATTTTGTGAATGAATGCGTGAGTTGGCAGAAAAAAAAACAAGATGAAAATGTCAAACGTTACTTGTACAAAAGAAGACAGGAAAAAGGTTGATGGTCATGATTGCGTATTTCTTGAGGGTACAAGGCACCTAATATATTATTACGACCGGAACTGCGAGATAGTAACTAAAGTGCCAAGTGTTGAAAATAACTTTTGCAAACAGATACACGTGGATAAGCTTATTGGTGAGGTTGGCCTTTTCCTCGATATTCATTGTCCGAACATTTTAGTGTTACTATCGGTTGGTATTTACACAAACTTAAGCTTGTCAAATTCTCTAAAATGTATTGCTTATTCTAATATTCATTGGACATACTCTCCTAAACTTATTCTTAAAGGCCACGAAACATTCACCATAAAATACATATTGACAACCTGCAGTAATTTTAATTCAATCCGCTTAAAGTATTACCAAACTCATGTGGGGCCAAAGTCGGGACCACAGAAGTAAAACACAGAACATGGATTAGATGTAAGAAAGATATATTAACAACAGGTTACAGAGATAGTATAAGCGGAGCTTACTATATGTTAGTGTCCAATACTGGTAGT
>CAHIKZ030000483.1:107500-147500 GCA_903632075.3 Acanthosepion pharaonis
GGTGATGAATAAGAAAAATTCGGGAATTCTATTTTTAAATGTTGGACTCAAAAACATGTTTTTTTCTTTAAAAAATAGTTTATTTCAGGTGATTGACATAAATTGCTAGGCCTCCCTGAAAATTGATGGGTTCCTACGACCTTTATAAACTAAATTTTGCGATCAGCCAAGATCGTAAATTGATCTTTTTTTCCAAAAATGAACAATTTCATTACAACGAAAATGGTCGCTAACCATGAACAACTAAGGTTATTTTCGGAATCAGCACGATCAAAAAAAAAAACAGAACCCCCCCCCCCCACAAAAAAAAAACGTGTTTTGCTTGTTGGCACCAAAAGTCGTGTGTAATGTAACTAAAACACATGGATGAATTCACTTATAACAAACGAAACCATTTCAAGGTGACATTGAACTTTTCCTTGTACACCAGTGATATACTATGGAGGTTGACTTCTTTAGGTTTCAAAAAAGTTTTAGGATATTTATTGATCAGCAACTTTATATATTTGGCCTTTTGGTCTTTCTTAAATTATGGAACTTTCAAAATATTTACTTGGATTATAGATCTTAGAGTTATGGTTGGATTATCGATTCTTCGGGAAATTTATTATTTTTAATCGTTTATAATCCAACATTTAGAGTTTGATTTGGGTTATTCATTTCTCAAGTCTTTTAGTTGGATTATAAAAATACAAAGATTTTAGTTCTATTGTTCATCTATCAGGATAATTATTTGAATTACTAATCTCTGGAGAATTTTATTTGAATTATTAGTTGTATTTTGATTGAGCTCCCAATTGGATTAATAAGATTACAGCCTTTTCAATGGTTTTACTTGTATTGCAGATTTTTAAAGAGATTTATTTGGATGATGGAGTTTTCAAGTGTTTAAGATGGATTATTGATCTTTTAAGAATTTTATTTGGATTATTGTTCTTCAAAGTATTATACTTGAATTATTGATATTCCTTGGGATTTATGGGATTATTGATTTTTCCAAAGATATATTTGTATTATTGATTCTCTTTTTTATTTGGTATATTGACCTTTGAAAGAACTTACTCAGGTTATTGATCTGCAAGGAAAATTAGTAGCTTTATAAATTTTCCATGAATCTTATCTAGAAAATTGATCTTCCAAATTTTTATTTGGAATATTGATCTTCCAAGATGTTTATACGGACATTTGGTCTTTCAAGATATTTATTTACATTATGAAACATTGAAATGTGTAGGATAGAGTTCCAGTCTTTATTCGCTTCCTCACATTTATGGGATGTAACACTGTATCGTCTTAAATGTGGGTTGCCCATACACGTACATACTGGACAAGGACAACATAGTCCTGCCCTAACTACCAATTTAGCGCTGACGCTGGCCTAATGAATGGGGTTGCGTCAAAGGTTGAGAATGACCGGGACCCGGCATCACTCAAATCTTTTGCATTAACTGCCCTTAAACAGAATACCCGACAGAGAGGTGAAGAATAGATAACCTCACTTATCGGGGCGCGTTGGAAATTGATCTTCGAATAAATTTATAAGCATTATGGATCTTTAAAAAATTTTTTTTGGAATATGGACCTTCCAATATAGTTAAGTGGACAATAGATCATACAAGATTTTTTTCTCTTATTTTTGCGTCTTGGCTAAGTTGATATACTACATCCAACAGCAAAGGTTTTGAAGAGCGTAGAACCACCTCTTAATTGCTAGTGTTCTTAGGCTCAACATGACCCGGGGTGGTAGCACCAGTTAGGGTTCCATTTATGGGTAAATAGTTAACCCCCAAGCTAGGGTTAAAACACTATGAATGCGTAAAAATAGGTTTTAATATCAGAAATACTTTGTAAAATGTTATTACAAGCAATATGTTTTGGAAGAAAAAAATATTACCAGCAATAAATTATTACTAGCAATAAATTTATGGAAAAAATATATTATCAGCAATACATTTTTGAAAGTAAATATTATCAGTAAGAAGAATTTGCTCGGCATTAAATAACCCATTGAGGTCGATATGCCATAAAACAAAACAAACCAATTTACTATTTTTGATCATTGATCGAACAACTACTTTAAAATTTCGATCATCCAAGGTTTTGATTTAGGTTGGTAAACTTTAATGAATTTTAATTGATCTGCTCAGATATATTTCGACTTTTGATCATCTCGATTCGTTTCGATTATTTATCTTTTTTCAATATATTTATTTACTTTATTGTAATTCGAAGTGTTTTATTTAGATTATGGATCTGCAAATATATATTTGGCCGATTGATCTTCGAAGTCCTTAATTTAGGTTATTGATTCAAGATTCCTTTATGTGCTTCTGATTTTCATTCTGGATCGTTCTATTTGTGTTGTTCCTATTGTTCTGCTTAAGGCAATTCTATAATCTTGACCGTATATAAAATGATGATTGAAAGACGAGCATAAATGTCGGTTTTGTTCTTCTTTTCTTCTTCGTATTATATCTGCCAATATTGTAAAAAGGATGTATTATATCCAAACAAAGCAACATTGAGTGTAATATGCTGATTGGACCAGGCTCTAAGTGCCAGATCTCCAACCAACTTTAGGGGTGGAGAGAGTTCAAAAGTATTGATCCCAAGATTCTCTACGGAAAGCTAGAAGATAAGAAAAATTGAACAAAGAATAGATTGCGTTAGGAGTAGTTTTGCTGCCTCAGTAGTAAATCCGGCATCGCTGACAAAACTAACCTGGGCGTACGCCTCGAGAGGGACCTCCAAACCTGTGGTTGACTGAGGCAGGTAATGGCTTGTATACTGTAATGCCTCTAAAACGAAACTGCTTTCATTTACCCACCATAGAGAACCTTCCCTGCCTCCCATCAGGATGGCTGATGCCCAACTCCTCGAGAGCGCCTCTCTGCGCCAGCATGATCTCACGCTGTCCACTGACCTGAAGTGGGACAGTTACATTGAATCTATAGCTTCATCTACCACAAGGAAATTTGGATATCTGTGTCGGGCCAGAAGGTTTTTCTCGCTTGAGTGCATCCTTCAAATCTACAAATCAACCATTTGTCCTTGCATCGAATACTGCTGCCATATATGGTCTGGTGCTCACGCTGCCCATCTCAAGGCCCTCGTCAAAATCCAGAGACGGATATGCAACGTGATTGCTCCTGATTTGGCATCCCGTCTACAGTCTTGGTTCCTGTCAATGGATCTAACTAACGCCCTTCATTCACTGTGCCATGTGTCCTCAAAGCGTCTGAGTTCAGTACCCGGTTAAGGCAGTGGAAAACATTCAGAGCGGGATTAGCAGGAGATACCTATTAACTGACATCCATTAAACATGGCACATGGAACTAGAACAGTCTACCCTAGTGAGCGAAATAAAGGGCTCGGTTCGACATTCCAACCAATTGAAGAAGACCGGAGCATACAACGTCCGAAACGTTGTAATAAATATGGCGAAAAAGATTAGGACAATAGTCCGAATAATGTAAATAGAGTTTACAATACATTTATTAAAGCATCTATTAATATTTCGTAGCGTAAACGTTATAGCTAATTAAAACATGTAGTCGTTTAGAGTAGTCCCCTACGAATTTCTTGCATGTTTCTAGGTTAATAATCTTCCATTCTACCAAACAAATACTTCTATAATAAAGCTGTTGTAAAAAAAAAATGTTCTAATCTTTTGAGTTGCTAAATATCGGTTTTTCTTCGTGGGATAGTTATTTGAAGATTTTAAAAAATCAGATTCGTTGACTGAATACCTACATATATTTTCTATGTACAGTAAAAGATTAATTAAATTAACTTTCTCAGAAATACCTAAAAAATATTTTTGCAATGAGTTGTAAATTTTTGCGTTTCACTGTATAAATGACTCAATATCACGAAAGCAAAAATAAAACAGTTACACTCTAACAATAAAGATGTCTTGATATTTCTAATGAAGTAATTATTTTAATGAATGTTTCATTTTCCATTTGTACTTGATTCATCTTCCATAAACAATAATATAGAATTTTAGCCAATCACGAGGCGTGGAATGTTTTTTTTTTTTTTTGAAGCACCTATTTGGTACACAACAAAATACCAAGAGAATGAGTGATACAATAAAATAATCAACAAAGTGTTTGGTAACTAAGCATGTATCCGATTTTTTTTTCTTTTTCTTTTTTTGTCGATGTTTCTGTTCCGTTAACTCTCACTTCTATTATCTATATTGAATAAACAAAGTTTGAAACGTACGACGCTAGATGAAAATAAGTAAAATAAAACCGCGGACCAAGAAAGGAATTATCTGATTGCAGTGAAAGACAAAAGATCTTGGGTTGCCTTTGAAATTAGATGATGGAGTTGTTTTAAGAAAGTAAAAGAGAGAGAGAGAGAGAGAAGAGAGAGGTGAGGCGTCCATTTTCAAAGCGATACAGAAACACAGAACCTGAGGAAAAGAGTGCAAGAGAATTATGTACATATATTTATCTGCTAGTTTTAAGGGGGTGAAGAGGAGTTGGCACAAGGGTATTGGCTTGACGTCTACTCTTCTAACTAGATTCATTTAAATGCTGCTGATGGTGTCCCCTAAGTTCTATGTCAAGTTACTATATGTGGAAATTGCATTGTAATTATTTTCGAACAAACAGGGGGAAATACTCTATGACTGGCCGAACTCCAATTACTTTTCAAATTTAAATTTAGATTTATTTTTACTTCATAACTTCCATTTTTTGTGGCTCCAGATAACTTCAGACCTTTCCAGATTCCTCTTTATTCTTGTATTGTCAGACATTGGGTGAAAATAATCGTGTTAGTAACTGCATCCTGCGGCTTATCTTTCCTTGATTTCGACCACTTTATACTTTGCTTAGATTCGGAAAGGGATCATTGGATAATACTTCAGTTTCCTGTATATATCACGATGCCTTTTTTACGACTATCCCCAGTAACTGCATCCCTCTGTTTCTATTTCCTTCAATTTGCCATGCATGTTTTATAGTATCCATGCCCATTTTCCTCGTCAGGTATCCCAAGAATTCCAATAATCTATTTCAGATTTTAATTACCGGTGTCCTTGTAGATCTGATTTTTATGAAACATATCTGTTTGCACTCATGTTCATCCTGTGTTATTTTCATCAACCCAAGAACCTAATCTCAGCTTCTTGTAGTCACTTATTTGATCTAGATGAAGCATTCGTTGTCTTATATGTGCATTGACTCTCCTTAGGCCAGTATAATGATGAGATGGGCTATGCTGATGTCATAGCTATTCATAGTTATGACGAAAGTGATCTTGAACAAAAAATGTTGCAGAATGCGAAGGCCAGGATGAGAATGGTCAGTGATTGGTCGGAGAGTCTCATGAGTGGGTCAGTGATGAATTGCCTTTGTCTGGCTTTTGGATATAAGTTCATAACGGAGCGAATTCAACAGAGAACATCAAGAATTCTGAAGCGTCGATACGCCCAAGTGAGCGACCTGCTAAGACCGCCCGCAGTGTGCATGCGTTCCTATGACGTCATTCCTCCCATTGCCTCTTAAAATCCATGCTTCCACGACTCTCTCCTAATAAAACGAATAACAAAAAGAAATAGTCCTTTTCGTTAATACCGTTTTATATAGCAGCATGCTGACCCAGAGGCGACACAGAACGCAACAAAAATCCATTTTGTATATCAAGTGAGGCAAGACTTACAAGAAATTGTTCTTAAAAAGAAACTATGATCTGGACTTGGAATGACATCAGTAATAATGCCCTACACTGAATCAATCACAAAAATTATAGATGTGGAAATAATAAATATAAAATACTTGTAACAGATCAGTATATGAATCACTTATGAGAAAATTAGTAGATAAAGAAAGTGGATATTACTGAGTATATCGACTAGAATCACTTTCTCGTCAAGGTGACGTGGCTTGCTTCTGTTTTTTCTTCAAATATTTCCATGACATATTTCATGATTAGCTTCTTCCATAGTGGATAAAATACTGGATTTAAGCGTACTACTAAATTGTCAAATAGGTCCAAGCCATTCACTTTCGAACTAGCTAGATGAGACCGTCAGTTCTATTCTAACATTTTCTTTTCCCGCACTTCTCGTCTGTGGGACTCCCTTCAGATTTCTTGCTTCACTGCCAACTACAATTTTTAAAAATTTAAATTCAACTTCAGTCTGATCTTCTCTCTTCCTGAACCTTGTTTAGTTTGTTATCTTTTCTCACTAAAATCTTTATCAGACTCTTTCACCCCATGTGATACTTTAAAGATAGCAGAATTTTGTTTAATACCTCAAGATGCTATAAAAGCAAATTATGAACCTTAGACGTTGAGTCATGTTTTAAATAGCCTCGTCAGATCAATACCAAGGATGTCATGCATGGCGTCACCGAATTCAGAAATGTCTAAAATATCACCTATATACAATTCGTAGATCAAGGATTAAACAAGACGATAAATTTGCTTTTTTAACACCCAAACACCCGATCACTAAATAACTCTTAAAATTTTCCCAAATCATCATAATTCTGTGTAAATGTTCATGCTGAACTCGAATTAACAATTAAATTATTAAGAAACCTACAGTTTTTGGAGTTATCGATAAGAAAAAATCAGACTTCTTGTAGGCCGTTCGTCCCCCATTACTACCATAATGTTCACTGATTCACAGCCGAGCACATCCGGTGGCGCAAGATTTAATTAAATTGTGGAAAACTACGACCGCCCATTTCTTCACGGCACAGAGAAGAAGACATGTTTCCTAATATTCTTGTTAATCTCATTTCGAAGATTAGATATTAAATCGCAGATGAGTATTGTTTTCGGCCCCTTTATTCTTTGCTTAGATTTTGAAAGAGATCATTGGATAATAGTTTGGTTTTCTGTATATATCACGATGTTTTTATTTACGATTATTCCCAGAAAGTTAAATTTGTTTTTTTCTTCCAGTCAGCAGAGCTCTAATTTTTCCTAATGTCGGAAAAATCCAAAACATATACTGGGGCAAACAACCCACATACGAAGAGAAAATTAATTGAGCAAATAAACAAAAATAGAAAGGATTGTAAAACAAGGTTGCACCTTCTTACCAGACTTCTTTAATCTATACAGCGAGACGATCCTAAAAAGTTAGACATCCCACAATAATTTATTATCAGTGGAGACATTTTTTTTTTAAATATAAAATAAGCAGATTATTGTGCGGTGATGGCAAATTTAAAAAAAGGTACTAAAGGAAAGTGAGAAGAAAGGACTAACTATGGATTTTAAAAAGACATAATGAATGATTGCTAGCTAGATAAAATGCCAATGATGCCAACTCAAAATTGGATATGGGAAATTACAACATATACAGAATTTTCTATATTTCAGAAGGGAAATTAGACATCGAAATCCGAACGTACGTTGTTAAAGATTAGGTTTCTTCCAAAACTAAAGAATGTCGTTAGAAACAAAGATTGCAGAACAATGACAGTCCTAAGATATGGCATTAAATGCTGGACAGTTTTCTCACAGATAAACAGATGTCCTGTGTTATTTTGAGGTTCTACAGAAGGATACTTCTTGTTATTTATCTGAATCTTGGAACAAAACGTGTCACTACACACATTTTATATTGTTAATCTTTCGCCTTGTTATTTCTGTATAACAAAGGATAAAATACCTGTTTCTATTTCTTTTTAATAAGCAAAAATACAAATTGAAATCGGATCCTTATCATCGCATGGGTTCCAATATTTGCAATTATTTCCCGCTTTCAATATTGATATGATTTTCTTTTCTGTATTTTAAAGAAACACACTAATAGAAAATTCATCATTATTAACTCAGGTCCTAAACTATTATTACTAAAAGACAAACTGAAATAGTAATCGATTTTTTCTTCAGATTAGAAGCATATAGCGGTATTGCACCAACAGAAACACCTCTCCGATGTGCTGTTTTTGTTGCGTTTCAGATTGTATTGGGTTGAGTCATGATTAAATCCAGTTTTTGTTGATCAGCTTTATTCTTGAAAAATAAAACACTGTGGCACTGTCTTCATTTATACATTTGCCGTTATTTGCAAGGACCTGTTTCTACTTCTCAGGCAGCTCTCCGATACATTTGTTTAAATTTCTACAGATTTTGATGTAAAAAAGCATCCGACTAATTCTTGAATTTGGTTATCATTAAAGAATATTTTTAAGCGAACGAAAACTGTAATAATCGATTAGTGCAATGTCTGGTTAATATGGCGGATGGGTTAATATGAACAAAACGAGTTTTACATTTTTTTTGTGTTATTATTTCTGTATGTAGCATTGCGTTTTTGTGGAGGAGAAATTTTTTCCTACTGTCAAAGGCATGGCAATTTTCGACCAAATATTTATGGACACGTTGCAGCTGTTGGATGTAAAAATGTGCGTTTAAAGTTTAAGAAATCTGAATGAAAAATACACCGACGATCCAACGACATGTACAAAACTACATTTCTTCCAAGGATCACAGATTTGACCCTAGATTTATTCTTTTCAGTCAATTTCGTTTGCTTTGTATATTGTCGTATGTAACACACTAGTTATAGATTTATGGAGCGGAGAGTTAAAAAAAAAACTCGTTCATCCTTAACCCGAGAACACTAACCATGGGTATATAGTACCCAGCGCAAATTTTCCTTATTTTAATTACAATTTTCAGTGCCTGATTTTCTTACCTAAATAATATGTTTTTCAGTTCCTATTAATGTTAACTCAAAGTACTAAGGTTGAAATGCCTGCTTGTAAAATATTTCAAATAAAGTTTTATATTTAATTTTTTTTCTTTTTTTGATATTTTCAAAATCGGGTATATTAATTGATGGTTAGTGTTCTAGGGTTAGAAATTGTGCAACCCAACGGAATTCACATATGATTATGTAATAAATTATTCGTTTGGCCAAAAAGTCCGTTCGTTTTTTGTGGACATTAAATTTCAGCTAACTTTTGTCTGGCCCTTATGCGCTGGTTAGATACTTGAGACTTTAACGTCGTTCGATGCGAACTTGCTAGGAGACAGTTTGTAATTTATGTGAACAGGATCACACTGACAATGGAGAATCAAAACGAATATAATCGATGTCTCAAGCTATGTTTTTTTTATTTTAAAAATGTCAAATGTTAAATCAACGGTAACACGCAAGAAGATATGCGCTGTGTCCATCGAAGATGCTGTTATGGAACGTGTGTTCCGGAAAGGTTTTCAGGATTTCAATCGGTAAATGTTTCACTTCAAGATGCACCTTACTCTCGGTGGCCAACTGATATGCGCAACGAAAAAAATAAATGAATTTGTCGACATCAACACCTGATGTACGACCGTGATGTACGCAGATATTCTCCAAATACACAAATCGAGCCGTCCTGGGTATGACGATAAACTACATCCGCATCCTGGGTAAGAAGATGAACTAGGTCCCACATCAAGGCCTCTGATACAGAGGTTTTGATATGCGTGGAACTACCTCTTAATTGCTGGTGTCCCAAGTTCACCCTAATCCGGGGTGGTAGCATCTGTAAGGGTCCCACTTATGGGCAAATAATTAATCCCCAAACTGTGGTCAAAACACCATGAAAGTATAAAAATACGTTTTAATTTCAGAAATAATTTGTAAAATATTATTACCAGCAATAAATTTCTAAAAAAAAAATATTACCAGTACTAAAAAATATCGGCATTAAATAATCCACTGACGTAAACCAAACCAAACCGAACCAAATCGAGTGTTAAGTTAGTTACGTTGGCAAGCACGATTTCTGGATCCCATATCAGTCGAATGCGGTTATTTTCGCCCAGCGTAAAGAAAACGATCCTTTTATGAAGAGAATAGTGACGGAGGAGCAATCATTGATCTTCTATAACAATGCAAAGCACAAACGATCAACAAGCAACCTCCAAAGCAGGTCTAAACCCAGAGAAGGCGTTGTTTTTAATTTAGTTTTAGTGGAACGGTGTTGGCGTTTACCAGCACCTTCCCACAGACAGTGCCTTCAATTCAGTTATAAGAATTAAACGCAGCAATCCACCAGAAAGACCCAGAACTTTCTTAGCGAAAAAGCATTGTTTTTTATCAGAGTAATGCCAGACCCCACACTTCTTTGTAGATCTGTATAGTTTTTTTGTTTTTTCGTTTTTTCCGTGCACAAAATACTTGCCCGACCTTGCACCTTCTAATTTTCACTTGTTTCGGTCCCTTCAAATTCATTGATTGGACAGACCTCCACCTCGCAAAAAGATACAGAAATTCACCCGACAGATTTTCGCCGATAAAAGCGGGTAATTATTTCGACAGGGAATAATGGATCAACCCCTGAAATTGCAGAAGACACGGGAAGGAAACCGTAATTATACCATTTATTGAATAAATGGCATTGAGTTTTCTTCTATTTGTTTGTTTACACTAAGGTTGATTCTACATAAGTTCAGGCAGCCACTCGAGATACAGGGCTACGATAAGGGGTAGCTTGTATGCATAAGAGGAGAAAATAACGGTTGGCAGCATAAGACTCTAGTGATAGGGGAAATATAAGGAGTTTATTCCACAGGGCAGTGGTTAGCGTCAAGCAGTTCATCCGAGCACTTTCCATGGTGGTAGTGATAGAACAGTGAGAAACTCGCCACATTCCGCCTGTGAGAGAGCGGTTGGTGTGTGCAAAATATTTCTTCTCCAACAAGAACTTAGAGACGCTTTGAATCCTATCAAGACTGGGGCGGTTTTCTACTCTTCCGAAAGTATAATATGACGCTCCATAATTCTGCCAATCCAAGTTCATGTAAGGTAGCTTAATTTTTTTTACAATAAGGTTCACCCTTCACAAGGCACGGGGGCCACTCGAGGTAGAGGGGGGAAGATAACGGTTGACTCTAGACTTGAAAAGGTTAAGATTGTAGTGATCAGGGAAACATCCTCTTGGGAGTCTGTTACATAAGGCAGTGGTTCGTGGGAAGTTACATCCCACCAGTGGAATCCGAAGGGAATGAAGGTAGTTCGGGAAGAAGCTGTTTGAGTGGAACTTACTTCTCGCCTAAAGAACACGGAGGGAAGGAATGTTGGTCGTTTGCTACTATGTAAGCGACATGACAGTTCCTAGCCGTGAAGGTCAGACCTTGTGGAACCAGGAGATGCAATTCGACCGAGTACTTTCCATGGTAGTAGCGACAGAGCAGTGAGAAACTCGCCACATTCCGCCTGTGAAGGTTGGTGTGTGCAAAATAATTCTTCTCCAACCAGAACTCAGAGCCACTCGAGGTAGAGGGTTACGTTAAGGGATAGTTAATATGGATAAGAGGGGAAGATAATGCTTAACTCTAGACTTGAATAGGTTAAGATTGTAGTGATCGGGGAAACATCCTCTTGGAAGTCGATTCCACAGGACAGTGGTTTGAAGGAAGAATCGCTTTGACGAATAACGAAGATATGTGGGTGTAAGTGGCATGGCGGCACCTAGCCATTAAGGTCAGGCCTGGTGAAACGAGGAGATGCAGTTCGTCTGAGCATTTTCCATGGTAGCAGCGATAGAACAGTGAGAGACTCGCGATATCCCGCTTGTGAGAAACATTGTCCTCTGAAAGGAAAACTGTTATGGGGTCCACCCCCTTTTCATACAAGTGGACTCGACCAGTGTGTACTTGAACTGCTGTCGTTAAATACTCAGAGTCAGTCAGAGACGGTGATTGAGATTGAGTTGGAGGTAGAGTAATAGTGTGAGGTAACCGCTTGTCACAGTTACAAGCACGTAGACTCTAAGGAAGTCCTACTTCGAGACTGAATATACCAGACTGTATATATATTATTATTATTGCTACTAACTGCGTTTCTGGATCTACTAACCGTATTACCAATTGTATTATTGTGTAAATACATTTATGTGTTATATTTCATTCCTGCATTTGTCATTCATTGGAGACCGGATTTCATCTCGGAATCCGCAACAAAAACAAAACAGTAAGATGTTAAAATGAGAATGTTTCTTCTGGCGAGGTTCCCGTGTTTTGGGAGCGGAGATAGTGACAGATTTCCTAGAATGTTACTTATGTGTGTATTATTATTCAATGCCTAGTGCTCATATTATTACTGGAATAGTCGTAATCAACTGACCTCAGTGTATGAATACTGGGGTTCTTAAGCACAAATGGCCTAGTGGATAAAAGTGTTGGTTGAATCCAGTGACTTCACCCAAAGAGTTGTGAGTTCAATACCTGGCTACAACCGAGGGAAACAACAACTTGGAGAGTTGAGTTAAAACGAGATAACTGATACTGAAAAACCCAGAAGTGGTATGGCACGTGGAACTAGAAAATCTACCTCGGTTGGCGAAATAAGGGTTAAGTTTGAAATTCCAATCACCTGAAGAAAGCCTGAACGTATAACGGCCGAAACGTCGAAGACGATGACAACAGTTCGAACACTATAAATAGTGTAAATAGTTACATTAACTTATCTCAGGAATATAGACAGATATGAAATATTCGTGATGGTCATGTCTATGTGATAGGCTTTATATTTCTTATTAGTTGGAGTAATTTCGAAGAGTATTTTCTTCCATCTTACGGATTTATTTGCTATTTAATCTCATCTTTGCTCAAATCGTCAACTTATAGGCGTACGTAGCATGACGCTGTATACTAAATAGTCATCATACTCGCATTAAAATCTTTACCAAAACAACAGAGGAATCGAATAATATTATCATATGTTCATAGGCGAAACGCCTCGGATCATTACAAAAACCCACTCAGGACATAACTAGAAATTACCAAGCAAACATATGGGAAATAGTGTTAACCATAAATGCAGATTCTCTGATGAATATCAACAAACAATTGACCATCTTGTATCAGTTTGTACGTTATTAGCATCCATAGAATATAAAATTCGGTATGACAGTGTAGGTAAATATCTGCACTGGAAAATCTACAACATTTATGTGAAGGAAACTGCAAGAAATTAGTATGAATACCAACTAGATCCGGTTACAGAGATAGGATCTGTAACAATTTTATGGGACTTTACAATGCACACAGACAGAACAATCAATGCTGATCGCTGCAAAATAGTGATAAAGGACCATAAAAACAGAACGTTCTTTCCTATTTCCTTGTCAGTCCCTACTGACTGTAATTTATCTTTGAAGATCTTAAAAAAATATGAAAATGCAAGGATCTTGAAGTGAAATCCTAAAAGAATGTGGCACATAAAGACATCAATAATTCCAGTGGTGTTTGGGGCCCTGGGTTTGTTGTAAAATGGTTCTGGTAATTTATTTGAAGGGATACCTGGCAGTCCAAACCTTAAAGAAATACAAGAATTTGTTCTCACATGTACAACTCAAAACATATGAATGGCTTTACCAATGTTAAATGGATGTCGTTTTAGGTTGATTTATTTTCTTTTAATGTTTAATGGAAAATGTCACGGTGTCATTTCTGACGTTAGGTCTTTGAGTAAGATCAGGAAGGGAATTAGTTTGCAACTGAATTAAAAAGAAAATGATAATAAGAAGGCAAAAAACAACACCACTACCAATACTACTACTACTAGTATTACTACTGCTACCACTACTACTACTACTACTACTACTACTAATAATAATAATAATGATGATCATAGAAGCTCACTGAAGGTATTACATATCTCCTACCAAAAACGGGTGAAGCAAATGATCAAAAAATATGATAGGTCAATAACATGTCTGTCCTGACATAAATTGATCACGTCTGTCCTAACGAATTGTACTTACTTTTTTCCTTGATGTAAACAACATTCCTCCCCCGGAACATAAGGAATGTTGAAGAGGTTCATAGAGCTGCAAAGACCAACAAATAGTAAATAAAATAATCCTGGATAATTGCAGAAATAAAGGGAGAAATCTCAGCATAGTTTGGATAAATTGTATACGACAGAAATCAAAGGAAATAATAATAATAATAATAATAATAATAATAATAATAATAATAATAATAATAAAGACCACAAACAAAAAAGTGCCTCCTTATTGATATGGCAGTCCCTGCTGACAAAATACAAGCTGTCAAAATACAAGGACCTTGAAATAGAAATCTCAAAAATGTAGCACATAAGAACATCAACAATTCCTGTTGTAGTTGGAGCCTTAGGATTATTAGAAAAAGATTCCAATAGACTCATTAAAGGGATTCCTGGAAGCCCATACCTCGAAGAAATAAAAAAAAATATTCTCACAATTACAGCCCATACTTTACGAAGGGTTTTATCGATGTAATTTTTTTTTTTTTTTGTCAGTGGAAAGTGTCATGATGACTTTTCTCACCTTAGGTCACTGGGCGGGACCAGGAAAGAAATTTGTACACACCAGAAATCAAAGGAAATAGACAATAATAATAATAATAATAATAATAATAATAATAATATAAAAAACGTTTAATGAAAATATAGCATACTTTGTGAGTGGATGCTTAAGATTAGCTGAAGATGAGTATGGAAGTTGAAAACATGATCTAGTTGCCAAAATCATTAATTGGAAGTTGTGTATGAAGTGGGTATTTCGGCAAAATAAAGAATGCTACAACCATTAATTAAGAAAGTCAATGAGTGAGAAATACAAAAAATGTTCTTAGATGTTTTAATATGAACCGGACAAATTTGTTGGGATATAAAATAGAAAAAAGTAGTATTAATAATTAATCCGTTTCGTCCTTTTCATACAAGTATAGTGTTAAAAACAAAAACAAAAACAAAACAGAAGAGACCAAATATGACCCACTGAACTTTAAACTATTCAGGCTTACGAAAACAAAGACGATTACAATCATACCATATCCCTCTCTAGGTTCCATCAACATGGCAGATGCTAACCACCAGGAAAGTGACTTGTTGCGCCTTCTCTGGCTAACGTTCTCAGCTGTCATGAAGCGGAAAAACTACATTGAATCCATTGCTAGGTCAGCTGCTAAGAAATTTGGTTCGCTATGTTGTCTTTGACAATTATTCTCCCTAGAATCTATCTTACATATCTATAAGTTGGATATGCATCCATGCTTAAAATATTGTTGCCAAATATGGTCCGATGCTCTTGATATTTACCTTGAGCTCCTTGATAAAACCCTAAGAAGAGTCAGCACTGTTATTGGTCCTGATATGGCGGCTCAGCTTCAGTCACTTTCTCACCGCTGTAAGGTTGTCTGTCTGTGTCTTTTCTATAAAGATTCTCAAAGTAATTGTTCGGATAAGCTCTTCCATATGGCACCTAGACTTTTTGACTTAAAGCGCAGTGCTGACGTCGTGATCTCATCAATTGAGATTAGGGCTGTGTAGATGTAGCCGTAAATTCTATGCTGACAGTTTCTTTTCTCGCACTTCTCGTTTGTGGAACTAGTTTCCGACTTCATGATTTCCAGCCAACTTTAATCTGCAAAAATTTAAAAGCAAACATCAATCGTTATCTACTGTCCTCCTGATTACTCTTTTCTTTTCCTGCTCATTATTAATGTTCCTGTTCCTAATTATCCCACACACTGTACCCCCTTGTGTCTTAGTAGCTTTACTGTTTTGCTTAGGGTGATACCGATTAAAAAAATTATTTCAATAATCATAAAGAAATGGCGTGATACTCAAAAAGATAGAGATTGTCAGTGGTCAAGCTATAAGTCAATCAAAACTATCTACAATATATAAATACAAAAAATATCTAATAATCCACGCTTTCTTCTCTTACATTCATATCATACACATCATTCAGTAATCTACCTTGACTGGATCTTGAGCCTTGTATTACGGGAATATTTGTAAAAAACAAATATAAATATGGCTGCCACATATGACCCGGTGTCCCTGCTATTTTCCTTGAGCTCCTTGATAAAATCCAAAGAAATATCAGAAATATAATTGGTCCTGATCTTGCGGTTCAGCTTCAGCCATTTTCCCAACGACATAAAGTTGCCTCCCTTTGTCATTTCTATCACTATTCTCATGGTGATTGTTCGGATGAGATGTCCAATATGGTACCTAGAGTTTTCAAATTTAAACGCAGAATTCGACTGGTGTCGAGATCTCATCAATTGACACTTGAGCTGACTAGATGTAGGCAATGTTCTATGCTAACAGTTTTTTTTTCTCACACTTCTCCCTTGTGAAACTCCCATCCGGCTCCATGATTTCCAGTCAACTTTAATCTGCCAAAATTTAAATGCAATGTGAATAGTTGTCTAATATCCTCCTCATTATTCTTTCCTCTTTCCGTTCATTATTAGTGTTTCATTGCTTAATATTTCTAAACCCAGTAACCTCCTGTTTCTTAGTGGCTTTTTTGATAGCCATTAAAAAAATACTAAGTGTCATTTGTGGACTCGTTACAGCTATTGATGCAGTGGAGATATTAATAACGTAATCTGACTTTGATTGCCCACTGGAACTCTTACATAAAGAATGACTTTTAGGAAGGACTGGAATAATAAGAGAAGTGATTAATTCATAGTGTGTGAGGAAAATTGCACGAGACCTGTTCTTTCTTTTTACGTTCTACTATTTATGAAGTATTTACCCGATATTAACGCCTTTCCCCGAAAATATACTGAAATACATAACTAATAACTGTCTATATTTCTGAGATGAGGTACTATGTACACTATTTACATTATTCGAACTATTATCCTCATCTTTGTTACCATATTTATCACAACATTTCGGCTGTTCTACGCACCGACCTTCTTCAGCTGGTTGGAATGTCGAACTGAACCCTTTATTTCGCTCGCTAGGGTAGACTGTTCTAGTTCCACGTGCCATGTCTAATGGATGTCAGTTATCAGTTATCTCCTGTTAATTCACCTCTCCAAGTTCTCCACCACCTTAACCAGGTATTGAACTCACACTCTTTGGGTCCTGTCACTGGATCTAACTAACGCCTTTATCCACTGTGACATGTGTCCTTGAGGCAAAGAGTTTAAGTTCAATATCTGGTTAAGGCGGTGAAGAACTTGGAGAGGGGAATTAACAGGAGATAACTTATAATTGACGTGCATTAGACATGGCACGTGGAACTAGAACAGTCTAGCCCAGCGTGCAAATTAAAGGGTTCAGTTCGACATTCCAACCACCTGAAGAAATCCGGAACTTACAACGTCCGAAACGTTTTGATAAATATGGCAAAAACGATGAGGACAATAGTCTGAATAATGTGAATAGTATAATAATAACATGTATATTAATGGAAATGCCTAATCTCAGGACAGGGGTTTTATTAAGAAAATGCATAAATCAAATAAGAATTCGTTATTATCAGGCAGCGTTAATGAAAATACCTAAAAAATTGTTATACCCCGAGGGCTGAAGTGGACTCGCCCGCACGTGTATAAATGTGAGGAAGAAACACGGGACGGAGACTTCAAGAAACCTCTGAACTCTCAGCCTCTCAGAGAGGAACCCAGATGAGGCTATGCCGAAGGGCAGAGTTACGTCTGGGGTGGTAGACAGCTACCAGACCCTGTTTTTTTTTTTTGCGGAGTCTACGGGGAAATTTTGCCGAAGCCTACGGACTCGTATACCCCACGTTAAATTCGGCCTTGTCCCACTTCTGACCACGTGGGGCGGTTGGCAAATATCCTTCATAAAACCTCTGAGTTTGACAATACTCAACTTGTCGAACTATCTGCATTCAGGCAGGGGAAGGGCAAAGTCTCGTCTGGGGTGGTAGACAAACCCGACCCTCGTTATTACGGGGTCAACGGGGAATTGTTACCCGAGCCTACTACCTCGGAACAACTCACGCTAAAAATCAGCCTTGTGCCACATTCCGCTTTGTGATGAGGGCTTAGGTAAATACCGAGTCAATCAAACCTCTGTCGACCTCTCTTTCTTCGTGCGGAGTGGAACTCAGACGAGGCCATGCCTACGAGCAGAGTCTCTTCTCGGATGCAGACAGCCACCAGACTTCGTGCAAAATCCGTATTTAGCGGCCGTCTCAGACAATACAATAGTAATCTGCAGCTGAAATAAGAGTTTAATGAACTCCACTAAATAATACACACATTACAAAAAAATGAAAAAAATATATAGACCTATTTTTATATCCTTAATTGAAGTGTGAATCTGAGTTTGGGATAATTTTTATACGTTTCAAAGAAGTCGTTAACATAAAAAAAATCATACGTTGATGAATTTTTTTTTTTTTTTGACAAGATTGTTGTTAAGGAAATGATTAATTTCTATCAAGGAAGGACAAAGAAATAATTCAACAAACGCTAATTTTCTTTTTCATCTGGTTCTGTCAGATTGTGCTATGCTTAGTAAATATCTATTCTGTTGATGTCAAAGTTTCCTATATTTTATTGACAAAATATTTTCCTCTTGTTATTATATGTATAAACATTAAGATATTTTATTTTCGCTAATTTTCATGGACAGTACACAGATTTTAGCTAAAATGTGTATTCCATTCTTATTTAAAAAATAGATTCCGATTACATACGAGGTATGTTTGAGGAGATTTCAGATTTTAATAAATTGTTGGAACGACTGATCAGTTTCAAAGAGCAAAAAGTATGATTGTTTATTCTATTTATATTCGGTCTGTTTTCCTCATCTTTGTTGTTTTTATCACAACGTGTCGGTCGTTCACCCCTTCATCTTTCCTCATGTATAACTCGATCTGGGTAACCTACAGGGAATGCTGAACGGAAGCCTTTATTTAATCTACGGTGGTAGACTCGTTCCACTGCTCATGTCTAGGGATATATTGTCTAGTTTTTATTTTAACACTGCTCAATTATTTTTTGCCCCGTTTCCAAATACATGCTGCCCGGATAAAGGATTGAACTCACAATCATTATGTCACCAAATTCACGAACCAACGCTTTAATCTACTAGACCATTTTCACCAAAATAGTGAACATGGAGCCTTAAACCAAAACTGCCTGCTGATTGGTTCTGCGACGGTTGCTGGTGCTGCCTGTAATGTTTTGATTGCTGCTGCTATTTTTGAAGACTTGTGTTCATTTGTCATTCTTTAGTAATAGCTCCCATATTGTATTTATTCTAGGCTTACTAATGATGTCAGCATAGCCTAGCATATGCGCTGATTCTTTTAGACGTCTAAATCTTGAGTGGTCTTCCTTGCCCAGTATTTTCACTTCATTCTACAGGGCTGATTACCCATTCTACATCATACAAACAAAGATAAATGTAAAATAAAAAAAAATGAAAAAAAACATGCAAATACAAAGATATGAAAATGGAAATAGGAAAACAAATTGTGGCACTTCAAAATTAAAATTGTTCCTGTTGAGGTCGGAGCTTTGGGTCTGATAAAAAAGGGATCTCAAAACAAATCAATAAAATCCTTTGTGCACCATCTACCTAGAAAATCAAAAAAATAATTCTAAAACGCACAGCTCTTATACTGTGAAGAGCTTTGGTCGTTTATTTGTTGTTGTTACTGTTAATAGCTAGTTTTTGTTAAATCAAGAAGAAACAACAAAAATCATATCCTTTTCTTGCATTAGGTCACCGCTTATATTCCGACGTGTGATTATTAAACAAATATAGGCCACAAAAAGAATATATATATATATATATATATATATATATATATATATATATATATATATATATATAATTAAATGAAAATATAGAACACATTAATGCCCAACTTTATCTCAAGATGATAATGAAAGGCAGAGCCATGATCATGTTGCCAAAATGTTTAAGTGGTATATGAAATGGGAAAATGCTGTTTCCTGGGTATGACGATAAATCTCATCCGACAGCAAGGCCACTGATAGGCAAGTTTTCAGGAGCGTTTTACCACTATTCAATTACTGTTGTTTCTAGGACTACACTGACGTGTGGGGTACCAACTGTTAGTGTCCAATCTATGGGTGAATAGTTAACCTGACATTGAGGTGAAAATGCTATGAATTTATAAAAAGATATTTTTATAGGAAGAAAACAAGGAATACATTTTCATAGTAAAGAGTAATTCCTTTACTTTAAAAAAAAAGCAATATATTTTTGGAAAAAAATATTACCAGCGATGTATTTTTTATAAAAAAAATAGTGCCAGAAATATATTTTTCTAAAAAAATTATAGAGTCAGTTATATATTTTTAGAAAAAAATATAGTACCAGTAATATATTTTTTATAAAAAATATAGTAACAGTAATATATATATATATATATATTTTATAAAAAACAGTACAAGCAATACATTTTTTGCTAAATAAAAAAATCGTATCAACAATGCACTTTTAAATAAAGAGACTAATGATCCTCCCCTCGAAAAAAAAATTCGGCATCAAATGACCCATAAGGAGTTGTTATGCCACTAAACAAACAAGCGATTACCAACTAAACGTTCCCTCACAAATCTATATTGCAAAAGATTAATGTTGTATAACACTTGACTTTGCGAAACTGTGTACAAAAAAAAATATTATCAAGACGTAATATTTTTTGTGAGAAGATTGACCTGTCATCTCTCTAAGCAATCTTATATTTGCACTCTTCAAATGTTTAGGTTTATAAATAAATATCTCCGTGTACGTTTGTCTTGACGTGTTTGTGCCTGAGTGTGTTTTGTGCGTATGTTCGTGTATGTTTTCCCGGTAGATGAAGCTTATGATCAAGGCAATGAAAGCACTCTTCAGCTGTCAAGCAACTACGTACGCCTTCCTTACTTATTCAACATGGCGTCAAATTATAAAGTTTCCAGACGGACCTGTAAGGCCAAGTTATACATTTATTCTTATCGAGCGCTGCAAAGAAATTCCTAGACAATTGTCAGGTTTTCACATTGAAGCACTTTTTATAATACGGTTGAAAAATGGTGAGAAAATATCGTAAAGAAATACTAATGAAAACAAAACGAACAAAAAAATAATGCAGTAACATCTGGGATTTCTCTGAACTCTTTGCAATGAAGAGAATACACAATCGCTATCATTATTCAGTTTTTGAAATAAAAACATGCAAGACGCTCATGATCTATTTATAAATCTTCTTCAGAACATTTGTGTAAAGTTTTTTAAAAAGTTACTTTAAACATACACCCACGGTCAAAATCTCAAAACCAGATACAAAAGGTATCTGTCTATATTTCTGAGATGAGGTATTATGTACACTATTTACATTATTCGGACTATTGTCCTCATCTTTGTCGCCATATTTATTACAATGTTTTGGCCCTTCAGTATCTGTCTATATTTCTCAGATGACGTATTATTTAAATTATTTACATTATTAGGACTATTGTCCTCATCTTTGTCGCCATATTTATTACAACGTTTTGGCCGTTGTACACTCCAGCCTTCTTCAGGTGGCTCGAACGTCGAACTGAGCCATTTATTTCGCTCACTGGGGTAGACTGTTCTGGTTCCATATAGTTCTATTTTGGGAATTATGGTAATTCCATTTCGAACATTTTATAAATAAACGAAGAACAAGTACTTCTAAGATTTCAATTCAAAATAGTGTATGGAAAATGCGTTAAAATCTTTTGGGATAAAGAGGATAATAAAATTAAGTATCAGATCTGATTCTCCGACCGGAAAACCAGAAATTTTTTGATTGTCTTTTATATATTGTTGGATTTTAAATCAATCGACTGAAACCAGAAAGTGATATCTTGGTTGACAGGGTGGAGAAATATCAAAAACATGATCCAGTCAAAATGAAAGAAGGCCAAAACAAACTGAGTAGGTATGGAATTTCGACATGGATCATAACAAAAGAAAACGCCGGGAACAGGCCGGAAAAAACAACTCCTCACGTTATCTAGGTAAAGAGTCTTGTTTAACGAGGGGAAGGTTCCTCAGGAAACCGCCTTTTTGTATCAATGTGAACGTGAAATTTAAATCAAGGCTGGTCCCATTCATTCGAACCAATCGCGCCACTTTCACTCCCCTTTTTTTAAAATCTGTCAATAGCAAACGCTTTGGATGAGATCTAATCTTCAGCTTGAGCTGATGCTCAAACAATGCGACCTGGTAGCGCTCGCTATTACCTAGCTGTCTAGTTTGAACCATCTCCAGGGAATATCCCCCAGCCTCCGCCAGAGACAGACTATTCTTCAGCATCTTCACCTTATCTAGAGCGTGTCGTTGTATATGATTGGTGGTGAAAGACCGAATACGATACGTAGGCCATCTTTCCAATAAACTCTCCCACTAATTCTCGCTGCTCTAATACTGTTAGGTTTTATCGGAAGTCTCGCCTGTCCAGTACCGATGGATCGAACTTCCAGTGCCCAGCAATTCTAGGCCTATGTCCTAGTACCATCTGAGTACAGACAAGTCTTTGGTTTGAACAGCCTAACTAGTGGGACAATATGAAATTATTCTCACTAACATTTTAACCAGGTAGCTGGCTACCCGGGTAGATTTTCACTTAAGATCCCACGTCAACATTTCCCACCTTGGGTAATTCACCTGGTATATATCGACGGGACCCAAATACCCGATCAGCTCAATATCACGTTAGCTCCCAGTCTATCGTAAGCTGCAGGTTGGCTTTTCAGTCCCTCATTAAAACTAGGCGCGACCAATCCACAAGGAACGGCCCTAAATACGTAAAAAGGAGACAAGCCCCGTATGGGGCGCATAAACCGCAACGATCTGAAACGAAGTACAGTTCACGGCAATATCGGCCACGATCTACCTGCTCCCCGCATTGTCATGGACAAGGTCCACCTTAGCGACAAGGGCACGCTTACCCAGCATTGAAACAAAATTGGTCATCTGGGTCCCATATGCAAAATAGACAACAAAGTCGTTAGACTGTATACGTGCATAATCTTCGCAAACAAAGTATTTCTCCTGGATCGCTTGCATATCTACGCCGAAGGACAAGAGATCTGGAAGCAGGTGGGTAGCCTTACTCCGACCCCTCAAGCTCCTCGCATTCAAACTGGCTAACTTGATAGGAATTGTCTATGATGGTCCCTTAAATCTAGACTGGACGGAAATCTGTGGATGTCAGAACAGTGGCAGAGTGTCAGTACCAATATCGAGACAATACCGCCAACGTCCGTGGAGAAGTTGAGCTTTGGTGTCCTATATAAAGAGGGATTGAGCATAACCGGGACACTCCCTGCACATTGTAGAGACAGTTTTCTTTAGCTCAGGACTCTCTATTTAGGCCATCATCAGTATTGGGAAAGATTCTTTTGCTCCCGCTAAATGATCCTTCAGTACTTGCCGGTGAATCAGGGTTGGATTGGGCCTTGGCTTTGTCCATAGCCCTCTCCACCCTGCTTCCTTTTTTTCTCTCTCCTTTTTAAATGTGTAGGACCGAAGCGGAGGCGTCTCCTCCAGCTCCATATATAGGACTTGCTGCGGCAGCTTTTCTTCCACCTGCAGACGCTATAGCTGATACTTTTGACGTTGGTATTGTTGGTGATGTTGCTGTTGTTGCTTCTCCTGTTGTTGTTCTGGTAGCTCCTGCTGTTGCTGTTGTTGCTGTTGTTGCTTTTGCTGCTGTTGCTTTTCATACTAATTCTTTTAGTGCTGTGGTCGATGCTTTTGTTATGTTTGGTGCTGCTCTTATCTCTGCTGTTGTCGCTGTTGTTGCTGCTGCTGTTGTTGGAAACTTATCTTACCTTGGCTGTTATTACTATTGTCACTTTTGCTGCAGTTTATTTTGTTGCTGCTGTTGATGTTGCAGCTGCTTTTACTACTCTTGGACTGTGGGACATCCTGCCGGGGCAGTGGTGTTACAGCCGTTTGTCACCCCAGCACTACTTTTGTCCATCCGTTAAGGCCAGTGAGGGCCTGGTCGGATTTGTCTGTCCCAGTGCTTTTTTCGATGTTGCTGGCTCGTGTCACCGGGTTCCTGCAGCACCACAGGACCAGAAGTGAGACCAACGACCATCCAAAATGATGATCATCGCCGGCCGCGGTAAATCAAAATTCAGGATTATATCCCCGGTGATAATGTCCGCTTTACCCTTCACTGATTATTCCTCCTCGACCTGCCCATACCGTGTGAAGAAGGGCCCGACAAGGTCCACCTCTACATCCATGGGCACCTCATGGAAATTGATCTTGGTACTTCGGGTGCGCATATACTCATTTTCAATCATACCGTCTTGGTGATAAGAATCCTTCCGACTAGAACTCTTGCCTCCTTTTCTTACTTCAGCTGGATATCATACGTTTCGATCTCCTCGCGAAAACCTTCACCACAATGTCGAGACACTTCAGCGTCCCCTCCATTTCGTATCTGATGACACCCACAAATTTTCTGTTTTTTTTACGTCCGATGTTAGCAGGGAAATTGTACTTTTAGTAATAGCGTACAAGTTAAGGGAATGGTAAGATCATTACCTGAAAAAAAAGTTTTGGAACATTTCCCGTAACTTTATGTAATATTCAGGACCCACTTATATATTTATTTATTTTTTTATTTATCTGCTGCACATCCTGAGGTATGGGGACTTGCTTAGATGTTCCGTTCGCTGAGAAAATTCAGCCATCTTGGACGGCGGTCTCAAACATAAAAACAAATTCACATACGTGAAAGAGACTTGGTAAAAAAAAAATCTAAACGATACAAATAAACAACGTAAGAAAAAAAAAATCAACCAAAACCCAAATTAGAACGGAAAAAATAAAGTTTTAAAGGTAAAGTTTGGCTTAAGAAAGAAAAGTAAATATAATGGCCAAAAAAATTAAAGAAAAGATTAAATAATAACCAAACACAAAAGCGTTAACCTAAACAATAAAAATTAGTTTACAGAAAAAAAGAAAATTCTAAAATTTAGCAAACTGTTGTAAAAATGTAAGAAACAGACATAAGAAAAGCCTAGACTGAAATTTCACACAATTCTTTCGCAAGAATAAACCTCGCCAATCAGAACAAAACCAGAATGTCTGTCTCGTCAGGCAAAAAATTCCAATCTGGTGTGTAAACGACTTGTGTCGTAATTATTCTTCAGACGACATGAACTGATATGGAAAAAGGGAGTGGCGGGCTTTATATATAACCCGTGATCGCTCTAAAGCATTACGGGAAAATAATGTCATTAAAAGAACCTGTGGATATACAACACCTACACATAAAATAAAGAATCCCCTGTGGGTGGGCTAAAGTAGTAACTTTTGTATTACAGGGTCGAGTTCAATAGAAAACAATTTCACCAATAAACTAATACGCTAGTCCGGTGGTAGGTGACATAACAGGTGTTTAATACCATGTCTACATCTATTAATAAGCTCTGTCTTTTGTTAAGTATTCTTTTACCCTTGTTCAATTTTATTATCGCAAATTTTCCTTCTAAACAAAGTTTACATCTATCCATAACGTTTTTACCTGTACTGTTTTTTTTTATATATAAATTCCCTTTTTCGACTGAGTATGGGAAAATTTCGCCTTGAAGATGACAATTTCAAATTGTCGAAAGTATTTGGCATATGTCTTTCATCTGACAATTAGTCGAATATAAGGATCTTATTTAAGGAATTGATAGTAAGTTAATGTCTCATTAATCTTGTTAGGGATTCTGACTCAGCACACCTCAGTCCACATATAACGAATATAAATTTCAGATGATCACAGCAATGTTTTGTCTTTCACAATAATGAACACTGTAATATTTACCCTGTAATAAACAATAACGTGATGATGACATTGTTCTGTCTCGAAAGTACTCGAAAGTAAACGAAATATGTATCAACACGGTGATTTTCTCCCGTCTTTCAGTTTATGACAGCAAAAAGCTTATCCATGAATATGAAAGGATCGAATATAAGTAGGCAAAACATGTCTAATTTAAACAACGAAACATGCCTCAATATATACCTGCATATATACATATATATATATATATATATATATATATATATATATATATATATATATATATATATATATATATATATATATATATATATATTATTAAAGAGTGCAGCTTATATTTTATATCATAAAGAAACAATTTATACAAGGAATTAGATAGCCATGTTAATGTGATGAATGGCGAAATCACTTCGCTAACAAAACTTAATGGGACATTAACTTATTATCAGTTCCTTGAATAATAGGATACTTATATTCAAGTTGTTTGCAAATGGAAGACATATGTCAAATACTTTCATCAATTTCAAATTGTCATCTTCAGGGCGGAATTTTCCCACACATTGGAAAACATTAAGACGAAATATGTGTAGGCCGAAAGATTTTTTTTTAAATTATGTTATTTATTAACAGCTGAATATATATATTTTTGGAGGGTGCGATTTTCGCAACGCTAGAGTTCTTGTTCAAAATTTGTTATTGTTATATATATATATATATATATATATATATATATATATCTGTTAAAGTGAAATAGACCACTCGTAGAGTAAAAGAATCTTAGTAGTTTTCCACAAAATTTAAGATTCTGATTATAACTGTGCGGTGGATCTGATGTCGTAAATATATTAAAGTATACAGCTTATATTTTATATCATAAAGAAACAAAAGCGTGTAAGGGGACGTAACTAGGTATGGTGTGGAGAAGTTTTAGTTTATTGTTAGTAGTGACTCGCTGATGATGACATTATGCTATATCGAATGTACTCTGAAATAAACGAAATATGCGTCAACATGGCGATTTTCTCTCGTCCTTCAATAACGACACCAAAAAGCTTATCCGTGAATATGAAAGGATTTTAACGAAAATAAGTAGATTGAACATGTCCCTAATTATTCAAAGAAACATGTCTCAATGAAAATATGTTGCAGAGATACAACACACACACACACAAACAAACACACACGCATGCACGCACGCGCACGCACACACACGCACACACACACATATATATATATATATTTAATAGGATGGTTAAGGAATTTTGAGGAAGAATAAAGACAACAAAATTCTAATAATATTGTCAATAAGACTCATGATATTTATTATATATTAACCTTTTGTCTAAACTGAAGCACGAAAAGAAATTTAACTAAATAAAGTAGAAATATTCAGACACGCCTGTGTTCCTTTCAGCGAGACGAAGAAGAAAGAAGTGGGAATGTTGGTGGTGGTGGTGGTGGTTAGAGGGTTCCCCAAGAAAACTATGTTCCCTGAGTAGAACCAAATCCCTGTAAAATCCCTTTGATATATATATATATATATATATATATACGTGTGCGTGTGTGTGTGTGTGTGTGTGTGTGTGTGTGTGTGTGTGTGTGTGTCTGTGTACCTCCACGAAATCGCTAAAAAAAGAGCATAGCATGATGAAAAAGACGTTCCATCTCAGGTCAGCAGTCAGCGTGAGACCGAGCAGACGCAGGGAATTGCTCTCAGGAAGTTGACTATCAGACATTATAATGGGGGGCAGGGAAGGATCTCTATGGTGGTTAATGGAGAGTAATTTAGTCTTGGTGGCGTTAAAGTTGACCAGCCAATTCTTGCCCCAGTTAATAACCGATTGGAGGTCCATTTCGAGACGCACGGCCAGAGTAGTTTTGTCGCCGATACTAATGCTTATGTTATTATTAAGAGGAAAGACCAAAGTTTTTTTTAATTATTTTTAAAAAATTTTCCTTCTTTTTAGAACATTCTAAATTTTTATTCAAAAAAGCTTGTTTCTCTTTGTTTCAGTGGAACTAGTAAATAACAGACAATTTTTAGCACGTTTTTTGGTATAACACACATTAATTTGTAAATCTTGCAAAAATAAAAATAATTGTCGGATGTTAATGAAACTTTCAGGAATTATTCACAGATGATTGAAATTATTATAAATATTTTTTTTTATTAAAGTCATGGCAGAAATATTTTTTTTAATATTTATTACAGCCTCCATAACTAATTTTATGAAAACTCTAGAAATTCGATCGCATCGGGTTTAGTATTGCAATAGTTAAAAGCACAAGGCTTTGAGGAATGTAAATCCTGTTTTTTTTTTTTTGTTTTTAATTGGACCCCCCGCCACCTGAAAATCAGCTCTGAATTGAAACATAAAAAACTCAATAAAACAAACATATTATTTAATTTCAAATGCTTTTATTTGCTTTTAGTTGTTTTTATGAATATGGACAATATTTTCTGAAACCAAAAAAAAATTTCGATGAAAAATGAATTATTAATACAATTATTTGTTATTTCTTAATCATAATAGATTTTTACACTTAAGTTGTTAAAATATTATAAAATTAGTTAAAAGCCGCATCGGGTCTCCTAAGCCACCTTATGAGATAGACCTTTTTTAGCGCGTTGTAAATTGTATCATTTTGACGAATCAGAATATCCGCAGTAATTAAGAAATGTGTTTATAATCGGGCTGTAATTATAAAGTACTGAAGACCAACCAGAATACAATTAAGTTGTGTTATTTGAGTAAAGCATTGATCTCCGCTGTTAAGGCCTTTACTTTTGCGAAACACTGTGGCGAAGTTATTTGATTTTTTAATTTCAACTGAGAAGGGTACCTACAAGTATCAGTATCATCTTATGAAATTTATATGATCTTACTTTTATATTAATCCCAGTTATGACATTTTTTCCATAAATGAAATATCAAAATTAATAATAAAATGAATGAAAATACATATAGCAGAGTAAAATGTAATAAATGTACATAAAATTATAGTATTTTATGTAGCATTCTGATAAAATTTCACAAGAAAGGTACCTATAAATTAATTAGATACCTTTCTTATGAAATATGAAATTTAATCTCACTCTTAACAGTCTTATTTTAATTTCTTTATATTTTCCATAAAGCATCGTAAACGGAAAGGTGAAATCTAAGTACAAAAAAAATTAGAGCGCTGAAAGTTTTCCTTGAAAATAACGAGGTAAATAATTTGTTCACTTAAATGTAAATTATTTCGCTTTTGTCCTTCCGTAGAAAAAATTAGCCTCACGGAATCCGTCAATATGTCATTCATTGCCTGTCAAGTGACGCGAATGTTTAAGACCTGCGTTGTTTTATTTTCAAATTACAAATTTCAGCGCAAAAGCTAAGTTAAACTTGGTTCAAATATTTTAAATAAACATTATAATTTCTGATTTTCTTAAAATGAGTTTTGAAAAAATGATAATTCATATTTAAAAGAATTTCAAAGGGATATTTCCAGTTTTTTATAAAATGGAAAAAAATGGTCAATTTTGCTGACTCAAAAAAAAAAAGATTTTTAAAGAAAATTTCGGTCATGCTAGTGTGACGTCGTCCCCCGGTCGCAGCGTCGACTGTGTAGTTCGATCCCGGTCGCGGCGTCAATTGTGACGTCACGTGCCCCCCAGGCTCTGATATCCTGGTCACGGACAGCACCAACTGTGACGTCTTCGCCGCGGCGTCAGCTGTTCGCCCTCGCTGCTCCAAACGTGACGTTCTAACCCTTTGGTTAGATTGATACCAGCCTCGCCGTTCCCAGCCCGCTTCCAACGCCTGGTTACCAGGGTAACTGCACTGATCTCCAGTCTGCCTACCCACGTTGTGAATTGATCTTAGACAGACGTGATCAAACAGGGGTTGGGGCCGTAATGCAAGTTGCGTCCAACGGGGGTGATAACACACAATTATGTATAAAAGAAAATAAAATAAAAAACTCCAAGGTCCAACGTATCAAAGAAAAAGGTAACAAACTTTTTTATGTCTATTTGCTCGGTACATAGGACTATGTCTACTTCCCTGACCCGTTCTGTGGATTGTGGCACGACGCTTTACTAGGCAACTTTAAGGCTTCAAGTTGTCTGCTCTCTAAGAAATTTGTGTTTCGGTGTCTTTGGAGGAAAGTCGAAAAAAACCTTATTTCTGTGGTCTGATTCTAAGTCGCTCTTCAAACTACTTGTTCTTGGTTGAAGAAGAGTCCAAAAGTGTGCGTGAATCTTGGTCAGCTATCTGATGCGGTTTCAACACTGGGCGCTCATTTCTGCTTGTCGTCCAAGCTCAAAACTTCTCGCCAGTGTCCGCGGCTGAACTCAAACTCTCCAGAGTCTGAGTTGCTGGGCACTCATCTCTGCCGCCGGTGCGCGAACTAACTTCTTCTCGCCAGCTTTGGGTCGAACGAACTTCTTCTCGCCCGCTTGGGGTGAACGAACTCTCGGCACTCAGGCCAAACGAACTGGCCTCTTCTGCCCGCTTGGGGCGAACGAACTGATTTCTGTCAGTTGGGTTCTCGCTTTTATTGACGCAGTCAAAACTGGAGTGGGTCTGTTTGGCGTCGGGGATTCTTCGATAATTCTAAATACATATCAACCCTTCTTATTTCTGGTTAGGGATTTTCCACTCTTTTCCATTTTTGGTAACTCTTTCCTCACTCACACTTACTCACCATGCTTCTGAAGGGCGTGTACCAACTTCCCCGCTTCTTCGTATCGGCTCTTTACACTTACACTTCTGATAGGGGTGTCGACTGATTCTCCTCGTGCGTCACGTGACCGCTCTCGGCCAATGAGTTCCTGGTCGGGTATCTTTCCTCCTCCTTCGTATGTCATGTGATTTATTTAGCCAATAACGTCCTAGTCGGGCGTGGACAATCAGTGGCTTTGTTTTGGGAAGGATTACCTTGCTAAAAAAAACAAAAATATTAATTAAACCGCCCTTATCATGAGCGACCGAGATGACGCTCTCGGCTTTTTAACACGTGGTAATTGTCAAGCAGTTTATCGCTAATTGGATATGATCTAAGAAAGGAATTTCTCAGACTAGTTGGCGTTTTCTGAAGCGGAATAAAAATATTTCATTTTCCCTCCGCTCGAAGGTCTGATAATAAAAATCTTTATTATCTCAAAAAAAAATTTTCAGCGACACACCTTGTGTGGGCTTGTTCTAATTCTGGAGACTGTCTGTGTTTTCGTATTAATGGTTTGTCTTCATATCCTTAGATACACTTCCCCACCCACTTAGACCTTTACTATCATTCCAATGACACACTTCCCTCTTGTTACTTATCAATTTTTCATTGTCCCTAAACTTCGTTTTCTCTTTTTCCTCCTTTCTTTCTTTTTCCTTGGGTGACAACCAATTGATAACAAACTTCCATTTTTCGCGGGTCCTCGGAAATCGGTCAGGTGCTTGACCTGGATATTTTTCGACACCTGTTATCTGTCAGCCGAGCGTTGTGTGCTCGCCTATGACCTGTTTTCGTATTATTTTTTCTTTCTTTCTTCTTCGTTTTCTCTTTCTTTCTTCCAGATCGCTTGAATGTAAAGAAAGAATTATTCTTAAAACCCAAAATATTTTTTTGGCCTTAAATAATTATTAAATGGTTGATAAACCGTAAAAAAAAAAACAAATCATATATCTATGAATATTTCTCTCAGCACGTCAGGTATGCATGGTGCCACACTAGGAACGATTAAAAAATGTAAAAGAATACCCCCAAATAATTTAATCTTTCCTCTTAATAATAACATAAACATTTAGACGATAAAATTTTGTTTTCGTCAAGTTTGGCGTCTTTTTCATCATGCTATGCTCTTTTTTTAGCGATCTCGTGGAGGTACCAGAATTTTATCATATATATATATATAAATAATATATATATATATATATATAAATATATATATATATGATAAAATTTTATCATATATATATATATATATATATATATATATATATATATATGATAAAATTCTGGTTTTAATGTATGCTATTTTTATGGGTAAAAGTGCTCAGTATAATGTAAGTATAAAAATTGTCACTAATATCAACACGAAGCAGCGACAGTCTGTTTCATGAATAAACACAAATCTTCAATGTATGTTGTGTCTTAACTCGACTATTTATATATGCTGGTTACTGGAGCATTATAGGTTGCAATTATAGTGTTCAATTATCTTAACGGTTAGTGAGTAGGCGGTAAAGGTTGCGCTTTAAATAACATACAAATCCACCGCCATCGAGCTACAAAATAAAATTAATTGAAAAAAAAAACAGTAATCCTCATAAAAAGAATGAGCATGAAAGTTGGCATTTCTTCTTAAACCAAAAATTTAAGACAAATGCCACATTTAAAATACACTTTTGAAACAACAAATGTCTCTCTCCACAAACGAAATAATGAAGTCTACATATTATGCCAAGTTCACGTTTGTTTTTAATCTATTTATGCCAAAAATATAACTGCCGTGTAGCATGAAAATTTGCACGAGTCAGCCTCGATTTGAATATATATATTCAAAAACTGTATTGGAGTTTTGGAATAGGATGTTATATATAAGGATTGGAGTTGTTGATAAATTTCATGTTTATTCTCTCTTGTATATATATATATATATATATATATATATATTTGTTCAATTAGGCAGCAATCCTTCTTTCATGCTTTAGTTTTTGGTAGAATTTCTCATGCGATTTGATATTATTTCTTTCTTTTCGGATGAAAAATTATATAAAAACTGTCCGAATGGTCCTTTTATCCGAGCGCTTCCAGCTATACATTATATATATATATATATATATATATATATAAAACATTCGGACAGTTTTTATATAATTTATCATCCGAGAAAGACCGTGGAGGATCCCGTCGTGAAGCATACGAATCTCCCCCCCCACACACACACACGTCATGGTTCTTGGCATCCTCTCCAGCGAGGGTGACGTCATGCATCCGTTCTTCTTTCAAAAGGGCCTGAGATCTACCAGCAGTTGCTGAGGACCGTGGTGAAGCCCAGGATGGACGAGATCGCCGCCGGACACCCCTACGTCTTCCAGCAGGATTCCGCCCCTGTACACAAGGCCAAGACGACCCGGGCGTGTCTGCTCAACAATGTTCGTCACCACTAGTCGCCGGAATTTCGGCCGCCTTCCTCACTCGACTGCAACCCCCTTGACTATTTCTTCTGAAACGTGATCGAGGCCAAGACCATTAAGCACGCCCACAACACGGTCGACTCTCTGAAGGTTGCTATCGTGGAGACGTTCGTCGCTATGGACAAGGACATGGTCGTCAAAGCGTGTGACTCATTTCGCGCCCGCCGTGAGATGGTCGCCGCCGTTATCGGCGTTTACATTGAAAAATAATGTCGTATGTAACTCTAACTACTGCTGAATAAACTGTCGGGCCTCTGCATATAAAACTTGTTTTTATTGCCTATTTTGTTTTCTTTTTGTAGTGTCGGATTTGCTGCAACACCTTTATATATATATATATATATATATATATATATATATATATATATATATGTGTGTGTGTGTGTGTGTGTGTGTGTGTGTGTGTGAAAAGTGTATATAAATATAAATAAATATATATATATATATATATATATATATATATATATATATAATTATTTATATATTATATGCGCGGTACTTAGAAAGCGCTCAATATCAGAGATAGAGCTAACATATTTGGTTGGATAGACAAACTTTGTCTGACGATCGCTAAAGTGTGAAACCCATGGTCACAAACTCACATCTATCCAACCAAATATATATATATATATATATATATATATATGAAAAATTTCTCAGAGTTAACCTGTAGAAAAAGACAATATTTATAAATGTAAAAGACAAGATGAAAACTGCAATTGTAGCCGAGGTGTTTCGTCCAATGTGGACTTTTTCTCGGCAAAAAACGAATTGAATTTATTAAACAAAGTAACTAATGACAACAAAACAAAATGTTCCTTGCAACTGGAAGAATTTAGAGAACGCTATTTTTATAGTGTTAACTGAAAATTACGTCAATTACTGTCACGTGAGGAGATATTATGTTTATTGCTGTGTTGACGGATTCAACCATTTTCTTTTGATTTCTTAATACTGTTGTGTACGTTTGCTTGGGAGAGTAGTAATTCGGTTAAGAAAGGTGAAATAGGGAAAAAGCCTGGGCGTAGAATAGTATTTGGACAATATTCAACGGTGGCACTCTCGGGGATTTTCCTTCTGAGTGAATTTTTTTATTTTTTTATGAGTGTAGCATTTTTTAAATAAAAATTGGGTTGAATTTATTTCTATGTATGACTAGTGCATTACCTAAGCTGTTTTATGTGAAGTCTCTTGTGTGCTCATAAATGCGTTTTTTTTTTTTAATTTCTACTTGTTACTCTAATATGTAAATTACTACGCGTCGGCTACTATTACAGATTTCCTATTTTCTTTTACATTGATATATATATATATATATATATATATATATATATATATATATATATATATTACGATAAACGTGCAATCAATTTACAAATACATGAATTATTCACACAAAAACTAATGCAAAGGTTAATGATTTAGATGGCGAGACATCCATCATCGCAAACAATTCAAATAATATACAAAAACCTCCGTATTCGTTATGAATGAAATGATCTTTGTTTATATAAATTTCTGCCGTATTAGTTCTTATTTTACTACAAGCTTTCGTCTGTTCCTACAGACATCTTCAGGTATAGAATAGATGTTGTTCTTGTTTTTTCTCTTAGTAATAAGAGGACAACGAAAATATATGTATTGTTGTATCCGAAAATGCTATTGAAAATGAGTTATATATATATATTTTCGTTGTCCTCTTATTATGTCCTGACGTAAACAAGTTAACACGGAAAGGATTTCAACATGACGCACTTCTCAAAATGTGACCAACTAACTAAACATCAGAATTTTTTTTTTTTGTGGGTGGAAGATTCCTATTTTAATCTCGGAAATATATATATATATATATATATATATATATATATATATATATATATATATATATATGTATGTATATATTAAGCGTTTCACCCAAGCAAGGCGGGAAGCCACTAGCACGCAAGGGGTTACAGTGAGTTCGAGGAGACCAAATAGTAATGATAAAAGAAAGGATGAAGAGAAGAATAGGGGATAGATCAAGGCCTCTGGAGACGTCGATTGACATTACATTTGAATAGTTGGAGATTATAGCTATCAGGGAAACAGCAAAAAGGAGAGGAAGTTCCACAGGCTAGAGGTGCGATAAATGAAGCTATTGGAGTAGAAGAGACGGCTACATTTAACAGTTTCGACAGTGAAAGGGTGAGAGCGAGATGCCAGCCTAGTAGAACGCTTAAATTCATGAAGTCTGGGAACCAGCGAAAGCAGCACATCGGAGCAGTTACTGTGAAAGTATTTGTAAAAAAGACCGAGGGAGGCGATGGTACGTTTGTGAGCGATCGACTGTAGACGCGATGCCAGATCAGGGCCAATTGCATTGCATATCCGTCTCTGGATCTTATCAAGGACATTGAGACAAGCAGAAGGGGCTCAAGACCATATATGGCAGCAATACTCCATGCAAGGGCGAATGGTTGATTTGTAGATTTGAAGGATCGACTCCGGCGAGAAAAATTTCCTGGCACGGCACAGGGAGCCAACTTTCCTTGCGGTGTTCGAAGCTATTGACTCAATGTATTTGTTCCATCTCAGGTCAACAGACAATGTGAGACCGAGTAGTCGCAAAGAGGAACTCTCGAGGAGTTGAGCGTTAGACATTCTAATATATATATATATATATATATATATATAGATATATATATATATATTTCTTATTCAAATTTTTAGCCTCGTTCTCTATTAACATGTTAGGAGGATAGAGAATCAGCTCGTGGAAAATAAAAGGGAAGAGGTTAGCAGTTGATGCAAGAAAAATCAAAAACAAAATTTGATTCTTAGGACATAGCAAAAGTCACCCTGCACAAAATGAAAGGAGTGAATTTCAAAAGGTATTAACTTTCGGCGTACAAATTAAATTCTAAAATAACAAGTATCTAAATTTACATTTTAGAGAAATTGGAATATCAAATAATATTTTAGATAGGTTGGAATGTTAAATAAAAATTTTAGAGCGGTTGCAATAACGAATTAAAATTTGAGAGAGATTTAGAAAACGAATTGAAATTTTAGAGAGGTTGGATTACCAAATAAAAATTTTAGATAGGTTGAAATTCAATCGATGTAATGAGGTTGAAATTTTAATCGTGTATGACTTTCAATATATGAAAAATTCTGAAATTTGAGATCTTGTAGCATTTTGCTCTCAGATTTATACAAAAATATTACAAGTAACGAAATTCAAAATCTAGTACCACCATCCATTTAGATAGAATTGAAAATCATAATTTAAAAGAATTGCGTTTTCAAATCTGTCCCCAACATTTCAGAACTAGCGGAATCGAAAATTAAGTATTGCAATTAAAATACAGCGAAAAATATCGCTAATTTCTAAATTCAGAATGTACTTTCACTGTTTTTTTATTTTTAAAATAACCGAAAATAATGAAATTAAAAATTAATTACTGTTTGGCGTAAAAAATAACTCCCAAATCTCAGGCAAAGAAATACAAATTCCAGTAACATTGATATTTCAAAAATAGATTTTAAAAAATTGGAATTAGCTATCTTTAAATTTTAGTGTCGTTTGTTATCCAAAGTGCCGTTTGGTATTCAAGCATTGCCTCTAATATTACCCCAAATATCGAAATTCAAAAAACTATTAGTTGCCTGCTTTAAAAATTAAACACAAAATAAACACACTAGTCTTTCAAAAATAACCGGATATAAAAAGTACTGAACGAATTTAATGTCAATGGGTTTTAAATGCAGCCAAAATACTATTTATTAAACTTCAACATTTAATCCTACGTGCTTTTCAAAAGTTCATGAAAAGTCGGAAATAGTAAAATTTTAAAATTATTTATTTTGACTTGAATGAATATTTAATAAATTCTAAATAACTGATATTAAACATTTGGTAAAAATAAAATTCCAACTTGATCTAAGAGGTTCAATTATTGAAATTAAATATTTCGCTGATTAGATTTGGAAAATTATCCGAAAATATTGTCATTTGAGAAATTCAAAATTTGGGAGCACAAGACTTTTGAAAATATCCGAAAATGACACAATTTATGAAATAAGAAATTTAATTCTTTCAAGTTCATAAAAGTAACTGAAATCGCTACAATTTATGCAGTACCAGAATAGGAGCAAAATTAATTTCAATTACACATTCGAAATTACGAATATATCAGTCATGGAATTTTAATAACCAGCATAAATAGGAATGAAATTAATCTTAATTGGTTTTGGTTTTGTTATTCCTCCCAAAAACCTGTTCTACCATATATTTACTCAAGTACGTTACGCGCTGGCGATTATAGCTATCAGGGAAACAGCAAAAAGGAGAGGAAGTTCCATAGGCTAGAGGTGCGATAAATGAAGCTATTGGATTAGAAGAGCCGGCTACATTTAACAGTTTCGACAGTGAAAGGGTGTGAGCGAGATGCCAGCCTAGTAGAACGCTTAAATTCATGAAGTCTGGGAACCAGCAAAAGCAGCTCCTCGGATCAGTTACTGTGAAAGTTTGTGTAAAAAAGACAGAAGGAGGCGATGGTACGTCCTTTCATCCTTTTCTCTTTCCCTCAATCCGTCCTGTAAGAAACATATTTTCCAAGCCCTCTTTCCTCATTACGTGCCACATTTCAACTGCCTCTTTCCGTTGTTAATTATAAGTTTCCTTATTGTTGCCATTTTCTCTAAAACTTCGTCATTTCTCACATGTCTACTCCATGGTATGCTCAACATCTTTATATACAACCACATTTATGTTACTTCAAGGCTTTTCTTCATCTTTGAGGAGTTAGTCCAGACTTCACTGCAATAGAGGGGAATAGATATCACATCTCAGCACTCATTTCTTTGTTTCGAAAGAATTGTTTTATTTCTCTTAATACTCTGCTTAGCTTTTGGGATGCATCTTTGGCCATCCCATTGCTTCTTTGGATCTTGGAATTTTCCTGAAATTACAATTTGTGAAATTCAAAATTTTTAGCACAAGGCATTCCAATAATCCGAAAATTTTTGAAATCTGAAAACTAAAATTTAATAGCACAAGGTTTTCATATTTATATAAAAGGTATTACAATTTGTGAAAGATAAAATTCATTAGGACACATCTTTAACCCTTTGAATTCTGACCACCGCTTTATCGGTGGTAGAGAAAAATGACTTACTAGCCAGCCACCGATTGAACGGTGGGTAAACACTTGTAACTCTTTTTATATCTACCGTGTAACATTACATACCAATTATTTGCGAATTTTGACTGAAGATCTCAGACAGAAGAGTTAAAATTGTTCAGGAATGCAGAGATCAAAATGTTAATGTTATTTTTGAGTGTGAACATTTTTAATAAGAAGATTTTTTTTAATTCTATGTTAGGCTATTTACGTGTTGTCTATTTTTCATGTCTGTCGTCACCCTGGTGGTTAATAAGGTGTAAACCGTTCTTCAAATGAAGCCAAAAAAAAGTGGAGAAGATTTCTCCTCTTTCTTCTCTACAAGTGGTAAAGAAAAATGATTTAATGCCCAACCACCGGTTGAACGGTGGGTAAATCTCTTGTAACTAGTTCTATATCTACCCGGAAAAATTACATACCAATTACTTGCGAGTTTTGACTGAGGAGTTCAAACATAAGTGTTAAAATTATTCAGGAACGAAGGGCTGAAATGGTTAAAGGAATAAATACCTGTCCTCATATTTGAGATGGAAAAGATATGTTTGCATCTAGTGAGACAACTCTTATTGACACGGATAATGGAATCGGTGAACCAGGTTCAAATTCTAACATTTCTTTAAAACGTATAATGAAATGCGACAATTTCTTAATTTCAGAATTTATTAGCAGACGGCTTTTGCGATCTTAGCCAAAATCTCTCAGTTTGTAAATTTAGAAATTTAATATAACACAGATTTTAAAAGAATCCGAATTTACGCGGAGACATATAGAGTAATAAAAATTATTTCAAACTCCTCGAAATTATCAGAAATTTTGAATTTCACTTTTGTAATAACTTTGAAGCTTACTCCTACTCAATATTGATATTCGTGGCATTTTCGGATAGTTTAAAGAACAGTGACATTATAAGTTAAATTTCAAAGCTTGTAACATTGTGGATAGCAATGAAGATTCAAAGACACGAAAATTTATATTTCACAACTTAAAAACATCTGAATTCTTAGAATCCAATAATTAGTGGTATTATATTTTCAAGCTCGAATGTTCACTGCAGACTTTAAAGATTTCATTCTAAAATTCACTAAAATATCACACGTCAAGAATTTCAAATTTATTCTAATTGAGTTCACTTTCCCGGAATAGCATCAAAAGCCAGTCGAGGCTAAAAGACACACTCGTATTTTCCTGTGCCGCACATGCGCATGACAGAAAAATTGAGTGAGTGGCGACTCGGTGTTCATTGCTTTAGCGTTTGCTATTGGATTTCTTAAATCAACATACAGCAGGTCGAGAACTTGATATTGAGGTAAATAATAAGGACATTTTATTCACCTCTTTGTGGTTATTTTTTTTACTCAATAAACCTGTCGTTAGAGTTATCAAAATGTTGTGAAAATTATTGAAGGAGTTCTTATAACAACTATGATTCCCAACGTGATACTTGGACGCAACGAGACAAAAGTTATCACGGCCGTATGTTGAGAATTTTTCCATCTTAACTGCAGTACTCAACAGCATAGAGGGGTCCACACTTGCCTATGGTGGCAATCGACATATCGTAGAATTTTGGGAAACCCAAAATCAACCCTATTGAGATGACTCACCGGCCCCAACAGAGGAGATAAAACAAAGGTATGGTCGGTATTATACAACAAATCTAGTGGAGCTAGCGAGTGAGGAAGAAGAGGCGAAGATGAAACGAGGGAGAGAGTGTGATTGGGAGATTATGAGCAGATAGGGTGTCGGTTACAATATCACAATCAATGAAAGACGAATATGTCATGGTTAAAGAATCTCATGATTTCTTTGGCGATGGCTTAAAAATCTATGCGAAAATGGCCGAATAGTGTATATTCAACATTAAGTTTCATCCGATTCCCAAAATAAATCGAAAATATCAGAAATTAAAGAATTTCAATATTTGGTTTCATTAGCTTTTCAAATGAACCCCAAAAATTTATAATAGGTGAAACTGAAACTTTTTCCTTCATTAGACTTTCAAATGTATCCAAAGTCTTCGGTATTAATTAAATTAAACATTTCCTCTCCTGGGGCAGTACCTGGAAAATGTCACATCTAGAGAATTTCCTTATTAGGTATCATTGTACTTTCA
>CAHIKZ030000483.1:152500-360000 GCA_903632075.3 Acanthosepion pharaonis
CTAAAGAAAAAAGTGTGCAAGACAATAAAAAGCACTACCTGCCAAAAAAAAAAAGTGAAGTTTTGTTGAAATCGGTTGAAAAATGTAGGAAACCCGATCCAATATATAAACGTACACACACACACACAAACACACACACACACACACACACACAAATAAACAATCTGCGTTTTATAATAAGTAAGATTAAACATATTACGAATTACTCATGCTTTTCAATGAAAAATTAAGTTATAGAACATATATATTTATGGTTATAACAATGTCTAAAATATCCGGAAAACTGACATTTGAATAATTTAAACATTTATGCTTTTTAATATTTGGAAAGTATATATATATATATATATATATATATATATATATATATATATATAAACATCACACTTTAGTAATATCAATAGTTATTTGGATTTTGAGAATAAATTCGTTAGAGTTTCTGATTCCTCCTAAATATTACATTTATAGAATTTCAACATTAGGCTTCCGATATTATCCGAATGTATATGCTTATATCTCAGAGATAAGGACATATCCAGAAGAAGGCCGGGGCGTACAACGGCCGAAACTTTCTGATTATGGCAATGAAGATGAGGATAGCAGTTCGAATAATGTAAATAATGCAAGTAATCATAATACTTCATCTCAGACACATAGACAGACCCTGAAGAAGATTATGGCGTATAACGGCCGAAACGTTGTGATTAAGATGAGGATAGCAGTTCGAATAATGTAAATAATGCAAGTAAACATGATACTTCATCTTAGACATATAGACAGATCCTGAAGAAGGCTGTGACGTACAACGTCCGAAACGTTGTGAATATGGCAATGAAGATGAGGATAAGTGTCCGAATAATTTAAATAATGCAAGTAATCATAATACTTCATTTCTGAGATAGATACATTGTGATAATTTCGAAAGTCTAACGTATTTTCTTCAATATCTGTCTATATCGCTGAGATGAGGTATTATGATTACTTGCATTATTTACATTATACGGACTGTTATCCTCACCTTCATTTCCATATACACAACGTTTCGCCTTCGTACCCTCTGGCCTTCTTCAGAATTTAGAACTGAACCGTTTATTTCGTGCACCGGGGTAGATTTTCTAGTTCCACTTGCCATACCTCTTTCGCATGCCTGAATTATTTCACTTTAACTCAGTTCTGAAGATTATGTTCCTCCACTGCCGTGGCCTGTTACTGAACTCACAACTCTTTGTGTTTAGTCACTGGATCTAGCAACGTATTTATCCACTGGTCCTTGTGTCCTTGGGGCATTGCACGTGGGAACTAGAAAACTCTACTTCGGTAGACGAAATAAAGGGTTCGGTTCTAAATTCCAATCACCTGAAGAAATCCAAAGAATACAACAGCCGAAACGTTGAGAAAATGGCAATGAAAATGACGATAAGAGTCCGAATAATGTAAATAATACAAGTTATCGGAAAGTATTATTTCAATATATAGCCATATTGGTTTTCCAAAAATAACCAAAAATTACAGTATCAGAAATGTATTTTATTTACCGTATTTCCAGTATACTAAAACGCTATAACTGGTAAGATACATTCTATAATACGCTAGGTATTTTTGGAAAAAAATATTTGATAATTTAATAGCTTACCGTCATAGCCAGTCCATTTCGCCGAATCTACGATGTCATTTGGCTTTCTATCACAAGAAATTATCGCATTTTCGACCTATTATTAAATATCATTGATCATTATTAATTAGATTTTAAATAGTTTAGCCCAATGTTATAACTCGTAACATCAGAAACTACTCGTATTTGCCATCACAAGCCTCAACAAACGGAGTGTTTGCATCTAACTCCAAGCTGATTTCTCAGGGCTCTCTTCTAGAAGTCAAAACGGTCTGTTGGTTTTGCATGGTCACAACCACAGATTACTGTATTCTTTATCGACTATTTGTATTATTACAGAAGTTGGTGTTTATGAAGATATCGTAGGATGTGCATAGATGAACAAAGTACATATAGTAACGGTAGGAAGTGGACTACTGGTTATCATCAATACACAAAAAGAAAAAAAAATTATATATGGTATGATATTAACGCAACATGCGGTAATTATCACATATGAATGATGATTATAGGTTTATGTTATATGACAGGAGTTCCTGATTGCCTGTATCTCGTGAGTGGGGTTCATAACTTTTAGCAAAGTCTTCTGTGCAAAGTCTTCTGTGCAATATGACCTTTCAGTGCTATGACACCGGGTGATCTTTGATGGCATTTTTCTGCAAATAAATACGCCTTATCATACGGGAAATATGATAATTTCCTGATCATTTGTAGTATATCCGAAAATGTTATGGTTCAAAGGTGTAATCTTTTGTCTCATGAGGCTTTGAAAATTACCTTCAAAATTCACAGTATGAGTATTTTACTGTGAATTTTGAAGATGTTACTCTTTAAAAAATGCGCTGTCGTTATGCTTTCAAAAATACAGGAAAATGCCAGAAGTAATTTTTTTTCATTAGGTTTACATGTAGACGTATATATATATATATATATATATATATATATATATATATATATATATATATATATATATGTGTGTGTGTGTGTGTGTATGTATCAAAATAATGAATTTCAACTTTTAGGTTCATTAGTCTTGCGAAATTTCATGAAAAAATTGCGTTAGATAATTTCAGCATTAATTTCAGTAGACTTTCAAAATTTCCTCAAAAGCTAATTAGATTCATAATTCAGTCGCAGTTAAATTCAAATATAGAACAAATATTACATCAGCTGAAATTGAAAACTGTGTATCGGAATTCTTCACAGGTAGATGAAAATAAAACACGGAATCCAACATTTCGTAGGAAATTCCTTTCTTTGGAGAAATCTTTCAAAATAATACAATAGTTCAGATGTAATTAAATTCCTAATGTTTTGGGAATCTTTTGGCAACGACTGAATTTCAGAATGCCGAGGCACTTCTCTTCCAAACGCAATGAAAAATGGGGGTAAGTAAAACCAAAAATTATATACACCTGCGTCACTTGATCTTCAAATGTACGCATTAACGCCGGGGTTTAATTCAAGTAACCTTTTACAAAAGTGACCACAAAATCCCTGTGTAATTATCTATTGAAACGAATCAAATAGAAATTCAGATTTCTGTAGGAAAACACTTTTATGCGAAAACTTTCAAAAGCATCCTAAAAGACCACCTTTTTTAAAACTCAAAATTAATCCTCAATTTGCTTTTTCAAATGTTTTATTTTGTTTGTTTTTTCTTCAACATAAATAATGAAATTCAAACTGTAGTAAGCATGAGTTTTTAAAATCTACCGGAAAGTGTTATAAGGACTAAAACTCCTGGGTATGACGATAAACTACATCCGGCAGCAGAGCGTGTGATTGGGAGGTCGGAGGTTTTGAGGAGCCACCTCTTAATTGTTCTTGATCCCATGACCTGGGGTGGTAGCACCAGTTAGGGTCTCATCTATGGGTAACTAGTGAATTCTCAAACAAAAGCAAAACACTATGAAACTATAAAAATATATTTTCATAGTAAAAACGACAGCAATACATTTTTATATAAGAACAGATATCAAAAACACATTTTATAGCAAAATGAACAACAATTTATTTTATAACAAAATGACCAACAAAACATTTTTAAAGTAAAATGACCAACAATACATTTTATCTTTAGTTAAAGCATGTAATTACATTCAAAATATTTGGTATTAAATAACCCATAGAGGTGTTGATATGCCGCGAAACAAAATCAACCAAAAAAACAAGGACTACATTTCTGAATGTAAACACACTAGGTTTTTAAATTCAATTGAAATGTAGCCGGTGAAAAATATTCTAAATTACGTCTTACTAGGCCTTCAAAATTTCCCATAAACATTTAATTCAAAATGACTGTCTTCGTACACTTTGAAAGTCTACAAATACCATGAATAAAGAAAACTGACTTCTGTCCGACATTTAAAATTAACCACAAAATCACGGTGAAATAAAATAAATAAATTAGAATAAGATTTTCAAAATAGGCGAAAGTAATATAATAAACTAGCAGCATGGCCCGGCGTTGCCCGTGCTTGATTAAAAAATCCTGCAACTCATACAGCAATCGCTATCACTTGACTTAAAATATTTTTGCCCTTCCTTACCTTTAAATGAGTGCTCTTTGCCATGCTGATGTTGCTACATGCCTTACTTCTTGCCTATCTTACACTGCGAATTTTTTCGAAGCTCTATACTGAACATTAAATCTGTTTCGAAAAAAAGAACTAAACAAAATGAACACAAAACGATCAGCTTTAAAAAGGACTCGTAACTGGAAAAACCGAATGAAAAAAGAATGTTAACAACAAATACTTTTTCACACCAACCCATTTCTGCGGAATCAAAATCAACGTTGAGTTTAAGCAAGCAAATGAGCCAATTGGAGTAAAGTGCAGATTTAAAATTTTCCCACTTGTGACGAATGCAGCTATCGATTTTTTTTTTCATGCTAGCATGCTAGTTAACATTCGTGTCAGTTAGCTGTTGGCTCTCCCGCTGGCCAATACAATCTTTCTGCCTATTCATGGCAGCCAGCTATAGGTTCTCTCTGTCTCTCTCTGGCCAGTAGAAAATGGCCGCAAACTACATGAAAACTGACGTAGAAGCATGAAAAATAGATTATTTCCACTATCGATGGGAGTTGGGAAATGCAAATTCGATCTTGGCCTTCCCACTAAGTTGGAGCATGGGCATGTAAATTTTGGTTCAAATCCGTCGAAAATTGCGGTCGTGCATTCGTTACACACATATACACACATACATCCTGCCTTTTATAGATAGAGATGAATTACAAGATATAGTCGAACATTGTCGAAGATAGTCGAAGATAGCCGAAGATTCCGAAAATTACAGAATTAATGATATTGAAAATTTCATATTCAATGGCTTTTCAGAAATTTACCTCATTTATCTCACATTTTGAAATGCAAATGTTAATGAGACATTGGAAACTAATTAGTGTAACCAAAAATATCAGTATGACTAAAATCAACTTTTAGTGTCATCAGTCTTTCAATTGTAGCTGAGAATATCACAATTTATGAAACTTAAAATTAAGTAAGCAAAAAATGTTACATTTTCTGCAACAATTTTGTCGTTGAAGAATTCAAAAGTACTGAAAAATGTCACAATATTTAAATTCAAACTTTTCTAATATCAGGTTTCCAAAATACCTCGAAATTGTATAAATGATATTCAACATTTATTCTAATCAGACTTATAAATATCAAAATGTCACAATTGGAGAAATAAAAAAATTACATGAAGCTATCACAATTAATTCAATGGAACATTTAGTCTTATTTTATTTGCATTGTATCTGCAAATATCATAATTAATGAAAGACACCCTGCAGTAAATTTAGACATTTAAAAATAGCCGAATGTGTCACAGTCAGGGAAATCCAAAACTGTGTCTGATTGTTCGTCAAAAATGAACCAGCAATATAAAGTTACACATACTTAGCCTTGTAACAAGAATCCTGCAATATCGCACGCGTATTAGTTCAAAGGTTAACCACATTAATTTCAAGAGGCATCCGAATTCTTTAATAATAGTAACATTCGAATGTTTGAGATCAATGAGATTCCAGAAAAAGATAGAAAGATGTATAGAAGACGAAAGGAAGTTGATTTTTAGTGTCATTAGAATAGTTTGGAACTCATAACCCCTCAAGGACACATGGCCCTTCGAATAAAAGCGTTGCTTGGAATTAGTGACTTGAACCAAAGAGTGTTGAACAAAAACTTACAAAGTTCAGTAAAAGGGTGATAACTGAGACAACCGGATGAGGCATGGCACGTGGAACTAGAACAAACTACTCCGGTGGACAAAAAAAAAAAAAAGAAAAAAGAAATCAGTTCGAAAATTCAAGTCACCTGTAGAAGGCCGGGGCGTACAACGGCCGAAATGTCGTGAATAAGGAAATAAAGACGAGGACAACAGTTCAAACAACGTAAATAGTGTAGATAGTTACAATAACTCATCTCAGAAATTTAGACAGATCCTAAAGAAGTCCAGTGCGTACAACGGCCGAAACGTCGTGAATATGGCAATAAAGATAAAGACAACCATCCCAAAATGTAAATAATGTAAATAGCTCTGTTTTGTAGGTATTGAATGTTACAAACCTGTTCCTGTACTTTTAAGCTGGAAGTGTTAGGTCAGAAAATGGATCAACTGCCGGGATCTGGTCATCTAGAGTCTTGTTTATTGTACCATCTACACACACACACACACACACACACACACACACACACACACGTACACACGCACACAAACACAAAAGTAAACACACATACACACACACACAAACATATATATATATATATATATATATATATCATGGTAAAATGAGTAAAATGAAGTATAACTCCACTGCACGCAACATTTGAGGTAAAAGAGGGCTCAATACATATTATAGCTAAATAATTATTAAACAAAACGGTTGTTCCCATTTGCAGCTTCTATTCCGTATAGACGTTCACAAACATACATATACATGTGTGTGTTTTGCCGTAGATAGATTAAACTAATTCCGAACAATATATATATATATATATATATATATATATATATATATATATATATATGAAGACCACAAAGAAAAAACAAGTAAAAAGATAGTAGAAAGAATTAGTTCTGAACGAAGGAAGAAGTTAGGAGTAAATCAGTGGAAAAACACAAAAGCAAACATTGACTAGTTACACAACATAAATAACAAACATAATTGCCAATTCCTACAATTAGACATAAAGAATTTTACCCATCCATAACACAGACAAAACTAGAAAAGCAATAATAAAGATTTTCAAAAATAATGGATTTGACATAGATATAAAAACTAACCTAAACGAAGTATATTTTCTTGATGTTACCTTCAACCTAAGAAAAGGCACATATAAACCATTCAGAAAACCCACTGTACATACACACATCTTCCAATCACCCGCCTTTAATAAACAGACACCAAAATCGAATAATCGCAGGCTTTCCGACAATTCTTCCAATGAAACCATATTTAACACTTCCGGGAATCAAGCACTCTACACAAGATATTCAATAAAAACACTGTAAAAACCAACTACAGTTGCACCGAGACCATGGCATAGATAATAAAAAGCACAACACGAAACTATCAAAAACCACATGAAAAAAAATTAAACCCACGTCTATTTGTACAATAAAGAGTGAATGTCCCTTAAACAGTATACATAGGAGTAACTGAAGGACCCTGGAAACAAAGATACTATGCACACAAAACATATTTCACAAATAGTAAATACGGAAACAGCACAATACTTTCCAAGTGTGTATGGGAAATTAAAAACAAAACACAAATCACACCAAAAATTTCATAAAAAATAAGGAAAAGATCATCACCTTATAACAATCAATCAAAAACCTGCAAACTTTGGATGGAGGAAAAATAGCTATTATTACCTTCTCAGACTGAAATAAATTACTAAATAAGCCATCTGAGCTCATCTCAAATTTTAGACATGAAAACTAATTTTTATTACCTTACATAAAAATCGAAAACTGAGAAGAATAAAAACATATAAATAAAAGAACAAGTAAAATGGAAACAAACAAATAATAAACAAACTAACAAAGCACTCCCATTAGAATAGACGAAAGAGAATAAATAAAAAATAAATACATAGAAAACAAGTAAGAACAATCAACCGTAACATGTAAATAATGTAAATAATAAGCAAATTGATAAAACAATCCCGCCAAAATAATCGTTAGAATAGACTACAACAATCAATTCAAAAATTGGACATAAAATAGCAATAATTGATATATTAACGATAAAGAAACATCAATACGTTATTTAAATTCGAAAACCGAATAGAGTAAATAAAAATATACAAAAAATAAGTAAATAGATAAGAGAAACAAGTAAAAATGAATCCAAATAAATGAGCAAATTAACAAATCGTTCCCGCTAAAATAGCCGTTGGAACCAATAAAAACAAACATAAATAAGCCAAAACAAAAAATCAATCCAAATAAATAAATAAAATAATAAACAAATTAAAACTGTCCCCTGCCAAAATAACAGAATAAACTACGCCAATCAATCCAATAATTGGACGAATAAATAGCTTTAATTATCTCTCCAGACCAAAACAAACTATTAAATAAGCGACCTAAGCGATTTCTTTACTACGTTAATAAAGCTTCTAAAACCGAAAATAAAAAATAAAAAATGAAAATAAAAACAAGTAAAATAAATTAACCCAAATAAATAAATAAATACACAAGCCACTATAACCGCCAATTCGGATTACTCACAATGCACTCGAATAGTCGAAAAAAATCCAACACTAGCGGCCTAACGATTGCGTCTTGCATGAAACATTCTGTTCCCTCTAAGTGTTGTTTCCAATGTTCACTTTTATATTTATATTTACATACGCTCTATTTCTGATATTGAGTACTTTATCCCATAAATAAAGCACACCTTAAAACTATATTTCTTCTTATATATATATATATATATGTGTGTGTGTGTGTGTGTGTCTTTGTATATATATATATATATATATATATATATATATATATACTATTGATCTGATAATGTTCTAACATAGATCTTTAATATATAATAGAAAAGGCTGCATAAAATACTTTATTTACTAGCAGTAGTCTTTCAATGGAGGAGAAATGTCACAAAAACTCCAAATTAACACGAGCCCATGACCTTGGTATAATTTAAATTATTATGCGTCAGTATTTTTAGAGGAATTTTCACAATTATCTGATTCAAATTTTACAGCGCTGAGACATCGTATATAGCCCAAAATAATACAATTAATGAATTCCAATACATCTTAAGATTATATATTCAAAATTACCCGAAAAAAAAAAACCACAATCCGCAATTAGAAAATGTAAGAGATATTTGTTTTCAAATTAAATAAAACCGTCACATTTGAAATTCAAAATTTAGTCGAAGTAAGTTTCAGATTTTTTCAGAAATTGAAACTGAAATATTTATAGCACTTGGCTTTCAAGACAATGTGAAAATATCACACGTAGTGTAATCGAAAATTATGTAACACTTGGGACTTCAAAGAAGCCGAAAATATCACACGTGGTATTCCAATTTAATTAGTACTGAACACTGGAATGTAGACTATCACAAATAATGTAATTCAAAATTGCCTAAAAGTATATTTCCACATATAGCCCGAACTTTCCACATTAAAAGAAATACACATTTTTAACGCCGAAACTAATATAAAATGCGTGAAATTCTAAATCTATTTGCGTCCTGGGCATGACGATAAACTATATCAGCGTCCTGGGCATGACGATAAACTATATCAGCGTCCTGGAAAAGACGATAAACTACATTCCCGTCATGGGTAAGATGATAAACTACATTAGCGTCCTAGTTAAGGCGATAAACTACATCTGCGCCTGGGTATGACGATAAACTACATCCGCGTCTTAGCTATGACGATAAATTACATCCGCGTCCTGGGTAAGATGATAAACTACATCCGAGAGAAAGGCCTTTGAACAGGAGGTTTTAAGGATCGTGGAACCATCTTTTAATTGCTGGTGTTCTCAGTTCCACCTTGACCGGGTGTGGTAGCACTTGTCAGGGTCCCAGCTATGGAAAAATAGCACCCCCAAGGGATCAAAACATTATGAAATTATAAAAGTATGTTTTAATACCATCAATACTTTTTTTGGAATAATTATTACCAGCAGTACATTTATAAAAAAAAGAAAAAATATTACCAGCAACACATTGTTGAAAAAAAATACCTGTATTACATTTTTGAAAATAAAATATTACCAGTAATAAATTTTTGAAAATAAAATATTACCAGCAATACATTTTTGTGGAAAAAATATTACCAGCAATAAAAATGTTGTCGGCATTAAATAACCCATTGAGTTTGATACGTCGTAAAACCAAACAAACCACCCCAAACCAAATGTACTTTTCATGAGTACAGTACTTACCATGTTATAAGAATTATTTTCTTGATATTAATAATTACTAATATAGAAAATATTACAAAGAAATTCAAATTTTACATAATTTTCCATGGAATTATTAATTTTATTAGAGAAAATATCAAAATTAAAGAAATTCGAAATATATTTAAAAATTGGTGTAATTCAAAATGTATCTAACTTTAAAGTATTAATTATTAGAGAAATTATTAATTATTAGGGAAAGTATTAATTATTAGAGAAATTATTAATTATTCGGGAAAGTATTAATTATTAGGGAATGTATTATTAGAGAAAGTATATCAATTTGAGAAATTTAAAGTTTATTTGATTGTGTTATGAATTTATTAATTGCAGTAAACTATAATTGGTTAAAAGAATTCACAAGTATGTGAAATAAAACCAAGATTTAAAGTGGGTTTAACAGCCATAAGGCGCAAAAATTCACAAGCCCCCTCGTCAGCTCCCCTTTTGCAAACGTTGAGGGCACTGGGCAATAAACCCACCCCCCTGCCGAGGTAGTGGTACTGACTGGGAGAAAACCACCTGGGTCTTGGGGTAAAACAGATCCCAGCAAAAGGCTAGCATTAATGATTTTTCAAGCGTAGCTTAAACGTGGCACAAGGCCGAAAGTATGGGGTACTCAGTGAGGATAGTACTCACTACTCAGTCGTAATTGTTCTAGCAAGGTAAGCTTGCTAACCATTCCACTGCCTCGAATTACCCAAAGCTGTAACAGCTGCTATTTATAAGATCGAGATTTCCATAAGGATACAACATTAATTATTATTCGAAAAAAATATCGCAAAACTTTTTTCTATTTCTTATTAAATTAACTATTACTGAAAATATCACAATGAAAGAATTTTAAAATGTATGATTTTTTTATTTCTTATTAGTGAAAGTATTATAATTAAAGACTCTCAAAGCGTGTTTATATATTTTGAAATTATTATTTATTATTAGAGAACAGATAACAATATAAAATTCAAAATTTATTTAACTTTTATTGAATTATTAATTAGAGAAAATATGACAATTAGAGAAATGCAATATATATTTAATATTTCATGCAATTATTAATTATTATTAGAGAAAATGTAGAAAATAAGTGATATTCAATAAGTATTTAATGTTTTATAACATTTATTATTAGTAAAGGAATTATTACAATTTGATAAATTTCAAATTTATTCAACTTTTTTTTAATATATTATGTTTTCTTTTTATTTCCTTTGATTTCTGGTTTTTACTCATTTCTTTCCGGGTCCCGCCCAGATACCTAAGGTCAGAAATGGCATTATGACAGTTTTCTTTAAGCAATTAAAAACAAAAAAAGACAACACATATATTTTACATAGATAAATCCCTTCGGTGTGGGCTGTAATCGGGAGAACAGTTTTTTGAATTTATTTAAGACGTGCGCAACTAGGAATCCCCACAATGAATCTGTTGGAATCTTTTTCCATCAATCCGAGGGCTCCAACTACAACAGGGATTGTTGATATTCCGATGTGCCACATTTTTGAGATTTCGATTTTAATGCCCTTGTATTTTGATAACTTGAAGATCTTCAAAGATACATTAGAGTCTACAGGTACTGCCATATCAATAAGGAGGTTTTTTTTTTTTTAGTTTGCGGTCTCTAATAACGAAGTCTGGGCGATTAGCTTAGGTTTTTCTCTGTGTATTGTATAGCCCCATAAAACAGTTGCACAATCTCTATAAGATCGTTATTATTATTATTATTATTATTATTATTATTATTATTATTGTTATTATTATTGTTATTACTATTGTTATTAATATTATCATTGCTATTATTATTATCAATATTATTATTATTGTTATTATTATTGTTTTTATTATTCTTATTATTTTTGTTGTTGTTGTTATTATTGTCATTATTATTATTGTTATTAATATTATTGTTGTTATTATTGTTATCATTATTATTATTATTATTGTTATTATTATTTTTTTTATCTCTGTAAATAGTAATTATTAGCTGGTGAAATGAAACTTGATGGAAGGTGGGTAAAAACGGAAAACATAATTACCTTCTAAGTATCCGATGAAGGGGTGTCCACTGAAAAATTGAAAAAAGAAAAAAAATCACCCGTAAATGGTTTAAATAGATTTCGGACCGTTGTGATTGGCTGTTGGTCAATCTCCAATCAAATGTGTGATAACAGGGTATATTTCTAGAAGTCAGTGTCTACAAGCATTTTTTTGAGGGTGTTTCAGAGTCTGATCAGCTCTGAGGGGGGGGGGTCGATTTGGTGAGGTCAGTATGAGGTTTGAAAGACCCGAAACTGCCCAATGATCCATCTCCAGAACATCACTGACGACGCCCTCTAGCGCTAAAAGAGCGTATATTCAAAGCTTATTATTGTTATTATTGTTGTTGTTATTGTTATTATTATTGTTATTATTAAGACATCACGATGAGAGAAATTCAAAATTTATTAATTTTTTATGAAATTACAATGAGGGAAAATCTCACAATTAGAGAAATTCATTTTTTTTCTTGCACTTAACACTTACACAAAAGTGTCACAACAGCGAAATTCACTGTGAATCTGTTCAATGCGGAGTTATTTGCATTGTTGCATACAGACCATTGTCCTCATCTTTGTTTTTATTATTAACCGTTGTTCAAGGTGTTTGTTAATCGGGTAGCATTCAAGTATCATAAAAACTGAACACTTTATTAAATCAAGTGCAAACCATGTTTTCCTTCGGCAATAAATATCGTATCATGTTTTTTTTTTTTTAAGTACTTCTCAGTTTTTGTTAATTTGGAGAATATAAATCTGAATACAAATACAGTAAATAGTTCTTGTCAACATTTTTATGAGGACTACGTTTCCAAATATAGCAGAAATATCACAAGTAGTATAACTGAAACTTTAGCCATACGTGGCAATTAATGGAAGCCAAGAAACTGCGAATTAGAGAAATTTAAAATTGCATACCACAGGGCATTTCAAATTATCCAGAAAAAAAAATTCGATTATAATTAATATTGTTTGTTAATAACCGAAAATATTATAAATAGTGAAAGAGTAAAAGAATCCAAGGTATTCGTAATAATAACAATAGTGAATTTCTCAATTTTTAACGCACTATCATTTCATAAGTAGATAAATATATCACAAGTAGTGAAATACAAAACATATCAATAAGGATCTTCAAAAATTAACCGGGGATATGTATTAATTTTTTTCTACCAAAACCAGAGCCACACACACACACACACACACACACACATATATTGACATTGTGCGATGGATAAATTGTCGCTGTTTTATATTTTTATTTGGTGCACGCGCATTGTTTTTTTTGTTTTTTTGTTTTTGTTTTTTTTTGTTTTATCGACTGCACAATATGTTATGGTCAGATCACCATGATTCAATTCACTCCGCCAGATATACAGAGTGCGATGAATAAATTGTCGCTTAACTTACGTCAACATGAAAATAACAGTGACATCTCATTTTAACAGGTATATTTACCAAAATTGCACAGAAAATATCTTGCAATAGTAAGGTGTAAATTTATCTAATAAAATCATCATTGGCTTCAACCACGGCCTCCAGACAACTTCGGAATCAATTAAATCTCTTCTTGGCGGTCTTCTTGTTTAAGTTGAGATCATTTAGCGATCATTCTAAACACCATGATGTTGTATGGATATATCATACAACTCTTTCCAAATCTCCTGCACTGTCCTCCGATTCACACCCAAACAAAATATCCTTTCTGGAAACTCTCTGCTCGAATGTCAAGTAGTACAGCATACTGTTTCCAAATTTATGGTGGAGTGAATTGCGTCATAGTGCTTTCTTTTGTAACAGGCGGAGCCCAACTGACCCTACTATACTGTGAAGTCAACAAAATCAAAAACAACCAACGCGCATGCGCGAAATTAAAAATATAAAATGGCGACTATTTACCCATTGCACCCTGCATATATATGTGCTTCTGTGTGTGTATGTGCGTCTCTGGTTTCGGTAGAAAAAATTATTAGTACAAATCTGATTAAAAAAGATATAGATTCAACTTTTCTAGATTCCGTACAATAAAATTTCAACAAATTGAATTCAACAGGGAATTAACAGTAGATAACTAATAAATGACATTCATTAAACATGGAACGTGAAACTAGAACAGACTAACCCAGCGAGCGAAATATTCCAACCACCTGAAGAAGGCCGGAGCGTACAACGGTCGAAACGCTGTGATAAATATGGCAACAAAGATGGCCCGAACTATGTAAATAGTGTACATAATGCCTAATCTCAGAAGTATAGACAAACCTAATTACATCTATCATTTTTGTTAACTATATTCTGGTTATTTTTATGTTCGTACCGAATGTAAAAATAACCACAATATAGATAAAAACAAGATATAACCACAATATAAATAACCACAGTACGAAACATGACGAAAATAAACAGATCATCTAAAAGCCACCTCAGTCCTTTATTTTACTGATGAACTCAATATTACAAAGAAATTCCCTTTTGTTGATGTCGTAATTGACACTAATAACTACACAGTTTCAATCTTCTTATAAGAAAACTCATACAAGCTTAAACCTTTATCTCCTTAAAACGGATAAGATAAATGTCACAAAAATGTCGACCAACCGAGTTCAATATATCCGTTTCTCAGACATTACTTTTAAAAACAATCAATTGTATTAAGCAATCATTTAGAAATAATGTATTCCTTAATTATGTTATAGACCAATAAAAAATATGATGAATTAATAATAATAATTTTGTTGACATTACTTTTTTCTAGCAAATTGCAATATAAACTCTGGTAAAAAAAATGCAACAATACTAACAGAAAAAATCCCAATATCAGCACTGATAAAAAATGGTTGATGAGACATTAGTTTTATAAGTCCCCAAAAATTCATATGCAGATGTCCTCAAGGACACAGGGGTTAGTGGATGAAGACGTTGGCTAGATCCAATAAGTAGACCCAGAGATTTCAATACTAGGGAACAGAAGTGGTGAACTAAAATTTGATTTAAAAGGAAGTAACTGTGGAACTAGAAAGATGTACCCCAGTGGACGGAATAAAGGGTTTGAAATTCCACTCATCTGAAGAAGGCCGCAGCGTACAACGGCCGAAAGGTTGTGACTTTACAATAAAGATGACGATAACAATCTCATAGTATTATTGTATTAGTATTATTGTTTATTTGTCTATATCTCATAGATATAAACAAATAAACAATAATACTAGTAAATGTTGAACCCTCCACAAACCCAAGAATTGCGTTCTCACCAAATTCTCATATTCAGTATTTTGGTCAAATTTATGAAGAAGGTTGGGTTGGGAATTGACAGTATCCTACAATAACATACATACAACTAAAAACAAAATTAAGAAGAAGCAATAGCTATATATTTTTATCATCCCCAAGCAAGGCAGTAATGCCTTTAAAACACAACAGGTTAAAGGTGTCGAAGAATTAGAAACAGAAATATTAATGATCAGCAGAAAGAAAAGAGAGTAATCAGGAGGAGAGTAGATTGCGATTGACATTGCACTTAAATTAAAGTTGACTGAAAATCATGGAGCCGGATGGAAGTTCTACAAGCGAAAAGCGCAAGAAAAGAAATTATCCGTCCTGGGCATGCGGATAAACTACATCGGCGTCCTGGGTAAGACGATAAACTACATCCGGTAGCAAGGCCTTAGATCCCGATATTTTGAGGAGCATGGAAGCACCTCTTAATTGTTGGTGTTCCCAGGTCCACCCTTACCGGGGGTGGTAGCACCTGTTAGGGTCCCAACTATGGGAAAAAAGTTATCCTCCAAATAGGGTCAAACCACCATAAAAGTGTAAAAATATGTGTTAATACCAGCAATACTTTTTGGATAAATATTACGAGCAGTACATTATTTGAAAAAAAATTTACAAAGAGTAAAAATCTGGCATTAAATAATGCCATTGAGATTGATGGGCCGTAAAACAAAACAAACCAGACCAAAAACCAAAGAAAATTTACGGTTAAATTTAGCCAGCTTAACAGCAATTATTTTTTGTTGGTTATTGGAATTTATTCCGTACATATCAATCCTATATATATATATATATATATATATATATATATATATATATATATATATATATATATATATATATATTAATTTGAAGTCACTGTTACGTACCATTCAAACTTGATTCTGCATCGTGGCTAATATATTATGAAAAATAAAATTATACATAAATTCTAGAAATTAAACTATCATTGAAACACTTTTACTACCTCTTCCGCCAATGCCAAAGAGCCACTCAAGGGTAGACGATTTCTCAAATAGGTTGTTTTGTGGTATCACCTGTTATGCTCCCAGCTATGGGCAAATAGTTACCCACAAATGAGGTTAAAACATTATGAAAGTTTAAAAATGTTTTAATAACAGCAATATTTTTGTAAATATTATTAACACCAGTACATTTTTTGAAAAAAAAATTACCAACAGAAAAAAATTGGCAATAAATAAAGCCATTGAGGTTGATGTGCCGTAAAACAAAACAAACCAAACCAAAGAAAATGTTAGCATCAAATGTAAGGTTAAATCTAGCCAGCTTAACAGTAAATTCCTGAGATCTCTATGCCAGTCTAGTACAGCACTTAAAAACGTTTAGTTACCATAAAGAAGAATTCATTCAAACAATTACGATGAAAGTATTTATAGGAAAGACATATATATATATATAAACGAATGCAAATATTGAAGTAGTGGCTTAAGCAATTTACAGCTATATAAACTATTTATATATCGTTGCCGGTTTTATCTCCTATCCAAAATTTGGTTTCTTCTTTGATAATCGCTTTCTTTATGATGATGGCGTTTATGACTAAATTCTTCCCCCCCCCCAACATGCAGGTTCAGAACTAGAAGCTTCCAGTTTCCCTTAAATCGGCTCCCGTCATCCATTGCCTATCACAGCTTAGCTTTAAAAGAGTTGGTTGGAGGTGAAAGAAAGAAAAGGATAAATTTAAAGTTGCCAGAAAGTGATCCATCCACTTCATATAATGACCTTACTCTGCGGAACATAAAGCCAGAAAAGACATAGGGGAGACGCTACTTGGTTTCAATGAGAAAATGATAGAAAGACAGAAAAAAAGGAAAGGAACGTAGAAGTGTTTAAAGAATGGACTATTACGTTTTGATCGCATGGAAGAACATCAGAGACTTAACTTCAGTGAAAAGAAATAAATAAATAAAGAAAGAAAGAAAGAAAGAACAAACGAAATTTTTAACGTCTGTTTCAGTGAAATGAAAATGACAATTTCAAATCTTTTCATTTGTACCCACATTGAATGACCAGCATTCAGATTTATGATTGCAATTGCAATATTTTGTTAAAGTTGGTAAGCTTAAATATTTAAAACGATGCTATGGCAGAATTTCTTCAAATAAAGTCTAGTCTTAGTTGCCGTACTAGGAGTCACGGCGAATTAATGTATAGAGGCTCGGATTTAAGAATCGAGTTCGAATTCTAGTCGAATCCGTTACCTTCACTTACGTGCTAATGAATGCTCTTCTTCTCTCCCCCCCACCCCAGATATCGATAAATAGCAGGAGAAACTGGGTTCTATAGCCGTTGATGGCGCCTAGCCTACCGCAGAAAGAAGTGGCAACCTACTGCGGGAAAAAATCTGCCTCGTCAGTCATGTATAAAGATACAATCTAAATATACATGATCGCCTAAGCGTGTATTACCCATGGCACGTAACTGACGCCTGGCACATAACTGACTGACGTAGTTGGCACTATGAGTTTATTTCATCATTAAGTTAAGAACTTAGATTAATCAGAAAATTGCAATAGGAAAATAGTGAATCGTCATAGTATAAACTAATAATATTTAGCTATTTATTAAATCTCACAGCGATATAAAACTTACAACCATATAAATTTTACAACCATATATAACTTACAGCCATATAAATCTTACAGCCATATAAATCTTGTTATTGCAATATTTTGTTAAAGTTGGTTAGCTTAAATATTTAACGATGCTATAGAGGAATTTCATCATATATGGTCTTGTCGCAAATGTCATTATGAGTTTATTTCATCATTAAGCTAAGAACTTAGATTAATCAGAAAATGAAAATAGGAAAATAGTGAATGGTCATAGTATCTCTATCTATATAAGGCACGATGTGTGTGTGTGTGTGTGTGTGTGTAACAAATGCAGGACCGCAATTTTCGACGGATTTGAACCAGAATTTACATGCACATGCTCCAACTTAGCGGGAAGGTCAAGACTGAATTTGCATTTCCCAACTCCCATCTATAGTGGTAATAATCGATTTTTTCATGCTTCTACGGCAGTTTTCATGTAGTTTGTGGCCATTTTCTACTGGCCAGAGTGAGAGCCAATAGCTGGCTGACACGAATAGGCAGGAAGATTCTATTGGCCAGTGTGAGAGTCAACAGCTGACTGACACGAATGTTAACTAGCATGCTAGTATGCAAAAATAAATCCAAAGCTGCATTCGTCACAAGTGGGAAAAATTTAAACCTGCATGGCACTTTACTCCAATTGGCTCATTCACTTGCTTAAACTCAACGTTGATTCTGATTCCGCAGAACTGGGTTAAGCGTGAAAAATTATTTGTTGTTAACCTTCTTTTTTCATTCGGTTTTTCCAGTTACAAGTTCTTTTTTTAAAGCTGATCGTTTTGTGTTCATTTTGCTTAGTTCTTTTTTCGTAACAGATTTAATGTTTATATAGAGCTTAGAAAAAATTCAATTTTGAGATAGGCAAGAAGTAAGGCATGTAGCAACATCAGCACGTCAAGGGCACTCATTTAAAGGCAAGGAAGGGCAAAAATATTTTAAGTCCAATGATAGCGATTGCTGTATGAGTCGTATGATTTTTGAATCAAGCACGGGCAACTCCGGGCCATGCTGCTAGAATGCTAATAATATTTAACTATTTATTAAATCTTACAACCATATAAATCTTACAGCCATATAAATCTTACAACCATATAAATCTTACGGCCACTTAAACTAATAATATATGCTAATGAATGTTTCATGTGAAAATACATTGTTTTTACTTGAAGAAAGTAAAATTGGGAGAAAAAAAAAACATTTATATGATATCTCACTTTTGTTAACACAGGGCGGAATCAATGAGACAACATGTCGGAACTTTGCAGAACTACTCACGCGAAGATATCAGTTAGCTTATGGATACATTTTTAATTTTTCTTCTCTTGGAAAAAAAAAAATCCACCCCGAGAGAAGAGAGAATGTCTTTTTCAAGGCGTCTGGGATAAGTATTGATAAAAGGTTTCGTCTACAGAATTGAGAAATGCCAATTGCCGAAAATATTTCCGTGTAATCGACCTGAAACTTCCGATATGGCTTGGCGTTACTTTCACTCTATTCCGATGGGAGACGTGTCAGAAAGTCAAGCTAAATTAACTCATTTTGACGATTTCTTTGGGGATATATGAATCTCAACATTTTTCACTGTTCAATGATTTCGTAACTGCGAAATAGAATAGCCATATAAAGCATTGATTTGTGAAAGTTATATTACTTATTTAAAACTATGGTGGAATTTTCAGTTAACGCTGTGAAGGTACAAAATGATGTACACGTTTTCTGAATACAAACGGGACCAACGAATCGTGTTTGATTACCGTGTTCGATTACCGGCGTAAACCGTTTTCTTTTCACATCCCTCTAACGTTTCTGGAGACGGTAGAAAGCAGCTTGTATTCGCAAAATTCTAATTCAAAATTATTTTACATAAAAAACATTAACTTGTTATATATTTTTACTAGCAGCATGGGCCGGCGTTGCCCGTGCTTGATTCAAAAATCGTACAACTCATACAGCAATCAATTTTTTTGCCCTTTGTTGCCTTTAAAGGGGTGCCCTTTGTCGTGCTGATGTTGCTACATGCCTTACTTCTTGCCTATCTCACACTGAGAATTTTTTTCTAAGCTCTATACTAAACATTAAATCTGTTACGAAAAAAGAACTAAGCAAAATGAACACAAAACGATCAACTTTAAAAAAAGAACTTGTAACTGGAAAAACCGAATGAAAAAAGAATGTTAACAACAAATACTTTTTTCACACCCAACCCAGTTCTGCGGAATCAGAATCAACGTTGAGTTTAAGCTAGTAAATGAACCAATTAGAGTAAAGTGCCATGCAGATTTAAATTTTTCCCACTTGTGACGAATGCATCTATCGATTTTTTTTCATGCTAGCATGCTAGTTAACATTCGTGTCAGCTAGCTATTGGTTCTCACTCTGGCCAGTAGAAATGGCAGCAAACTCCATGAAAACTGCCGTAGAAGCATGAAAAAATCGATTACTTCCACTATCGATGGGAGTTGGGAAATGCAAAGTCGGTCTTGGCCTTCCCGCTGACTTGGAGAATGTGCATGAAAATTTTGGTGCAAATCCGTCGAAAATTGCGGCCGTGCATTCGTGCAGTGGAATTTATATCTCATTAACTACGCGTGAAAGAATGTCGTGGGGTGGCTACTGTGTTTAGCATGGCGGGCATTATCTGTAAATGTTAAGACTGATAATGGTAAGAAATGTAGTACGCTTGAACACTTTCCATGCAGTTACGAGAGGCTTGCAGAGATTCATCTATGAGTTGCAAGGTAGAAAACAATTTATCATTCATAAAAACGTAGAGATGCTTTTAGGGACTCTGTCGTTACGTAAGTTCTTCATTTTGAGAAAAACAGAAACGAAAGGTCATTGGATTTTATGCCTAAAATTGTGGAGTCACGCTGAAGCAGAGGATTACGCCTCTGATTGAAGAATGAGAGAGCCGAGTTCGAATTCCAATCGAGTTCATTACATTAATTACGTGTAAATACATTTGGAAAAGTTCTGAATCCGTCTCTTTTACCAACAGGTATCGGAGAATAGGACAGACAGGGGTTCTATAACCTGGGATTGCAACAGGTCATAGAGAACGAGAGTGACAGACAGGTGTTCTTTAACTTTGGATTTCAACAGGTCATAGAGAACGAGACAGACAGACAGGGATTCTATAGCATTGGATTGCAACAGGTCATAGAGAACGAGACAGACAGACAAACAGGGTTCTATAAACTTGGATTGGAACAGATTATAGAAAACGAGACAGACAGACAGACATGGGTTCTATAACCTTGGATTGCAACAGGTCATAGAGAACGAGAGAGTCAGACAGGGTTCTATAACACTGGATTGCAACAGGTCATAGAGAACGAGAGAGGCAGACAGGGTTCTATAACCTTGGATTGCAACAGGTCATAGAGAACGAGACAGACAGACAGGGTTCTATAACCTTGGATTGCAACAGGTCATAGAGAACGAGAGAGGCAGACAGGGTTCTAAAACCTTGGATTGCAACAGGTCATAGAGAACGAGAGAGACAGACAGAGTTCTATAACCTTGGATTGCAACAGGTCATGGAGAAAGAGAGAGACAGACAGGGGTTCTATAGGCTTGGATTGCAAAAGGTCATAGTGAACGAGACAGACAGACAGGGGTTCTATAAACTTGGATTGCAACAGGTCATAGGGGGCGAGACAGACAGACAGGGTTCTATAACCTTGGATTTCAACAAGTCATAGAGAACGAGGCAGATAGGCAGGGGTTCTATAACCTTGGATTTCAACAGGTCATGGAGAACGAGACAGATAGGCAGGGTTCTATAACTTTGGATTTCAACAGGTCATAGAGAACGAGACAGACAGACAGGGGATCTATAGCATTGGATTTCAACTGGTCATAGAGAACGAGACAGACAGACAGGGGTTCTATAACCTTGGATTTAAACAGGTCATAAAGAACAAGACAGACAGACAGGGGTTCTATAACTTTGGATTTTAACAGGTCATGGAGAAAGAGACAGACAGACAGACAGGGGTTTCTATAACCTTGGATTTCAACAGGTCATAGAGAATGAGACAGACAGACAAGGGGTTCTATAAGGTTGGATTTCAACAGGTCATAGAGAACAAGACAGACAGACAGTGGTACTATAACTTTGGATTTCAACAGGTCATGGAGAAAGTGAGAGACAGACAGGGGTTCTATAACCTTGGATTGCAACAGGTCATAGAGAACGAGAGAGTCTGACAGGGGTTCTATAACTGTGGATTTCAACAGGTCATAGAGAACGAGACAGACAGATAGGGGTTCTATAACCTTGGATTTCAACAGTTCATAGAGTACGAGACAGGCAGACAGAGGTACTATAACCTTGAATTTCAACAGGTCATAGAGAACAAGACAGACAGACAGGGGTTCTATAACTTCGGATTTCACCAGGTCATGGAGAACGAAAAAACTCTGTATTCAAAACCTCCAACTATAAGTAAATAATAGGTCAGGATTTTTTAGCCATTGTTGGAAACCAATCTAGGAGAAGGAAGATCTCTGAGTTCCTTAAAGTTGTCCGATGATGTCCATTTACTTTCTGGCAACTCCTGCGACGACGCCAGGGCCAAGCTGTTTTGCCGTCTGCCTGTTGCTTGGACAGTATCAGTGGCGTGAAAAGAAAAGACGTACTGCATGGGCAAGTGCCGATCACTCATAAATGAGAAGTAAGTAATGTAGTTCTATGTAGTAATTAATGTAGTTCTATAATTATAATTTAGACTTTTTCATTTTAAATGCGATGTTACTTTACAGATATGTGCGAACATTGATCATATGTTTCCAAAGGTTGTTCACGATGAATTATTTTGTTAAACTCTGCCCTAGAGTGTTACTTAAACATCGTTTCAGAGAACCAATTCTATATATACTGCCACAGTACTGAAGTTATAGGGGTGGCAGTTCGCCTTATGCCCTGATCAAAGCATCTCTTCTCGCATTAAATGATGCTTCGTTTTGATGCGTTATAAAATAAATATTGTGTGTTAAGTGAAATCATCGCTTCGTGCACAAGCCTCTTGAATATATAATTCTCACACTATCAATTTCCAAGAGATCTTATTGCAATGTTCACTTTCAACTTTACAGCATTGTGTGTCACTCAAAGATCGGATCTCGTAGTAAGCTGAATGCCCTAAACGTCACATAATCTCGCGTCAGTGCTTTTGTATGATTTCGTTGCATTTCAGTGACCGTTCTCATCCGATAGCTAATCTTAAAAATGTATAAGACGTGAAGAAAGGTACTTGATGAATACACAAGACGTAATCTTACAAATGGATTAGTGTTACAAAGAGAGAGCACATGAAACTCGTAAAGTATCGCCGACTCTTGGATGCAGGTATCGGGAGAATTTTTATGGTATTCATTTTAACTAATGTGACAGTTCGTTTGATACAACACTGCACAAAGGCTACATCTTCATCCACAGTAACTGTGTTAAGGCACCTCCAAATTTTGTCGCTTTAATGGAATTACAAAGAATATGAAAAATGTCCAACATGACAACATATATATATATATATATATATATATATATATATATATATATATATATATATATCTAGAGAGAGAGAGAAAGAGATAGAGTGGGGGGAGATAGATAGATAGATAGATAGATAGATAGATAGATAGATAGATATAATAATGTAAGAAATCCGTTGGTATATAACCCAAGTTTATCTTAGTAATATAAAAATATTAGAACCGATCTAGAGAAGAAGAGATCGATATATAAATCGTAACGGTCCGGTTTCGATTCTCGGTAGTGGATGCGCACTGCTGAAGAATTCTAAATATAGGACAAAATGGCCGTCCAGTGCTTTCAGTATTCTATTGAAGATTCTTCTAGACTCGATGAATTATTTAATTATGATTATTTCAAATTCTCCTAATAATTTCTTTCACTTATATATGCTTGCTTATATAATACTCTGGATGAAGCGGCTTGGGGATAGAAGACGTGGCCCGTGGGGGCACAGTTCGTTGGTCTAGGGAAACTCGGAGGAGTGACACCAAAGTATTTGTGAAGAGCGGCGCTATATCGAATCTAATTATTTACCTCTTCGTTGCTCGGAAGTAGATGTGCGCTGATGATTTAAAACGAAACGGCCGTCCAGTGCTTTCAGCATTCTATTAATGATTCTTCTAGACTCGTTGAATTATATATATATATATATATATATATATATATATATATATATATATATATATATATTAAGCAAATATAAATGGATATAAATCCGACAGAATGAAGAAAATATCTGGAAAAACAAAACAAAAATCCATAAAATGCGATTATGTTGTTTTAACATGAATGAAATGTCGACGTCTGACGTTTCGGTTTAATAACCTTCTTCAGGACAATATTCATTAAAAATGCAATTAACATAATCAGTATAACACGACGAAAACGATGGACATAAAAACAAGTCTTATCCAAAACAGATAAATGAAAATTTTAAATGATCAGCTTTCCGTTTGAGCGTGGTCACGTTGTCGTCAAATGGGCGACGCTTTCACAACGTATTCTAAAAAAAATTTATAAATTTGATTCCGATGGAAAGATTTTTCATATATACAGTTCGTTAGAAAATATTTTCTGTTCTTGTAGTAATACGCGGAGACTAGTAGATTCCTGTATCTTCGGATAAGCATGCAGTCCTCCATGTAATAAAATGAATTCAGGTTTGTATTTCCAGCTGACAGTATGATAAGCAAATATAAATGGATATAAATCCGACAGAATGAAGAAAATATCTGGAAAAACAAAACAAAAATCCTTAAAATGCGATTATGTTGTTTTAATATGAATCAAATGTCGACGTCTGACGTTTCGGTTTAATAACCTTCTTCAGGACAATATTCATTAAAAATACAATTAACATAATCAGTATAACACGAACGTGCCATGTATAATGGATGTCACTTATCAGTTTTCTCCTGTTAACTCCCTTCTCCAAGTTCTCCACTGCCTTAACCGGGTATTGAACTCACACTCTTTGGGTTCTTTATGTATCTATGTGTCGTCGAGGACACATGGCGCAGTTAGATCCAGTGACAGGACCCAAAGAGGGTGAGTTCAATACCCGGTTAAGGCAGTCGAGAACTTGGAGAGGGGAATTAACAGGAGATATAACTGACATCCATTAAACATGCCACTTGGAACTAGAACAGTCTACCACATTGAGCGAAATAAAGGGTTCAGTTCTACATTCCATCCACCTGAAGAAGACCGGAGCGTCCAACAGTCGAAACGTTGTAATAAATATGGCAACAAAGATGAGGACATACACGTTCCCCCTGACACATATGTAGAATTAAAATTATGTAGGTATGTACGCCCAAGCGCATGGATGTGCATCTGTGCCTGCCCTCGGATTGGTTATATGGGTGCGTTTGTGTGAACTAAAATGCGTACACCTGTATGTATGTGCGTCTATTTGTATGAGTGTGTCAATATAAGGACAATACAAAGGAGAATATAAATAAAGATAAACAGAAAATTCTTCTTATGAAGGAAAATCTAAGGATTTTAGTTTGCAACAATATTTATTAAAAAAAGTAAGAAAATTAAATTTTGTTAAGAAAATTAGTTAAAAAAAAGAACATTAATACATCATTAACTCACTTTGCTTTATTAGACATTAAATTATGTCACTTAGCTTCCTCCACAATTTATATAGATAACCATCTTGTTCAGTTAGCCTTTCATATGCCTTGATAAAATCAATCAAAGGACGACACGCACTGGCTTAAATAAGTTCTATTTTTTGTCTTTATTTTTATATATGCGGGGATGTATGTGTGTATTAACAGCTTATTTCTTTTCTGATTGGCTAAATAGTGCTATATTTTAATTATTTTATTCGTGAGAAACTCTTAATTTGATTAATAATGACTAATGATAGTTTTATGCATATGTCTTTATGTATATACTGTTTTGGTTTAATTGTTTTTTATCCTAACTGTATTTTGGATACCCTTTTGGTAAATAACTTTTTAAAAAAGCCCCACAAAATGCGTGGGTATTTAATCTAAACAATATTTATTAAATAGGATTAATGTTTAAGACAGTCGTCCTAAAATGGTGTGCCTAGGCGCATTTATGCGCCCTAGAAGATGTCTAGGAGCGCCCTGGCATTCCAGAGAAATATGCGTCCAGATATATAATATATATATATATATATATATATATATATATATATATATATATATATATATATATATTTATATTATATATATATTACGGTACCCATTTTGTTCATATTTATGTGAATTAGGCTTTTCTCCTCTCACCACAATTAAGTGCAATAAAAGAGGAACTCTTCAATGTATTGTGGAGGAAATAAGAGTTTGCCTATCAAATATACTCCCTTACATCAAGCTCATGTTTCTCAAGCACAAGGAAGAATATTTAATTTTATATTTTTTACTGCATTCTTTTCTGCAATATTTGACTGCATTATAAGTTTTCCGAAAACTGTATATAGTACGATTACAATTATTGGATAGATTTCAAGTGCGCCCCAACTTGAAAACGTTTGAGAAAATCTGGTTTAAGATAATACTAAGATTTTATGGGTGATTTATTAAATATTATGCCAATATACACTATTTTAGCTATATTATTTTAATAATAATAATAGTAATGCTGAGCCCCTGCATATTGCTTGAACGAATAATATTCACTTCTGTATCCTGAGGGCAGGGACTAGGTCTATTTTCTTTTTATTAAGGCTTTCAAGTAGTAGATTAAAAAAAATACTAATATTGAACAAATATGAAATATCTACAAATTATGTAGCATATTATTTGAATATTTTACATAAATAAGTGAAAATAAATTTTCTTTAGTTGAGAAAATATGTTCAGCTATCGTTTCGTTCACATCCCTTCCAAGTTTTTTCATAAGGAGGAGATATTTATTTGTTTCTTGTTTACGACTGAGTTTCCGGTACCTTCTAAATTCTACTTTAACTCTATTCATCTAATGTCTCCGCCTAAAACTCTTTTTACTTACTATTTATTCATTTTTTATTACTATTATTCCTGAATAGGAGTAGATAAGTTCGCCTATAGTCTAGTTCATACTATCCACCGGACTTTTGAACAGGAGAAGATATTCATTCCTTTTTTCCTGGTTAGGATTGGATTTTAAAAAAAGTATTAGGTTGGTGCAAAATAATGTCGTTTTTTGACGTTCAACTTCAAAAGATCATAACTCCTTTCATAATAAACTTTATTAATCGAAATAAGAACCATTAGAATCGACACATTTTTGCCAACAAGAAACAAGTTTCTTTATCCCATTAGCATAGAAATCCGGAGTTCTGGAAGCGATGAAGTCATTGAAGGCCGATTCTGCATCATCTCCGCTTTTGAAGCATTTTTCGCGCAGGAAGTTGTCGAGATGCTTGAAAAAGTGATAATCGGTGGGCGAGAGGTCCGGTGAATATGGTGGATGAGGCAGAGTCTCGTAGCCCAATTCAGGTTCTGCAGGGTCAGTTGAGCAACATGCGGGCGAGCGTTGTCATGGAGGAGAATTGGTCCCTTCATATTGACCAATCTCGGGCACATACGTTGGAGCTTCTGGTGCATTTCGTCAATTTGTCGGCAATACTTCTCCGCCGTAATCGTTTCGCCCGGATTCAAGAAGATGTGATGGATGAGACCGGCCGCAGACCACCAAACAGTCACCATAACCTTTTTTTGGTGCAATTTCTGCTTCGGGAAGTGTTGTGGAGCTTCTTCGACATCCAACCACTGTGCCGAAGGTCGCCGGTTGACGTAGAGGATCCACTTCTCATCACACGTCACAATCCGCTCGAGAAATGGGTCGTTTTTGTTGCGCAGAAGGAGCGTAGAAAACACCTCAAAACGACGATTTTTTTGATTATCGTTCAGTTCATGCGGCACCCATTTATCCAACTTTTTTGACTTCCCTATTTGCTTTAAATGGCGAAGGACTGTTGAGTGGTCAACCTCGAGTTCAACAGCAACTTCTCGTGTGGTTTTGCGAGAATCGGCTTCAATTAATGCTTTCAAATGTTCGTTATCAACCGCAGTCGGCCGGCCGTGACCGTCTTCATCTTCGAGGCTCTCGTCACCATTGCGAAATTTCTTGAACCACCGTTGTGCCACACGTTCGTTAGTGGTTCCTGGTCCAAATGCATCATTGATATCACAAGCTGTCGCGGCAGCTTTTCGGCCTAGTTTTAACTGGAACAAGAAAATCGTGTGGATTTGAATTTTGTCCATGCTGTCGAAAAGCCTGCAAAAAAAAATGAATGAAGAGATTGAGAACGGTAAGGAATAACACGATTCGATAGAGCGAAAAACGCGCTTCAAAATGATATATAACATGGCTATATATATATATCAATGAATTAATTCAGAAATCATATATAAAAGTAACATATGTGAGAAAACGACATTATTTTTGCACCAACCTAAGCTGAAGTGGAGTCTTTTTTTCGTAAATAGGAATATGCATTGGTGTGAAAGCCGGAGTTGCTTTATATTTAGCTTAACAAGGTGTCATGGTTAGCAAGCTTGTCTCGCTAGAGCAGTTACGACTGAGCAGTGAGTTCGACCCTCACTGGGTGCCCCATTACTTTCGGCCTTGTGCTACATCTAAGCTACGCTTGGAAAATCATTATATTTAGTTTGACAATTGAATCGCTGACTGAGACAAAACATTCTACAATAAGAACATATTAAATTCAGCGTGTCATTGACTGTAAGGGTCAAAAGTCTGTAATCAGTTAATAAGGAAAAATCTTTCCTGGGGCCTATCATTTTCTCTGGCGGAGTTACTAAATTATAAATGAATTTTTTTTTAAATTCTTATGAGTAAAAGAAAAGAGATGGGCCTATAATTTAACAAAAATTGAATCCTGAATTCAACTAAATATATTACTTGCCAAACTTTTAGAAAAAAGGATACAATTCGTTTTTTGTTTTGTTTTTTTTTCCGAGGACCTGTAGCAAATTTTTGTCAACTACGAATTTTTGAAAATCCAATATTTTTGTTTTTCACAAGGAAAATCATCAAATGATTATAATCAACTTTAATTTGTATTTCACGACTAAACGCTACATAACAATTTAATCTAATTCCAGCGGCTTACAATTACGAAAGGATATAGACTAACAATAAAATAAAAACAGAAATATTTTCTTCATATTTTAGAAATAGGAGACCAAATATAAAATCGAGATTTTCTAAGAATGCGAACTTATGATCTTACGAAGTTTTTTTCTTTAATAAGATTCATCGTACTATCAGGCCGGTAGGTGAAAATAAATAAATATACTGTTTAATAAATAAACGGAACGTCTACTCAGATACGAGTATCCATTTACAAAATGACGGTTAAATTGATAAAAAGCCTGTCGGATTAATACAAATCCATCCTAAAAGTTCTTTGTTACTGTTTGAAGGCGAAACTGTGTACTGATATGAACAAATCCTCAAATTTATTCACCTGATCGACCGCTCATCGTGACCAACTTGCTAAGGGGAATCAAACTAAACGGTTGTTTTCTATGCCCCGAGGAAATATTTTTAATAAGATTTCTCTAACTTTCAGGCCGGTAGGTGAAAATAAATATACGGTTTAATAAATAAACAGAGCGTCTACACAAATGCTAAAAATGACGTTAAAAGTGATGAAAATTTGACGAATTAATAATTTCCGTTCTAACACACAGACACACACACAAATATATATATATATATATATATATATATATATATATATATATATATATATATTATTTAGATTGTTCGGATTATTGTCCTCATCTCTGTCGCCATATATTGCAACGTTTCAACCGTCATACGCTCCGGCTTTCGTAGGGTGGTTGAGACTGAAAAAGGCCGGAGCGTACAACGGCCGAAACGTTGTAATAAATATGGCGACAAAGATGATGACAATAGTCCGAATAATGTAAATAGTGTAGATAATATCTCATCTCAGAAATATAGACAGATACTGAAGGATCGGTACGAACCCGATACACTGAAAATATGGAGAAAAATTAAAAATCCTACCAGAAACTGGCACGAACCACCTTAAGAACTCCGGGTAGGGTTATCGACGTTGGATATTATGTATATTCACTAATATATATATATATATATATATATATATATATATATATATATATATATATATATATATATATATATATATATATATATATATATATATGTGTGTGTGTGTGTGTGAGTGAAATGAGAACGAATCAAATATAAATTCAAACGTTCACAATATTAATTTTAAAAAATAGCGCTCTATACAACAGAAGAGCGATAATTCTTTTATAGAATATTACATTCGAACATATATGTAAAACCGCTACATAAATGCATTCATGTTTCGATACATATAAGATGCGATGGTATGCATCGAAACATGAATGTATTTATGCAGCAGTTTTGAATATGTTCGAATTTAATATCCTATAATAAATAATCTCTCTCTCTCTCTCTCTCTCTCTCTATATATATATATATATATATATATATATATATATATATATATATATATATATATTAAATTGTAGTCTGTGTGACGTACCGTTGAACCTTGGTTCTGCATTGTGGCTAATATATTAAGAAAAATAAAATTATCCATAAATTCTAGAAATTGAAATTAAATTATCGTTGAAACACTTTTACTACCTATTCCCTCAATGCCAAAGAGCCACTCAAGGTAGATGATTTCTCAAATAGTTTGTTGTGTGAACGTAAGAAGTGCGTATTATTCTGATATTTTGGAAGTTGATGGTTGGTACTGTACCTAAATAAGTTAAAACTGCAGTGATCGAGGTCCCCCTTCTTGGGAGTCTGTCCCATAATTTAGCGATTCTTGGTAAAAAGCTCTCCGAATGGAACTTATAGATTTTGCTAAGCGGATATGAAAGAATGGAGATAATTCTTCCTGGGGTACCAGATTGGCTTGCCTTAGATGTGAATGGCATAACTGGCGGAATTAATTAATATATCAATGAATATCGTTCGTCAGAAAAACATAGCTCACCTGAATATTTGACATGAAAATAGCAACAAGGTTGTAAAGTTTCATCTGGCCGTGTAGGAAGGAACAGCCTGTAAGGCGGCCGCGTATATACTCGGGGCTGGGCAGTGAACATTGAACAACTCCAGGCTAGATATGGCAATAATACTCTATTTGTTTTGTCTGATACAGAGTGTGGCTGAAAGAGCCAATTAATTCCTGATGCGTTACACGGAACCGACAATTCTACGTGCGTCTTTAGCAATAGATCCTATAGAAAAATTCCACTCGGGTGACATTGATTCCCAATAGATGTCCTCCGCAAGAAACCTAACTCAAAGTATAACCGCTAATAATGTGTTGTAGAGTAGTTTTCACGGTGGAGGCTTGTATTTCACTAAGTCGGTCCTAAATTAGGTTCGACGTACAAAACGTTAGGAACTTGATATAATAGGTAATGACTCAGCAATCTAGTTGCGGTGGTTGATACTTTAATGTCCGACATCGACTGACTCACCAACTCACTGAGCTCACTCGTGACTGCTACTCCTACTACTTATTATATGTGGGAGAGTCTATTTACAATAGAATAGGTGTGTTCCAGTATAACACAATGACAGTCGTAGAATTCAATGTCCCCCTTTTTAGTTGTGAAAATATCAATGCAATAAAAAATATATACAGATTCCGCCGAAGAATCTTTTACTGATCACTGAAGAAATAGTTCTTGAAATATTTTAATGACCCCGGAGAATTACAAATGAGAAAAATACATAAAACTACGACCGAAGAAACATCTAAATGTAAAATAGAACACAATATGTTACAGATTTGGAAATAATCACTTAAAAAACACCTACACAATTTGTGGCAAATATATGTAATATTTTTGAAATGCGATATATCTGTTACGATCAGTAGATGCTAACAAATCCTGAAAATAAATAGAAAAAGAAGCAAGAGTTGGCCATGGCTTTCCATTGGTCCGTGAATTAACGAAGCAGCAAGTAGCGAGAAAGCGGGATGTTAAAAAATGTAGTCTTTAACCCAGGATTCTTCAGTAAAAATGTTCGCCTTCAAGGGGCGTCGGATTAAAAATGTTAAGAGTGGAATATTTTCTCACTTTACCGGTTAAGTGAGAAAACATACATATTAGGGAGATTTTGCTACTTCCACTGACGGTGTGCGTCAATTAATTGAGAAAACTGACAAAATCTCGCTAATGCGAACAATGAAATAGAGAATTTATTAGCGCAAGCAAACCTTTCTACAGGTAAAAATACAGCTGCCTGGAGTTTTAAAAAGTAAAAGAGTGCAAATTTTCCTTGAAGATAGCCGTTAATAATAACATAGCGACACAACCGTGTCGGTCGACTATGCAACAATGAAGATAATTACCGACACTAATGAGAGCGCCATCTATAGGGCGTATCAAATCAGAAATATACAGTTTTTTCTTGCCATAATCTATCTTAAATATTTATAAGTCTATTATTCGTCCATGATTTGATGATTTCTGCCACATATGGTCGGATGATTCAGCTTTATATTTAGAGATTATTGATTTAATTCAAAGAAGTATCTGCAATGTTATTCGTCCTGTCCTGGCATCTCGGCTTCAGTCATTTTCTCATCGCCATGAAGTAGCTTTCGTGCCTTTTCTATAAATAGTTTTACGTTGATGAGCTTTCTTCTATGAGAACTAGACATTATGAATTTAAGCGAAGCAATAGATTGACGCAAAGGTTTCATTATTTTGCAGTTGTAATGGGTAGATATAAGCGCAAGTTCTATGTTAACAGTTCCTTCCCTGTAACGTCTTCTTTATTAAACTCTCTTCCGGCTTCTCGATTTTCAATCACCTTTCATCATCAAAATTAACTCGTTATCTTCTGAATTACTAAGTCCTTTTTATGTTACTGTTCACTCTCCATGATATTATTTAATTCTCTCACACTCAGTATTTCTTTGCGTCTTAGTGGCTTTATTACCTTGCTTAGAGTGAAATTATTAAAGAAAGGATTAAAAAGGTAGATTTCCCTTCGGCAAATAGACCATCACTAAATCTGATTCATTGTGCTCGTTAAAATTTTCAGCTTGGTCTGGTGAAGACTAAATCAGAAAGATTCATTTCACTATGACCGACATAGCATCTCCCATAGATTGAATCGCTGTTTGGTTTTGTCAAGGGAATAACAAATCGGAAAGATACATATCAATATCGTCTGAGGAATACATACCATTTCCCAAGAAGTAACCTCAGCCAACATTGGATGCACTTGCTCTTATCTTCTTCTATGTCAGATTAATATCAAAAGGGGAAAAAAAAAGAAAAGACATGTAGAAATTGGAAAAGAAACTTCTTCTGAGAGTAGAATCTCTTGTTATTTAAAATGGCTTTCAGCTCTGGGTAAAAGAAACGAAAATAAATTCAATATTGATACATTCATGTATACATTTCCCAATATTTGAAGAAGTTCCTCAAAGACTATGCAGTTTTGAAAGAACAGCATTTAAAATGCACACAAGTTCTACAAAATTATTTCTCCCTATTTCAATCTGTAATCATTCAAAGATTGTGCAGCGCCGAGGAAATAACAATCAAAAATAACACTGAGTCCTTTTGTGATATTCAAGAAATCTATTTTGGCATATTTGAAACAGTCATTATTCAAAATATCTCTTTCTCAGCAAAATATAAAACCCCAAAATAAATGTCTTTTCTGAAAAAGAAAGAAATCATAATTCGATATTTAGGGCATGGATTATAGGAACATATATTTTTGGGAGGGAATCTGTTAGGCCGAGTCAATGTTTCCGGTTTAGGATATGGTCCTAATGTCTTTTCCTTCTTTTTCAATTCCAGTAACCCCTTGCGCCTTAGTTGCGTTTTTGCTTTGCTTGGGGTTAAATATTTTGTCGGTGGAATATAAAATCAGAAAACCACATTTATTAAGACAATTTTTCACAGTATTTGCAGACTTAACAGTTCAAAGCTTCTGCATTGCCTTTAATCACGTCCCTAGAAATCACACCAGTATTTATAAGCAGGATTACTTTAGTTTCTTTGGATCCACTGCTGATGTTTTTAAATTTTATCACCGACAAAATCAGTGCAGCTTTCCAGGTTTGTTTGGTTACCAGAAAGACCAACTTAGATAAATAGGTAAAAACCATTTTAGGACCAAACCTCGATCTTGAACGTCGCTCGAGCCTTTTATTTGCTAAATTTTCGTATCAATATGTCAAACTAAAAAGTCTACAATAGTCATCAACGTTTTAAATACGTATTCACTTATAGTAGAGTGAAAATGGAAAAAATATATATATATATATATATATATATATATATATATATATATGAGAGAACAAGGTAAGATGATCCTATGAGAAAGTTTCATTGTCATGAAACGAAGCTTCCCATTAGATGCTAAACCTGTTGTGTATTTGACATTGTTTACTTCTTTGTTGCTTCCCAGCATGAGATGTTTACACAATACGTTTATGAATTTGTGGGAGCTGGGCTCTGTCTGATATTTTTGCGCGAGGTACTCTCTTGAGTATTTGAATGATTTGGTTTTTCGTTTCAATGATTTCACCTTTGTTGTTTTCAATGAATTCTCACCTAATGTCTTTTGATTCATCTTCAGTGGCATAATTTTAATAAGTGCATTTATTTATGTCGCGGAGGGGTACATCCGCTTTATTTCCTGAGACATTATTATTTCGTATCTCATTTATTTCGTATCTGTCATATTACTTATTTCTACTCATTCCTTTTCTGTTTGAGTGATCAGTTATTTTATTTTGCCTTTTATTTAGTTTTATTTATTTCTGTGTTTGAGACTCTTTTGTTTCGCACGGTGTCCATGCGAACATTAACAAGCATGTTTAGGTGGAGATAGGGTCTTATTCCAGTTCCTATCATAATTCTCCATATTTAGTATGTCTGTTTCGTGGTGTTCTTTTGTGGACTTTCGAGTGCGGTGAAAAAGGCTAGACCATTTCGTTCGCTTTCTTTTTATTAATTGACTAGCAGTATAACCCGGCATTGCCCGGGGATGTAACAGTAAGAGATAGATCAAGTATCGACCATCATAAAGACTGAAAAATAAAATTGACAAAGATTATTGTTTAAGGTTGACGGACACGCATGTCTTAATTAGTTTTTTTTTTTTTTTTTTTTTTTACGAATTGGTCAAACCCAAACTCAAACAAAAACATTGTTTTCAATCGTTATGAGTCTAACGATTGAATAGAATTTTATTATAAACAATTGTCTTGTAAATGGAATTTTAAAGCATTCTGAATGTAAAAATAAAGAAAAAGTGCGCAAGACAATAAGAAACACTACCTGCCAAAAAAAAGTTAAGTTTTGTTGAAATCGGTTGAAAAATGTAGGAAATCCGATCCCATATATAAACGAACACAGACACACACACACACACACACAAACAACCTGGGTTTCATAATAAGTATAACTCGATATGAATTGTCCCCCTTTCATTATCGCGACAGCGATGCTTCTTATCGTGTTTTCAAATTGATTTCGTGCAAAAACAACTGTGTTTTTCCAATTTTTGACGATGTCAGAACCACCGCCAGGTAATTTTACGTAGTCCTGTGAAGTTTAGTTGAAATCGGTTGAAAAATATAGGAAATTCGATCCAATATATAAACGAACACACACACACACACACACAACCTGGGTTTTATAATAAGTATGATTTGGTGTGGAGACACTTGGTCCAAGGTTGTTAATACTCCGAGATTGATGACCAGTGACAGATTTTTCGGTCCAAGACTGGTTCCCTTCTGTGGTAATCGGCCCTTGTTGACCCGAGTGACGCTCGATCCAGTATGAGTATTTTTAAGCATTGATATTGTTTAATTCTCTTTTATTTTTTTGCTTTTTATATTTGACCACCAAGGGCTAATTTTGTTCAAGATACCAACTTTAGAACAACCTTCGACAACGGCCGAAGATTTCGTCCTGCCCATCAAACAGAGAATTTATATTCAGATGTCCAGGGTTCGAGAGTTCGTTATCTAGTAACGAGATTCAAGGAGCTAACTTAGTGATAGGGAAATTGTACTGACTGTAATAAGTTTTGGCTTATTCACAATAACCATGGCCAGGTGAAAGGACACACGTGGAGTTACATTAGCGGTTATAAAATAAATAAATGAATAAAAGTAAAACAAAGTCAAATAGACTTAAATAAAATAAAATTAAAAAGACAAGAATGTGATTTCAAATTAATCCTATACAATTTACACCGGTTAACGATAAAAGACGAGAATCCCGAATGACTTCTCCCACAAGAGGTTGAGGACATGTTAATATGTCGACGCCAATCCGATTGATAATAATCAAAATTCATAACGTTGATCATATCCTCCCACTAGGGGAAGGGTCACAATTTTTTTTTGTTAATTATTATTATTATTATTTTCTTTGATTTCTGGCGTTTACACATTTCTTTCCGGGTCCCGCCCAGGGACCTAAGGTTAGAAATGGCGCCACGACACTTTCCACTAACAAAAAAAAGAAAAGAAAAAGAAAAAAAGAATTAAATTACATAGATAAAGCTCTTCGTAAGGTGTGGGCTGTACTTGTCAGAACATTTTTTGTATCTCCTTGAGGCATGGACTTCCAGGAATCACTTCAATTAGTCTACTGCAATCTTTTCCAACCAGTCCTAGGGCTCCAAATTATTATTATTATTATTATTATTATTATTATTATTATTATTATTATTATCGTGCTTCTCTTCAACCGTACTTGTTGCAATAGGAGTTGGATGTTTTAAACAATCACAACTCAAGATGAATGGATGTTCCCTCAGGGAAACCTCATGCCTTGAGCGCCTGGAGGGGACGTAAAATCAACGTAGACCTTATGTAGAACTCGTATATACGGTCCATAGCTAAAGATGCTGGAAAAAATAATTGCCGGTTACTTGTAGCGCTCGAGTAAGAACCTGATTCTTCTTGCTATCCTTTACCGTTAAAAGAGTCAGATCCGGTCAAAAGTAGAGTACCGCTTCCATATTTGGACAGTCCAATCTTTCCAGTCTCGATAGAGTCCCAAAGCGTCTTTGCATCCCTGTGGGTACCAAATTATTTCCCAACTTACAACCATTTTCTCACAAAGGAAATGTCACAAGCCTCTCACTGCTCGATGGCTATTCCAATAATTAGACGAACTACAATCGGTAGTTCCACCATTTCTAACCCTCACGTCTAAGTCTGACCATGCTTTGCACATTATAGCTAAACATGCTCATTCCCTTCGCATTCTATTAGTGAGAGAGAAGTGCCAATATAACAGATTCTTCACCGAACCATGGCTCTGTTCAAGTCTACGATTAATCATTATCATCACCAGATATCCGCATAAACTGTACCTTGTGGGGCTTTTGGGCCTTGTACAGGGGAAACATCACTTTAAAAGCAAAAATCAGAAAGGTAGGTACGCAAAAGACACACTTTAAAGGATTTGTATGGCACTGAAAAGAGCAGAAAGAATGCAAATTCAATAAATGCATATACGTCTAGAGAATTATTTAATCTATTCAAAAATTTAAAATATACAACTTCATTCCAATTCCAAGAAATACAGGAGCCTTAATAATAATAATAATAATAATAATAATAATAATAAAACTCAGAAAGGAGTACAACAAACATTAAATAAAAATCTAATGAGAACAACGTTTTAAAAGAGTTTGTTCATTTAGGGTAAACGTGCTCAATATCAGGCGGATAGAGCGCATGTAAATATAAACGTGAGTTTCCACAGAGAGTGTTGACAGTCTGTTTCATTACTTACATTATTTACATTATTCGGATTGTTATCCTCACCTTCATTGCCATATTCATAACGTTTCGGCCGTTGTACGCTCCGGCTTTCTTCAGGTGATTGTAATTTCGAATCGAACCCTTTATTTCTTCCACAGGTGTTCTACGTATCATGTTTCTTCCGGATGTCTCAGTTATTTCTCTTTAATTCAACTCTACAACTCTCTCTGTGGCCTGGTATTGAACTCACAACTCTGTAGATCTAGTCACTGGATCTAACCAACGTCTCTATCAACTGGGCCATGTGTTCAATCACCTGAATAAAGCCAGATCGTACAACGACCGAGACGTTCTGAATATGTCATTCAAGATGAGAATAACAGTACGAATAATGTAAATAATGTAAGTAATCATAATAGCGCATCTCATAGATATAGACAGATACTGAATAAGGCCGGGGTGTGCAGCGGCCGAAACGTTTTGAATATGGCAATGAAGATGAGGATACTAGTCCGAATAATGTAAATAATGTAAGTAATCATAATACCGCATTTCAGAGATATAGACAGATACTGAAGAAGGCTGGGGCGTACAACGGCCGAAACGTTGTGAATATGGCAATGAAGATGAGGATAAGAGTCCGAATAATGTAAATAATGCGAGTAATCATAATACAACATCTAGGTGATATAGACAGATCCTGAAGAAGGCCGGGGCGTACAACGTCCGAAACGTGTGAATATGGCAATGAAGATAAGGATAACAGTCCAAATAATGTAAATAATGTAAGTAATCATAATACCTCATCTCAGAGATATAGACTGTTACTGAGTCTGTTTCCTGCTTGAAAAATTGCGGTATATTAAGAGACATATCGCATGTTGTAATATGTTAATTCTTTAGAACATATGTGTCACCGTTTTATGCCCTGATTTTTAAAAACATCCGGTATCTCAGAACGAATATCCAATCCGATAAATGGACATCGATTCTTGCGAAGCATAGTGCACATTATTTTAAGCATAATTTGTGGAATAGTTCTGGAATGTCTGGATAATATAACATCTGAAATATACAATGCTTTTCTGAAGAAACTTTTACCAATATTTAATCTAATGGTTTTTCAAATCTTCTAGTGTGTCGGGGGAAGCACAAATCAGAAAAATGTATATATCGATTCTGCCGAAGAATCATGCCCCATGATTTTTACTATTGCTATTTCAAAGCGACTTGACGATTAGGGGAATATAAAATCTAAGACATCTCTGTTTCAGAAGATCCTACCAACATTTGGAACACTAGCGGTTCAAAGCTTTGAGAGAGATCCTGTCTCCCGAAGAGCTGTCTCCCAATATTTGAAGAACTTGTTTTAACCTTTGATACGTTGGAAGAATACCAAATATGAAAATAGCATATCGATTTTTCCGGGGAATCACTCAAATTATGAAGCAATGTCCTTATAGAGGCCATAGTCATCGACATACGGCCTAGGTAACTTAAAAACTGTTTAGCTTGACGGCCATGAGCGCGAATTGTTATGCCTGGCCGCCTGGGCATGACTGTTCCGCATCTGGCAGCATAACTATTTCCAAACTAGCTGTCCGACACTTTCTGCCGCAATTCCCGACAGCTCTTGTATTCCCGTGCGCGCTTGTATTCCCGTGCGCGCTTGTATTCCCGTGCGCGCTTGTATTACCGCCAGCGCTTGTATTCCCGCCAGCGCTTGTATTCCCGTGCGTACTTGCATTACCGCGCGCGCTTTTAAGCTCAGTAGTAGAGCAGCCTCTGTAAAACACACTTCCACAAGAGTTCGATTGTTTCTTTGGAATATTTTTTTTTTAAATCTCAAGATTGAAATTGTATTTGTCTACCCCAAGAAGGAAATCATGTCTATTGATTTCTACAAAAAAAAATAAATAAATACTGATTAAATAGATCGAAAGAGTAATGACAGTGACCGTGATCGCATGTTCTCTGAATTTATTACACACTACCGTGTCGACGATTTTTAAGGACAGAGGAAGAAATTTTAAACGTGTGAAATGTTTTTAACCCATGCGATCGACAGTTCTAACCAGGCATCAGCAGCTAATAATATTTCGGTTTTGCAACTAAAATGTTTTGTTTTTTGCACTTGTATTACAGTATTTAGTTTGTTTAGCAAATATTAAACCAGCTGTATTGTGGTATGCAATATTTGACTTTAATCAGATGAACGTAAAAATAAGGAACAAATCAACGTGAAGAGAGGGATTATACAAATGGTATTAAACGTAAAGAAACCGTAAAAATTATTTTAAAATATACAATAATACCTAAAATAAATTAAAAAAAAAAGATTGCAAAATTAATTACAAGCCCACTTATGACCAGATCGATTTATGACCTGTCGCTTGTAAGGAATATTGGTCGTAAGTCGACGACGGTCTGTGGCAAGGAAGTTTATTTTATGGGGTTTAATAGGTGTGTATTTTTCTGCAAAAACTAATAGTTAATAAAAGAGCGTGAAAAAGAATGAATTTTAAATGCTGATTTTCAAATCTGGATCTCTTTTCTTTTTCAATACAACCCCGCCCCACCATGGCCATAACAAAAAACTATGTGAATCATTAACTGCATTCCTTTATTTAAAATATAAAATGTAGATTTCAACTGTATTTTCTGGCTACAGTGCTAAGACTTAAAATTATTTATTACTCTTTTGTTCTAAATTATGATCAATATTAGGACAATTTCGTGATAACATTTCAATTCAATTATGAAGGTAAAAATGTTATAGCCAAACAAATATATATATTCATCCACTTTTTTTAGTATATCTACTAATGCAATCTTCTATACAAACTTGAATGTATTCTTTTTTTTAAATTTTTTGTTTGTTTAGCAAATATTAAATCAATTCTACTGTAGTGCGCAGTGTTTGACTAAAACTTGACAAACCTATTAAGTGAGAGTCAAAACAAAGAAAGATGACACAAATTCTATCAAAAGCAGAGATACTGTAAAATGATTAAAAATACAATAATACCTCAAGAAAATTAAAAAAAATTCAAAATTAATGACAGATCGACTTACGACCTGATCCATTTAAAATCTGACAGTCTTAACTAATCATAGTCGTAAAACGACGACGACTTGCATCTATTTTAGGATCTTCAAAAAATATCAAATCAGAAATAAATTAAACTGAAGGTAAATAATTTCCGTTTTCTTTTTTAATATATATTTTAAAAAAAGTATTCAGTTATATATTCCTCATTATTTCCAAGAACATTTTGCCTCTTATCAGACAGTTTGCGAAGCTTTTGATTAAATTCCTGCTGGTTTTGTTGTGAAAACGTATTTGCTGGAATCTAAATAGTTAAAAATCGGTAGCTGCTAGGTAGGTAATTAGATTTCTTCAAAGTTTTCATGCAAGTTGCTTTGAAAAACCGGGCTATAAAAGAGAATATATGATAATCTTGGTACAATTCAACCGACTTCCACAGTGTTTGCCAGTTATTATTAATCTATCACGCATTCCGTTGTTATAAGGGAGAACATTTTTTTTTCTTGTATGCTGCCACTAACGGGTAACCCTACGTGTACGCTGCCACTAACGGGTAAACCCTACGTGTACGCTGCTACCACTGGGCAAAACTATGATATGCGCAAAATCTATCATTGAGGGACATTTAAGTCTCTTAGTTAGGAATATAAATTCAACGGAAATATGAACTGATATTTCCAAAATTTTCAGACCATCATTTTTCCAAGTGGAATAGCCGAGCAGAATAAATCGTTGGTCCGTGATGCTGGTGAACGATTTCAACCCCTGGATAGTGTAGTGCCGACATAGAATCTGTGAAAATTGGGAGTGTAATCTTTGAACAGTGCCAAGTATTTTCTGGATATTACAAGATTGGGCAAAGGAAAGAAAACAATTCAAACCTCTAGATTAAGAAAACTTTCAGTTTGGTAATTCTATGGCGTTTAAACGAATGGACAAGCACATGATAGAAACTGTACTTTAGAACGACCGAAACGTTGTGGTAATAAATCTGAGGACAATAATTCGAATATAAATAAGAGATAATATCTTCCAATATGTGCAGCACTGATATTTCTGGTATTTTGTTGGAATTCTATGCACCATGTCTTTTCGGGACGTTTGTGACTCATCAATACTTCATCTTTTTTGTAGTTCTTAATAGATTGTGTTTTTGTTATCTCTCCCAAATCATATTCTGTTACCCATTTACTTAAGGGAGGTTAAACGTTGTTCTACTTTGTCTTTCTGATCTTCGGTCTTTCATGCGAGTAACATATTCTTCAAGCCAGCTTCCCTCATTGTGTGTCCTAGAAGTTTCAACTCTCTCTTCCGGATGTTAATTATGTGGCATTTTTGATTCCGTTTTCTCTAAAACATCGACGTTGCTCAGATGTTCTGTCGATATTATTCTCAGCGTGCTCCTGTAGAACCACATTTCTGTCGTTTCAAATCTCTTTCTCATCAGTACATACTACATAACAGTTCAGTACACTTCCCTTCGTCTCTCTTGCTTCATGTCTATTCTTCCTTGATGAGGAATTTATTAAACTGCCATATAGAAAAACTGATTTTATATAACAGTTGAGTACAGTTTTCTTTGTTTCTAACGAAATATTTTTATAGAGAACTAATACTTGAAGCTCTGGTATTTCAAATCTACTTTAATGTGCGAATAAAATATGAAACAAAAATATATCGATTCTGGCGAAAAAAACAAACAAACTTTTCCCTATATTTGAAGCACTGGTTTTCAAAGCTGTTTGTATGCCTTTCAAATACCAAATCAGAAAAAAAAACATATCGATTGTACTGAAGAAACTCCTTCAAATATTCAGCAACAGCTAATTACGCGTAAACATTTTCATCAAGATTACAGTACTTCTTCGTTCAGAAAAAAACAGAACACGAATATAAAATGAAAATAAAATATATAGATAGCGACTCATTCCGTTGACGCTAATACTATGAGCGGATGCTGAAAAGTTCTCGGCCCCACCAAAAATAAATTCTAAAGCAATTCTGATATTTGGTCAGATTTTGGAAAGTAATTAACCCATGAATGTTGGATGTTATCAGTTATACATTTAATTAGAGATAAACAGATATCATCACTTGTTTATTTTAATTTTTTCCCAAGGATATGGGCATTACCCATTCATGATTCAATTTAAAATATTAATTGAGAATTCTGGGTTTCATGAGCCGACTGTGTGCACTGTATGGCGGTCGTTATCTCTGAAGGTCTGGATTGGTGATACAAAGGAGAAAAGAGATGGATTCATATCTTTCTCAAGAGTTTTTGCGCGTAAGTGTAAGAGATTTTTTTATTTAATATGGTGGACTCTCTCGTTGCGGACCGCAAATGAGGGCACACTATTTAAAAAAAAAAATGTACTTAACGTATGTGTCTCTCGAGGCCTACAGTTTTTTGCAAAATTTCAGAAAGATGGTTGAAGACCATTTCCTGCTTTACCGAGTGTAATGAGGCCATATTGACAGATAAAGCTATCACTGAGATGAAGATTTGGTTTGGTTTGGCTTGCTTTTTAACAGCATATCAACTCCCTATGGGTCATTTAATTCCGAAATTTAATTTTCATGAGGGGCTTTGGAACTTTAATTTCAAAAAATGTATTGCTAGTAATTTTTCTTATGCTTTGTCTATATTTTTTACTTTGAAAATGTATTGCTGGTATTCTTACAACAAAATGCATTTTTATACTTTCATAATGTTTTGACTTGAGGTGGTGGTGGTAAATTATTTGCCCATAGCTGCGGCCCAAACAGGGGCTAATACTTCGGTTCAGGTTGGACCTGGGAACATCAGCAATTAAGAAATTGTTCCATGCTCCTCAAAACTTCCGAATCAGAGACCTTGTTGCCGGATGTAGTTTATCGTCATACCCATGCATTTGAGAGGAGAAGCACTTGCCAACCTTATTTAATATTTGCACACAGTTGATTCCGATCAAAGTTTTATATAAATAGACACTTGTTTTCCCAGGAATAAAAAGGAATGCTACACCGCTTCAGATTGTCTTTGAAACGCAAGTGTAACCTTCCAACTGCCCTGCGTGTTAGAAGCTAGCCAAATTTATTTATATATATATATATATATATATATATATATATATATATATATATATATATATATATATATAATAGATAGATAGATAGATAGATAGATTTAAGTTAAGTAATGAAAATATTCGTAATCCGTATAGATAATCCCAAGGACAAGGAGGATGAAATCCGGAGAGCTCATTGTTAAATCAGAGCGAATATATATATATATATATATATATATATATATATATATATATATATATATATATATATATATATATATTTATATTTACAGAAGAAAATAGACTTAAATAGAGAGGACGTCATTTTACTTTTAGGAGAACCTTTCGGTCATCACTTTTTTAAAAAGTGAAAGTTGCCGAATAGAACAAAATAATCAATGACACACTTGTAAATAGTGAATGAGGCGGGAAAATTGGAACACGATTAAAATAGATATTAATTGCAAACAAATTAAGAACTAAAAACAAAATAAAAGGTTTCAAAAATAATATAAAGCAGAAAGTTTTATTCATATTCCCTCTATCAAACATAAGGAACGAATGAAGTGTTACTTTTGTTTACATAGGTTTAGCGGATAAAAGTTCATATCCAACGTCTCAATACCTCTTGTGGATAATCATATTTGGGTAGACGCTCCAATAATGTCAGTATATTTATTTATTTTCGTATAATGACCTTAGCTTTAGAGGAGACTTAACTGACTCGGCCACTGTGCACGCTTGCCGATCAAGCAAAAAATCCAAAACATGCTTTTAAGCATGTAACTAGGCTAGCGGTGAGGGATCATATATATATATATACATATATATATATATATATATATATAGTAATTCATCGAGCCCAGAGTAATATTCAACAGAATACAGATTGCACTGAACGGCCGTTTCGTCCTATTTGGGACTCATCAGCAGTGCGCACCCACCACGGAGAATCGAACGCAATTACCCGATTACTCTAAATCCCCCCAAATTCTTTCACTGTATATACTTGCTTGATTCAGCTAATGCTAGTGAAGAGCGTCAATAAGAAGACGTGGCTCTTGCGGCACTGTTCCGAGGTTATCCGTACTACTGTACTACTGTACTGATGCGGCATTCACCCTGGGCGGATTGAGCCGACTTCTTCCTGTTATGAGAAGAAGATTCTTGGGATAAATTTCAGAAGTAGGGTACCCAGGCCTACTCGAATAACGTTCTTGCTCGCCGCCGGGTTCCCACAGACGCAGAGACAGGAACGACCAGAAGCCGCCGGTTACCGATGCAGACGCTCCTTGGATTTTCACCAGAGCCCTTGTTAGCCGGCGCGTGTGTCAGACCTGTTCGCCTTGGGTGGCCCTACCAGGAACGAAGTTTCGCGCGGCATAGCTCTGACACTACCGTTTACACCCCCACACCGACTGTGAGGTAAGGGTTGGACTTTGGGGGCTTACAGTACCAGGTGTTCCCAAGCGGTCCCCTATCTAAGTACTGACCTGGCTCTACGATGTTTAACTTCGGTGATCGAACGAGAACCGGGGACTCAGCGTGATTTGACCGTAAACTATCCGTATAAGTGGATGAGTATCGATGCGGACATGAGTGAGTAGCGGCGCTATATCGAGTCTAGTTTGTGTATTCTTCGTCACCCAGGCTCGTGCTAGAGTTGGTATATCGCTAGCGTTCTATCGAAATATACATGTATATTAAAAGAAAAGAGAAGCCGTAAACTTTTTTGTTTATAATGTGGATCATATATATATATATATATATATATATATATATATTACAATTTATTTTCCATATTTTTGCTACATATTATTTAAAAGAATTAATTTTCTCTTATGCTTTCTTATTTTAAGCATTGTCTTTGAGTGTATGTTAGTACTCCAAATTAAGTCCAAGAAGAATTTTGATTATTACCAAAGAAGAAAAATATGCGTTCTCGGACAGATTGTCCGATCATCACAAAGGACGTGGCAGAGATTGTTGGGATTATTTTAAGGCTTTGCCTTTTGTAAAATTTTCCACATTTCAAACGGATTTCGCAATTCAGAAAAATTATTTTTGGAAATACACCTATGCTTTTTCATGAAAATAATACATATAATCTAAAAATTCTTGAAGGTCTCTTTATTTAAAAATTGAAATCAAACCTTAATAATATTTATTATGAAAACCCCACATTTTTTTTTAAATGCTCACAACAGAAAGTTTAAAATATCGAGCTTTTTTACTAATAGTTTTAACACTTATTTTTTAAAATAACTCTCGACACCACCATAACTTTGTTACTTCCCTTGAAGCGTTACTCAATCCAATCACACCGTACTCAACTCAGAGTCCTTCACTTCACAATTGAACGAATTTTAACTTTTAGATGAAAACTGTATCTTTGAAAATGATGAGAACTATAATATTTGTATTGAAATAAACAATACTTTGATGATAACACTGTACTAATGTCTGAAGTTCTTGCAAGAAAATAGTATGTATCAACACGGTAATTTTCTCTCTTCCTTTAATAATGAAACCAAACAGCTTGTCCGTAAATAGGAAAGGATCCAATTGATAATGAATAGACAAAATTTGCCTAAATTATTCAATCAAACATATATATATATATATATATATATATATATATATATATATATATATATAATTGTGTCTATATATATATATATATATATATATATATATATATATATATATATGCACACATATATATACACACATATATATACACACACATATATATGTATATACACACACATATATATATATACATTTTACTGTTTATTTATATATCTATATGCATATATTTATATATATATATGAAACATATATATATAGATACACACACACACACGCACACACACACATATATATAATTATATATGGTGTTTCAAATGTATTGCCTGACTTCTATTTTTACGTCTGGCATTTCCTTGTTTGGCATTTGTATTAAATTGTAGAATATATAAATCAATGAAAGACATGTTTAATGTTTAGCTAACCATTTAATTGAGGGTGGATTATTAAGAAATTCTACCTAACTGATTTGCTTGCTGATCAAAACTGACCTCGTTCGAGTTCAAAGTACAGTTGTAACCAAATGACATACGCGCGCTAAGATTTAGATATATATTTCCTCAACTTTGCAGATTTTTATCGAGCCACCACACATTTCGATGTGTGACGAGTAAATTGGCGAACCAAAATCCAGAAGAACATTAATAATCTCCAAGACAAATAGTCTAAACATGCTAATGGTTATGGTCATATTAGACAATTACTTATAAGGAAATATTCGTCATTCGCTGACCAAGCAGTTTGTACTATTGTCGCTTGGAATTCATGACTTCTTTCTTTTACAACAATTTTTCAGGTCAATGGGTTCCACAATTCCAGTAGCTGTTATCTCCCTTTCCAGTAGTGATGGCTGGTGACATCTTATATTTGAAGTCGTGTCAAATAATAGCATTTTGATTATGTCATTATGTTCCTTAAGTGTTTAATGTACTGTTCATTTTTACAGTTGCTGCCTCTGAAAACCCTCAATAGCAGTGGTTTCTGTCATTTGGTACAATTCTTTGTGATTCTGTAGAGCCAATCCACAAGCTTCGAAGATGACGGATGGCATTCGCCAGCACCCACTGGCTTTAGTGTTCCAAAACCATTTGTAATCATTAGTCGGAGAAATCGGTTGTATAGAGCTGTCACTTTAGATATGGTATTCATATGAAAGTCTCCATCTGGAAAAGCTAATGTAGAACATAACTTCAATTTTCAAGATAACTTATTGCACTTTCCATTATCAATGGTGGGGGGTAATCATTCCTAAACTTTTATTTGAAGCAGTCTTGAATGTTTGCATATTGATTATTTTTGTTACATGTGATATCAATTTTAGTTATTGCTGCTGTAGTTAGTATTCAAGCGAGGTTCATTTCTGCTAATTAGTACAGTTCTTTGTAATAATAATAATAATAGTAAATGTCCATATATATAATAAAATTTAATATAATATACATATTTATATATATACACACGTATGTGTGTGTCTGTATATATATATATATATATATATATATATATATATATATATATATATAAAGTGAACATTAAAGTCAATACTTTGAGGCGACAGGCTGTTTTCATGCAGAACGCAATCGTCAGGCGGCCTGACGATTGCGTCCAGCATGAAACAGCCTGTTGCCTCTGAGTTTTGACTTCAATGTTCACTTTTATATTTGTATTTACATACGCTCTATATCTGATATTGAGCACTTTATCCCATAAATGTTGCACAACTTTAAAACTATATATATATATATATATTTTTCGAATTGTTAGATTAAGTTTTGAAACGTTGTTTCCAAGAAATGATTAAAGATATCTTACTGGAATCCTCCGAGGTTTTTATAACTCTATTGTACTCTACTTTAAGCAATAAGAATGTATAATTACCTCACAAGGTTAACAGAAGAATCGTGATGAAATCGGTTATAAACGAAAATGACATGTTCATCATTGACTAATCATAGTTAAGGATTTGAAGCTCATGAAAGATTAAAATAAAGTTCAAATGAAAGCTTAAATACCGTCATTTATTTCTAATTGTCAAGAACTATACTGGTACAAGTCCAAATGTTAGGTATCAAGACTTGCTCCGCCTTTGACTATGACATCCTCAACCCTCTTCCTGAATACCCCTCAAACTTTTTTAATGAATTTTTCATCAATGTTTTTCACCTAGATCTTATTCATGGATTTGTTTTGGGGCATTCAATTTACTGTGGGGTGTTTCACTAGCTTTTTTGACTAGTTCATTACAGATGATGAAGTCTAAGTGTTTCAGGTGTTGAAAGGGGCCAAGTTTCCTTTATCGCAATACCTGTTCGCGAACTCATCCCTGAGAAATTTCTGAGCGACTGCGCTCTTGTAACAAGGAGCCCAATCCTGTTGGAATGTAAATTTGAAGGCCTTATTGATCTTGTTTGGTTTTCGATATTCTCTAGCTTCGGGATATTCAGAAAGAATCCAGGTCTTGACGTTTAAACATAACGATCTCCTGTCCGTATTTCATGATCAATGTTATCTTCTTTCCATCGGAGGCCACGCAGGCAAAAACGATGACCTTGGCAGGGATTTGCATCTGAAAGTGATATTCTTGTCTCTCTCGTGTGGATCTGAAGCTAGAATACGACCATTGCATCTGTTTTTGTACGTATCATGTGCAAACTTTTTCTCTCTTTTGTAAAAGATTATTCCAGGATCATTTTCCAACTTATTCAAAATGACCTTTGTCCTCTTGTTATGGTCCGGTTCCTTGTACCACGGTGATAGTCCAAGGTAGAACCAATAAAGAAGAACTCGAACACGGATATGGAATAACACAGATATATTACAAACAGGAATATATACAGAGAAGTAGAAAGTGTTAGTACGAACAATCAGGTTTAGTAGTAATTGTCTGAACGCGACTCTGTTTCGGACTGCCTATGACTCGACTGACTGACTCGCTCGCTCTGACTGACTGACTGACAGACACACTCCTGACGGACTTCACTCCAGACTTCAGACTGAACTGTCCGTTTCCTCTTTAGGCGCAGTATTTATTACGTATGGAATAGGTCATTATGGGTAAGGTTCCATAACACCTCTCTCACCTCGGAACTTTTTATCCTTGAGTAACACGGTGCCTCAGAGGCTTTATGTACGATTTCATTTTCAAGTCCTTTTTCACTGCTCTTTGGACTGTCATAGAAGAAACTCCTCTCTCGCGTGTCAAGCATCTTATCGATTGAATTGGATTTTTTTCTAATTGATCTCTTTAGCTCTGTCGAAATGACAGTCCCTGTTTCTGATGTGACCTCATGATCAAGTTTTCGTCTAATGTTCTCTCTTTTTTAAACTTAATCATTGTTCTCTTGATGGTTCTTGAATTAACTTTGAAAGGAAAATTGGTTCCCCTTGTCGCCCTTGTGCCCATCCTTCAAATCTACAAATCAACCATTCGTCCTTCACTAAATACTGTTGCTATATATGGTCTGGTGACTCAGCTATTTGTTTTGAGGTCCAAGACAAAACCCAGAGACGAATACACAATGTGATAGGTCCTGATCTGGCATCTCGTCAAGAATCACTTTCTCACAGACGCGCTATAGATTCCCTCTGTCTTTTCTGCAAATGTTTTCATGGCAACTGCTATGACGAGCAATATTCACTGGTACCCCAAATGCATACATTTAAGCTTTGACATCTCGGTTCCACCCTTTCACTGATGAAACGGTTAAATATAGCCGTCTCCTCTACTCCAACAGCTTCGTCTCTCGCACTGTCCGACAGTGGAACTCCCTTCCTTCCATTTGCTCCCCTGGTGGCTACAATCTTCAAATATTCAAATTTAATATCAATCGACATCTGATGCCTTGATCCTGATCCCCTCCCTTTCCTGAAACACTCTTCTATATTCTTGCTCTCACATCTTTGTAACCCCTTGCGTGATACTGGCACACCCTTCTTGCTCGGGGTGAAATGCTTTACAAAACAAAACGAACAAACAAAAAAACAAAGATGGAAACCAGAATATGAATATTGGTTCCATTACTGAAGGGAAGAATGATCTTTTTCCTCTCAGGATTGCGCAGTTGGGAAGACATAGTGGGGCTGACACAAAACTATTTTCACCTTTTCTCTTTCTAGCTGAATAACTCAAAGGATGTGTTCGTGATTCTTGCGGCAAATGGTATCAAGATGGCTAAAAGTCGTATCTAAAAACCTGGAAAAAAGAAACTCAATTAGTTTAGTGTGTGTTTTTTTTTTTAGATATTAAAGAGTTATCGTTTCTTTGGTATATTGGCGTAATTTTAAATTTACCTTTGCTGTATTTTTGGATGTGTTTTGACATAATGTGATTACTGTTGTCTGGTAATTTAATGTTGCTTTTGTGAAGGGAAACTCAGTTATTTAGTGTTTGGGTGATACCTATATAGTATTTATTGCATTTTGTACACTTCAGTGCATAAAGCACATTTTTGGTGTTGCAGTATGTTTTAATTTATGCTTAATGTTATCGAGAGGTTTTCAAAAGTTTAGGAATTTCTTTCTATAATAACATCACAGACCCCCACACATAAACACACGCCGTACAGAGATAGTGGTAAAACACAATAGTCGGATCAAACATACACACAGACACACACATACACATAGATACACTATACAAGACATATGTACGTACTATGTAGAATTATTTTAATAATATAATGCATGTATAGATTGTAGACGGTTCTCTGCGATACAAAACATCCTTTAGTGTCCCACATATGTAAAACTATCGAAGACACGTTTTTCCTTTCCTAAAGTGTCGATACATTTTGGGCAGGCTCTTTAAACACACACACACACATACATATATATATATATATATATATATATATATATATATATATATATATATATATATATAAAGGTGAACATAGAAGTCAACACTTAGAGGCGACAGGCTGTTTCATGCTATATGCAATCGTCAGGCCACATATGCTGTTATTTTTCTCGGCTATTGATATATATACGGGTTAGTGGTGCATTATGGGTATTCTATTATGGCGGTTATAACCGCCATAATAGAATACCCATAATTCACTTTTTATATATACACACGCTCTATCTCTGATATTGAGCATTTTATCCCATAAATATAGCACACCTTAAGACTATATATATATATATATATATATATATATATATATATATATATATATATATATATATATAAGTTCTAAATCGGCTATATTTATGGAAGGATATTGAGATCCAGAAAAGATGATTTATAGATGTAAATAGTTACATAACAAAATAGATATCAGTACTGCATATAGATTATCAATTTCACTCTTAAAGTAATTACAAGACCATATGGTCTCATAAAAATGAAAATTACTAAATTGTGTTCATTTCTACGCCCATTCTCCCCATATCTACTTATTTAGTTAGCTAGCTAGCTCTTTTTCTACATATCTAATTAGTTACCTAGGGAGCTGGCTCCCTATCTATCTATCTATCTATCTATCTATCTATCTATCTATCTATCTCAATATGTTCATAACGTTCTGTCTATATCGGTTCATATCTATCTATCTATCTATCTATCTATCTATCTATCTATCTATCTATTCTATTCTATTCTTCTCATTATCTGTCTAGCTTGCTATCTCTATTCGTATATAAGTGTTTGCGGGTGTATTTTAATGTCTTCTATTAATATAGGTTTGATCCCAGAAAAGATTTTATTAGCCGTATTTTATGGTGTTGTCAAAGTTAATGTTTTAATTTTATGGTTAAGCTAAAGAGCACAAAGGTACTTTTGAGAATGAAATATGAGCCAATTAGAATATTATTCGCCATCATTGTTATGATTATTACACTTTCCATTTTTTTTCCTACTCTATTCGGACATATTTGAAATTAAAGCGTTCCTAAAATAAATGTATCTAAATTGAGTCACTTTCAAACACTAATATATTTTACACTCTTGACGGATGTGTTAAAGCGATATCCGCATTTAATTTTACGATAAAGTTTCCCGTGTTATATCGAGCAGAATTCTCAGTCTGCCGTTAGATATTGATCTTTTATTCCGAAATAAAAATCCGACAGACTGAATTTCCTTATAGTAATTCTGGTTCTATTCTTGATAAAAAATATTTAAAAAAATAGAAAAAAAAATTAACCCATGATTAAATAGACTTTTTCATTTTACCAAAATTAGACAGTTATTTTTAATAATCTTTCACCCAATATAAGGCCTAAGAGCCACTCAAAGTAGAGAGTTATTGAATGAGGTTATTGTATGCACGTAAAAAGTGCAAATTATGAGGAAATGTAGGATTGATGACAGTTGACCCTAGATTTTTCAGGGACGAAGTCTCACAGAAATCTGTTTAGAAAAGTAGAGATCTTTGTGGGATCAATGTAATCATTGGTTGATAACTTTTTCTCTTTTTTTCACCGCTACTTTTCAGATATTTGTGCGAGGTAGTGACCTCTCAATGTTTAACATAGCAATGTTAAATGAGATTCAGAGTAATAGAGTTAATATCACGTGTTTCCGACATATTGCATTAAGGCAGTGACAATAACTGAAAGCTGTGATGAACTTGCGACGTTGTCAGAGTGTCCGATAGCAAGCGGGCTCCTGATGGAGTAGACACCCCTACATCAAATTAAACGGCAATAAAGAAACAGACACATACTACTGTCGCAGTAATAAAAAGCAATAACAACTTTCTAAAGTATTCTACTCAAGTTTAGTGTGAAAGGGCATTTTAAGCGCTAAAGATAACGTTAAAAAATCGCTTTCTGGGGAAAATCTGGAACCATACTTGTTGCTACGCGTTGAAAAGGAATTGTTATATGAATAAGATGCAGAAACAATTATTACCAGATTCGCACAATCATCTCGAGAATACAAACGGTTGCTCTTAATATAGTGGACTGAATGCAATGCCCTGTCAATGAAGTCAAAGACTGGCTTGTTAAATGTAATGCCTCTAACACAAAACTGCTCTAAATTAATCAACTGAGAGACCCCACCCTGCCTTCCATCAGCATATGGCTGATGCTAACCTCTAGGAGAGAAACTCCTTGCGCACTCTCGTGCTAACAATCTCGGCTATATAAAATGGAAAGATTATATTGAATGCATTAATATGCCTGCTGCTAAGATTGTTGATTCGCTGTATCGTGCTAGACATTCATTGTTTCCAGAATCTATGTTACATATATATGTCTACCATTCGCCCATGCTTAGAATTTTGCGGCCGCATATGGTCCGTTGCTCCTGATATATATGTAGAGATTCTTGATAGAATTATCGGTCCTGACCTGGCGACCAGGCTTCAATCATTTTCTCAGCGGCGTAACGTTGCTTCTCTGTGCCTTTTCTATAAATACTTTCATGGGAATTGTTCAGATGAACTCTTTACTATGGTACCTAGACTTTAGGAATTTTAAGTTAACTTAGCAACCATTCTATGCTAACACCTCGCACTTGTCGCTTTTCGATCAACTTTTATCTTCAAATATATAAATACAATATCAATCGATATCTACTATCTTTCCCATTACACTTCTATTGTTTTTGCAATGTTTCTATTTTCAAATACTTCCGCACCCTGTAATTCCTGGTGTCTTAGTGGCTTTACTGTCTTGCTTGGGATAAATTCGATTTAAAAATGTTTAAAATAATTATATAAACCAAAGTACAGTGTTCTTTATTTGCATTTGGTGTCTACTGCCATTAATATATATATTACATATAAACTGAATTCATTAAGAAATACATAGTTTTAATCAAAATTAAATTTGCACATTTTTCCCATTTATATTTATTGGAAATTTTATTTATTCATTATGAAAATTAAATGATAGAATTGTAGTCGTGAGAGACAGTCATTTTTCGCTTGCGAACCAATATATTTAAACCCAGTCCACAACTGACAGGAAGTTAATCAGTGGTTCGACTATCCAAACAGCGGTCACCAGAGATCATAGAAACTGTCTGACTTTAGCTTGCAGGATGTTAATCTATACATCTATCGCCATGTTCATATAAATGTTCATAATACACGAGAAATATCAATAAATAGACAAAAAGATAAATGACTGCGTATATTAAATGAAGAGACTTGTTCAAATCAGGATCGAAAGAGTTAAATAAAGAAACTCACGTTACAATTATAGCACCCTGTAACACAGCTCTTCTTATTACCTACATTCTAAGTTCATAAGATCCCCTAAGGGTTTGTTACCACCTCGGATGAAAATCACAGGTGTACATGTGTAAAAAATATATATCAAATGAACTGTTTATATATACAGGCTATACATTAATAAAAAATAACGTTATCGACAAACTGATCGATACAAAAGAATGGATATATATATATATATATATATATATATATATATATATATATATATATATATATATATATATATTTTGTGTGTGTGAAAGTGAGAGGGTGGGGGCAGAGACAATCAATAAGAGATGCACAAAAAGAAAAGGTTGCGTTGCACACACACATATAGACACACAGATATTTTCTAGCGTGGTAAACACCTAATTTGACCAGCGAAATGTTTTAAAATATTTAAGTAATTTCTCAATAATTAGATGCATTTATGTTCTACTAATATAATAGACCATTGCCAAGAAGCAAACCAGTGTTATTAGGAATCTTTTTTGATAAAATGTACTAGCTTCCACGATCTGTACTTACTGTGTCTCTCTTTCAAACATTTTCTATATGTCTGTCTAGGTCTCTCTAGGTCTCTCTCTCTCTCTCTCTCTCTATATATATATATATATATATATATATATATATATATATATATATATATATATATATATATATATGCATGTCAGTCTTTTTCCCATCTATCTATCTATCTATCTATCTATCTATCTATCTATCTGTCTCTCTCTCTCTATATATATATATATATATATATATATATATATATATATATATATATATATAAAAGCCTTTTCATACGTATCTATATATCTATCAACAGAAGCCCTTTTCGTATCTATCAATCTCTCTCACTATATATATATATATAAGCATTTTCACCTTTCTATCTATCTATCTATCTATCTATCTCAGCATTTTCACATCTATCTATCTATCTATCTATCTATCTATATATATATATATATATATATATATATATATATATATATATATATATAAGCCTTTTTTCATATCTATATATCTATCTATCTATGTCTCTCTATATATAAGCTCTTTCACATCTATCTATCTATATGCCTGTGTACTTTTACACTTGTGTAAAAATACTTAGCGAAGATATTTATTTATTATGTTTGTATAAATTTTATTGAAATATTAAAAAAAATGAATGTTTTTGAATGCGATAAAATAAATTTGTCGGAAGAAACGAAAGTCTTCAGATTCCTATCTACACCTAGAAAATTCACTGCAAATTGAGAGAAAAAAAAAAGTTAAATATTTACGAAAATAGGGCGGCATATTTTGCAAAACTATTTTGCAAAAAAACTAAGCAAACAGAAAAGATGTGCATAAATAAGTAAACTGAGAATAAAAGACAAAAAATAATCAAAATTCACACGCAAAATGAACTCTCGTACAACATCTATAACAAGTGAATCCTTTAAATATTTGTATGAATGTTCTGCTTTCGTTGCTCCTCTGTGTTCTTAATATTAAATCTCATTGCGAGGTAAAGGGCTGCAAATAAGACATCTTGTAGCCAACGTGTCGAGTAATGGAGATATATTCTAGCACATGGACCACGTATAAATTGTTCGACTGCTAGATCAATGATTTCCCTCTTTCTAGCTGCGCGCTTCACATTTGCCCAACTCATTGAATATTCTTGGATGAGGCATCATGAATTGTACGCTTCCACTTCCAGCAGCAATATCACGCTCACGGTCTTGTATATGGCCGGCTGAAAGGGACGCTTTTAAAACTGTCCGTGGAGTTCTTGCTTGGAGTATACTCGGATTGAGTGTTGTAGAGAAACTAGCTGATGAGTTTTTACTTGATTTTCTACTGCCTTATCTTTAAGCATATTAGCTTGAGTTAAACTGGGCAAAATTGATTAACCGCTACCTGAAGGAGAAATCCTCGCTAAGTCGATGGAAGGTGTCAAATTTATACCTTATTTTTAAGAATGTGAGCGCTCTGACCCTTGAAATATCGGCCCATCTGCGTCTGTTGTGTCATCAGCAAACTCCTTGATGCTATTATCAACAGGGGAAACCACCTGAGTGACAAACAATATGTATTTCGATCTGCTAAGTCTGCTAAAAGAAACTCACTTAGTTTAGTATTGTTTTAGATATTAAACATTTTTAGGATGGTTAATTATCCCATGCTGTCACACGGTTTGGACAATTTTGCTGTTACGCACCATATCTCAGGTCGTGCTGGAGATAGGTTCAAGAAAATGTTAACACATTTGTAAATTTCATTATTGTTATTGTTACTTTTCAGTTTCACATTTATTCCAGTTACACAAACAGGTATATCTGTCACGGCCTGGGAAGTACTCAAGTTTACCCTAAGAAAACTACAAGTTCAGATAAAATCCCGGTGACGATTCACATTTGCGAAACTCACTGAATATTCTTGGATGATGCGTCATGAATTGTACGCCTCCATCTCCAGCAGCAATATCACGCTCACGGTATTGCATATGGCCGGCTACAAGGGACGCTTTTAAAACTCTCCGTGTAACTCTTCCATGAAGTATCCTCGGGTCAGGTGTCATAGGGAAAATAGGTGATGAGCTTTTGCTTGATGTTCTACTGCCTTCAAAGCTAATCGCTTTATGTCAATGGAAGGGCACGTCAATATTGATTATATTGACCTTTGTACTAACTTCATCTGGCGTGTGGTACATTCACTATACATACACATACGCACATGCACATACATTATTCAATTAAACATACAATCCCTCATCTTTTCTTGGTGCATTTTTAACTCCCTGTATTCCATGTTGATTGAAGATGAACGAGGTTAATATGTGGTTTAAGTTTTTGATTGGCGTTTTCCTTTAATTATTTTGTTTGTTTTTAGTATATTTTTCATTTTAGCATTCTTGTTATGTGGGTTTAAATTTCATGCATTTTCTGTGAATAATTCTGGATTCTTTTTGTGGTATGCTGAGAGATATGCTAGAATTTTTTTCGTTGTTACGTTTCTTTCAGTTTCGAAGTTGGTATTTTTCTGCCAATTCGAAACCTTTCTTTATTAGTGATGTGGGGTAACGTTGTTTTTTGAGAGCATTACGTAATCCTTCTAGGCGGGTTTTTCAAAGAATTTTGTTTACCACTATAGTGAAAATCCTACGTGCTAGAGAATAGGGAATGATTTTAACCAGTTTTTAGTGTGATGGCTCTTGAAATGAAAATATTGTTAGGTGTCTTTAGTAACATTGTAAATGGGATATTGTGTATACCAAATATTATTCCATAGCCTATACCTTTTGGATATATTTATTTATAAAAAATTAATTTGCATAACCGAACATGTTATCTCCCAGAAAATTTATCAATCAATACATTAATATATTATTATATTATATTCGATATTAGAAACTGAAATTTCCATCGAATATTTGCCATATGCTCCTGACATTCCCACTGGAAAAACATTCAGAAACTAAGATTAACGTATCTCTGAACACAAAACGGATCTTATATACAATAATTTAGCAAATGCATTGAACCTAAATAGAAAAAAACATCAAACATGATATTGATCTAAAGACAGCCATGTTTTAAAAGCGAGACTATCTTTTATAGGCGTAAAGTTCTCGAACGTGCCCCTAACGAATCTTAACAAAATACAAATCTGCAACAAGGATTTTTTAAAAATATATCATTCCAAAGCCAACAAATAACTGTAATAATGTTAAACTGATTAAAAGAAAATCGCTCAATTAATAAGCTTCTGTAATTTAAATTATACAATCCACAAATTAATCCCAAGCTAAAATAATTTAAATATTCATTACATTAGAAATTATACAAGATCATTACTTTTTTCACCTTCATTAATTCGACATTATTTTACGTCAGTAAACATTTTCCCTAATTTACCTTGAATTTTCAGTTAGCCTAATGAATATTTATGAGCGTTCCTTAAATTTAAATAAAAATGGGAAAACTAATATTTTTACACTATTTACATTGCTCGGACTATCATCTACATGTTTGTTGTCATATTTATCACAACGTCTCGGCCATTGTACACTCCGGCCTTCTTCAGGTGGTTGGAATGTCGAACTGAACCCTTTATTTCGCTCGCTGGGGGAGACTGTTCTAGTTTCTCGTGCCATATCTAATGGATGTCAGTTATCTCCTGTTAATTCCCCTCTCCAATTTCTCCACCGCATGGACCAAGTATTGAACTCACACTCTTTGGGTCCTGTCACTGGATCTAACTAACGCCTGAGTACATCTGTGTATAAATTGTTGTGTATTATAAACCTAATGTCTTCAGCACGCGTTTTTTACCAGTGCTCATATTGTAATTTTTCCTGTTATCATCACATATTTTTTTTACTAATAATAATAAAATCAAACAGATTATGCCATTATTTCTGCCTAGTGCCAGACTAAGCGAAATATTTCTAAATAGCAATAGCTTAACTGTGAATATCCGCATACAAATAAAAATATATTTACATAAAAACGGACATTTTAACGGAAAGAAAAACAATAGCACCTTCATTTGAAAGTCTGAAAATACAATTTTATGGTAAGTTTGGCCAAAAGTTCTGGTAAATCGATGCAGAGAACCACATTGCCTACAGGTGATCACTTTTGTTTTATTTAGCGGAAACGTAAAACAAATCTTCGACGAAATAAAAAAGAGTTTGTCTGAAAATGGATATATTAATAGATAAAAAAAATACAAAAATGAAAAATATACATATTTACGTAGAATGTTTACTTGCGTACACACAGGCGCACACATATATATTTATTTATTTATACATATATGAACTAAATAAATGAAATTTCAAATGAGTTTGAATAACCAGTGTTGATCTATTACTTGATATAGGCCGATTTATGCGCAAAATGGACATGTCTTCAACGCGAGGGGCTGCAAAAAATTATTGGTTGATGTTTTTTATTAGGCTTTCATATATATATATATATATATATATATATATATATATATATATATATATATATATATATATATATATGTGTGTGTGTGTGTGTGTGTGTATGAAGGCCTGTGTGCGTGTAAAAACTGATGACGAGTATATTCATTTAGTATCTTTATATTTGACATGTGAAAGTAACTTTTCTTTTGATAATGTCAGGATATTTTGTATGCGTATGACTAGTAATTATATATATGTATATATATATATATAAAACACGCATATATATATATATATAAACAGTATATATTGTATACGTATGATTAGTGATATATATATATATATGTATATATAAACAGGATAGTTTGTACACGTATGAGTAATGAGTAATGAGTAGTAATTTTATATATATATGTATATATATATATATATATATATATAGAAAGAGGATATTTTGTATACGTATGACTAGTATATATATATATATATATATATATATAAAGTGAACATTGATTCGACAGGCTGTTTCATGCTAAACGAAATCGGTGGCCTGATGATTTCATCTAGCAAGAAACAGCCTGTCGCCTCTAAATGTTGACTTCAATATTCACTTTTATATTTACATACGCTCTCTCTCTCTCTGATATTGGGTAATTTATCTCATAAATATAGCACGCCTTAAGGCTATATTTCTTGATATATATATATATATATATATATATATATATATATATATATATATATATATATATATATGTGTGTGTGTGTGTGTGTGTGTGTGTTGTGTGTGTGTGTGTACATGTATATGACAAATAATTTTAGAATGTTTTTTAGAATTTTTTTTTTTTTTATCTAGTCGAATTCATGTGGTGTCTTATTTTTTTTTTCTTTTCCTTTCCTTTACATTTGTTCGTCGTTATCCTACACTTTGATAATAGATGATATGAGATGAATGGTGAAATGTAAGTGTCAGGACAAATACTTACTGTAAATGACCTTGCGATCAAGGCACTTTCTATACATTTACACTATAGTGAATTATTTTTCTTCTTTAAGCAGAGTATCAAGTTTTTTTTATGCCAAAATTTTGGTCAGTAGTAACAAATTTTATGTTGAGTTTATACAGAATCTTTTTTAGCTATGATAGAGTTACTTGCTAGGATAATATATTTTCTTGCTCCATTCTACCACATAACATGCACCAGGTTTGAGTAAACTAATAATTTATTAACACAATCGACATTTTGAACGGTTACGTGATTGACATTTCCAATGTACTATACTTCAAGAAACTTTTAATGTACTAGAAGATCTTGGAGATATTTGCGCATTAGGTTTAAATGGTACTTTCGATGTAATGTCTCGTTTGCCTGATTCTGGAAATAAACATCTGCACTGTGGAGACTTACATATTGCAGAAACTTATAACGGATGGCATCTTTCAAATTCCACACAAAGGAAGAACTTCTGTAGTTCTGCTTTTCTATTAGAAAGAATAAGCTCACGAGGAATCCAAATTAATCCGTTATATATTTTTCCAGTAAAAAAAAAAGCTGAAATAAACTCTAAACGTCTGTCAGAATATCAGACAGAATAGATGATAAAACTTGTCATTTTAGTTGTTTGGATGACTATCTCTCTTTCGACCCTCCACATCACGAATTTAAGCGCAGTACTAGAATACCAATTAGGTCTCATAATTTCACCGTTAATACTGCAAGTTGTAACCGTAAGTTCTGTGCTAATGTCTGCAATTCTTGCTTTGCTTGGCATAATCTTCTGGATTCCTAATTTTATGTCAACAACGAAGTTCCCGTTCTGGTTATGACGATAAACTACATTCGTGTCCTGGGTAAGACGATAAACTACATCCAGCAGGAAGGCTTAGCATCAGGAGGCTTTGAGGAGCGTGAAACTACGCTTAATTGCTGGTGTTTCCAGGTCCACTCTGACCCGGGGTGGTAGTACCTGTTAGGGCCCCAGCTATGGGCAAATGGTTACCCACCAAAACTGGGGTGAACAAAACTATGAAAGTGTAAAAATAGGTTTTAATACAGCAATAATCTTTTGCGCAAAAAAAAATAATTACCGTAATAATCTTTTGAAGAAGAAATTATTACAAGCACACATTTTTGAAAAAATATCAAGAGCAATACGTTTTTGAGGAAAAAAAAAACATTACCAGCAATATAAATTTAGTTGGCATTAAATAACCCATTGAGGTTGATATACCGTAAAACAAACGAAAGCAAACCACTTTTACTTTTCTTTTGACATGTATCGCCTTGATTGGGGTGAAATTATTAGCATAGTGTTGGACTACCCTAGTAAACTAATAATTCAGTAGCATAATCGACATTTCTAATGTACATGCAACTATCGTTTCCAGTGTACTATTCTTTAAGGAACTTTTAGTGTACTAGTCTGTAAGCTTGAAGTTATGTTGAAGTTGTGGGAACTGAAAATGATGCGACAATAAGCATCTATGCGACTAAGATTGAAAAAAAAGATCTATATGTTGCTGGCATTCGATATAGAATGAGACAAAGATCAAAGCAATGATGACGATTCACAAAACCTACACTAGAATATATATTTTATGTCATTTTTAGACAAGAGCGAATATAATGAATTGTTCTTTTTTATTTTCATTATTAATAAAAAAAACATTTGTTTGATTACACCGAACTTATTTCTTTTTTTCTATTATTTAGATTCAAGCATCAAACATTTAAGCAAACATTTGCATATTATTTTTCGTACAAAAGTCACACGGACGGAAAATCTAATGTAATTAGTGATAAAGATGTAATCGGTTCTAATTTATAAATATGAGGGGAAATATCTTGAAGTTTAATCGTGTGAATCTTTCAATGAAACCTTTTGTTCCTTTGTTTTAAACATTATGAAAATCTAAAGGTTTCGGGTGAAATTCAATGTAGTTGTACCTGAAGTGCTGCTGAAAGGTACTCTGTTCAAATCACCTCATCAAACAGTGGTTAAATAAATGAACATTAATTCTTTCTGGAACGCTTAAAATAATTCGAAGAAACGATGTGCCAGGTGTGTTGATCTAAAGCCTGAATAGAACACATACTCATACAGAAGCCACGACAATAAGGTGTACACACGTTAGGAAAGGAAAATATATATAGATATAGTATTACTCAAGTTATTCAGACACAACGACATTAATACAAGTTACCTTAGGCTCTACCATTGCAAGAGATGCTCAAGATGACAGTTTTTAGGTGCTAGACATTTATTAATACTGCAGACTACAGCTTGGACAGCGTTGCTAAAAGTGTGCAATGGGGTTGCTGTACATGCATTTTCCATTTATTATTTAAGGGACACCAATGTAATCCGTTCTCTACGATACACAACACCCTTTAGGATTTTTTGTTTCTATAGCCATAAGGTTAATGCGATTTCACAAGAAAATACTACAGTAAACTCCATTATCGCCTGTCCTGGGTAAGACGATAAACTAAATCCAGCAGCAAGGTCTCTGATCAGAAGGTTTTGATGAGCCCGGAACCACCTCTTAATTGCTGGTGTTCCCAGGTCCACAATGACCCGGGGTGGTAGCACATCTTAGGGTCCCAGCTATGGGCAAATAGTTAACTATTACCAGCAATACTTTTTTGAAAACAATTATTACCAGCAATACAATTTTGAAGGAAAAATGTTACCAGAAACAGATTTTTAACAAAACAAAACATTACCAGCAATAAAAAATTGTGTTGGCATTAAATAACCCATTGAGGTTGATATGCCGTAAAATAAAATAAATCAAACCAATCTAAACCAAAGAATATATATTCTATTCATACGAATGTATCCTAAAAATGTTGTCGGCATTAAATAACCCATTGAGGTCGATATGCCGTAAAACAAAATAAACCAAACCAAACCATCTATTATCGCAATTTGATAAAATTAAGAAAAAAATTTATTACAAATGACAAATGTGTGTCAGATTGTTATTACACTTATTGCTCCAATTCAGAATATATTTCGTAAAATTTGTCCTGTTAATTTATGTGACAATACCAATAGAATTGAGATTATAGTGGCAAAGTGTCTGCTATCTATACATAAATATAGACTTCTCATAAAAATGGTGCATAATCTTATTATACCCTCTGGATCTCAGCATACTTGAATCTGTGGTTTGCACAAAGTTCATAAGGAAGGGGTCTCAGACCGATCTCATCAATGGTCGGTTCTATTCAGCATGAAATGGCGAAGTGGCTGCCTCTTTTATTATAGCCTATTTCAAATCTATATTCTTATGTTTCTGCTTTAGATTCATTCCGGTTCTCCAATTTAATATGAGATCCTGAAATTTGTTCCAAATTATGGTATCCTTTGACATAGTTTGTTTACAAACGTACCCGTTCAGGATACCTTTTAGATATATATGAATGCTCTTTATAGGGTCACATGGTTTTCCACCGTATTCCGGAGAGATTACTATTGGAATTCATATATTTAGCTACGGAGGGAATAGAATTCAGTTTCAAAGACATTACGTATGCCCAAATTGACGGTGTTTCGAAGGGCAGTGTTATGGTCCAGGTTAGGACCAAGGAAGAACAACACGAACACAAGAGTAGAAATAACGAAGGTATATTACACGAAATAATAATACAGGATGTGAAAGGTGTTAGTATGACTGTCAGTCTGGTTTGGAGTGAACTACTATCGGCTCGACTCGATTCGTCCCTCTCTCTTGAGAGGTGTAGTAAATATAGTGTTAGGAAGAGTTCATTCTGTAGTTATAAGTAAGGACCCATGACAGGCTGTCCCTTAGGTCCCGCTTTAGCTAATATTTTGGAAGGTTTATGAAAATCTTCTCTTAAAATAATGCCATAAGCCCTCTGTTTATTATCGCTATTTTGATGATACTTTTTCTGTCTTCAATTCTATTGAAGAATATCAGACTTAATTCCCTTCACCGCACTCGTCAGATTACTATGGAGGAGGAATATGATTCGTTCTTGCTCTTCTTGGATGCGCATTTTGAACAGCGGGATAGTACTTTAGTTACCAGTGTTTACAGTAAACCTATATTTATTGGACTATACGCTAAGTGAAATACTTTTGTTCGAAAATACCGGAAGTTAAATTTAAATTCTACTTTGCCACTTCGTGCGTTGATGATATCTTCTCCTTGTAAGCTTGTGAAATGGAAAAAAAATTCATGTGAGTTTCCGGAACAAATGAGCAAAAGTTGAAGAGATTTAAGTGCCCACCTATGTTTGGTCTCATTTTCTGCCTAAAAACTTGCCGTGCTTGGCGAGGTACAACCAGATTCTGGTTAATTGAGTGTCTCTTTGTGTTAAATCTTTTTTTTTCCTGCCTCTTGGAAATGTTTTGTTATTGGCACTGTCCCCGCTTTTTCTTCGTTTGCTAAAGACGGTCTGCCCTATTTACAAAATATTGTCGTTTATAAATTGAAATATCACTGCGACTAATCAACGCCTTGAAACGCGTATTGCACAATATATGCCTGGCAATATTCAGATAGCGTATAAATACACGCAATTCACGTCAAATGTAAACGGCACAGAATTCCGCGATACGTCAACACCTCTTGGATAATCCAGACTGTGCGAATAAATACAGTGACCCATGGTTTTCTATTTTGGTCAAAGTACGGTTGGCTAAGCATTTGAACATCTTAGAAGCAGAAAATATCAAACAGTATCGACCGTCTTTGTGCCGAGAGAGGAGAAACTTATTCGTACTTTTTCTCTAGTGAGTGGTCTGTCATTCAATAATTTCTTATTTAACACAATGAGTTTGTTTATTCTGGTTTGGGCCATTCCCCCTTTTTCTCTTTCCATTTTTAATATTAAATTGTATTTAAATCATAGTTCATCTTCTACTCCCAATTTGTCCATTACCCCCAATTATTGTTACATTATATTATTCGCCAACGACTCTTCTGAAGAAAGGTTACATTTCTAAGGGAAAACTATGAGGTTTGTCTGATTAACACTATCTATATATTATGTGTCAGACATATCATATATATATATATATATATATATATATATATATATATATATATATATATATATATATATATATGTAAATACATATATATATATATGTAAATACATATATATATATATATATATATATATATATATATATTCTGTTGTATGGATATGACTTTGCGACCCTGGATATTAGCTTTTGCGATAATCAGACAAATTGGTTTATATTTTTAAAATTGGCTCCATTTATGCTTGTTTCTCTATGTTTATTGGTGGGAGGAGGAATTTACTTCTGTGTTTGTTTGTGGTGACATTCTCATACACATAGACACATATACATATAGGTGTACGCATTTTAGTTCGTACAAGCACATCTACAATCCGAGACTAGGCGCATATACATATCCATGCGTTCGGACATACATACATGCGCATTTGTATTTGTGTTTCGGTGGCGAGAACGTTATATATATATATGTATATATATGTCTGTCTGTCTGTGTGCTTGTATGTGTGTCTGTGTTAAGGGTCAAATATGGATGACAGGATTATAAGATAATAAATTTTCATAATTGTCATTTATCTTATCGATATATATATAAATATATATATATATATATATATATATATATATATATATATATATATATATACAGAGAGAGAGAGAGAGAGATAATATCAGTGCTAAATATACACATACATATGCAATCATATATCTAAAATATATCAATATATATACATACATACATACACATACATATATATTTGTATAAAAAAAGAAAGAAGGAGTTAAGATTTCGGATTTCTGGTTAAAAAGATTTTTGGATCTGGAAATGTCAAAATCGGTCTGTTGACAGAGATTGTAAATATTGTTGTGGTTGTTGTAAGGCTTTGCCTTTTTTTTTAAATTTTCCACCTTTCAAAAGGATCTTTGATCTTTCTCTCTCTCTCTATATATATATATATATATTTAGAGAGAGATCAAAGATCTATATATATATATATATATATATATATATATATAAAATAATTATACCGTCTTAAATAATTATATTTTTTAACTTTTATAATCATCATTAATAAAATGCACTCTTTCGACACCCATAAGCATCAAACAAATTGCATATATATATATATATATATATATATATATATATATATTGATGCATGTTTCATTAAATAATATAGACTCTCGCATGATTATTTGTGACGTCACGAGCTGCGACACGATTTTCACTTCCGCGTCTCTTATACACGAGTTTATTGTTGTTTTGAAATATTTCATGCAACAAACACAGACTATCGTTATTGTTTCGTCCGTGTATTGTTTGATATATTGAAATGTAATTGTCATCTCTGATAATGACTTATGTAAGCTGAATGCTTAGATCGATTTAAAAAACATGTATCAATATAGTGATTTCCTTTAGTCTTTCAATGATAATGTTAGTAAGCTTATCCGACAATAGGAAATGAACTTTCTAAAAATCAATAAACAAAACTTTTCTATATTATTTAATGAAACATGCATCAATGAAAATTGCTACCTAAATATACACAATATATATATATATATATATGAGTGTATTTTTGAATACGTAATATATATATATATATATATATATATATATATATATATATATGTTTGTGTGTGTGCATACTGGTGAGCATAATCAGAAAGCAAAATATGTAAATGCAATTTTGTTTCGCATAAAGACTAAACATTGCAAAATTAATCTTCCAGTGCCCGTCTGCAATATTTAGAATTGCATTTAATTATTTCTAAGATGTGCGTTCTGCTCCGATACTAATATTCGCAGCGGGATTTTATCTCGCGGTAATACACGTGCTAAGTCTTTCAATCTGAACTCCGCAATTTATTTTCCGATGTGTAAAGGAGTTCCTAGCAAATGGTAATTTCTTCTATAAACCATTGATGAATACTTTCTCTTACACTTCTTAAACGACAATCTAAAAATGAACGACTTAGTAATTAAACCGATATTCATTAACTCTTCTCCAGAGAATGTCTGCAAGTTATAATTTCACCATAAGAGTTGCATAATTATTGTTAGTATAGTTTCACACAAAAAAATTGGAATTTTTTAAAAATCTAATAAAACCAAAAGGGATGGAAGAAAAATATTTTATTCATAGTAATTGAAACCTTAAAACACGCCATTTAAGAAACAATGATGGAATTTTCATTTTTTTTAAATTACGTCCTGTAGATGGCGTCCTCCTGTACGATTGCATTCTTGAAATCTGCTGTTGAGATTGCTCATTTACTGCTGCAATATCTCAACTGGGATACTGTGAATTTCATCTTGAATTCCCTGTTTTAACTCATCCAGAGTTCTTGGTCGAGTTGTGTAAACACAGTATCCCAGCTGAGATGTTGCAGCAGTCAATGAGGAATCTCAACAGCAGATTTCAAGAATGCATTCGTATAGGAGGACGCCATCTACAGGACGTAATTTTAAAAAAATGAAAATTCCATCATTGTTTTGTGACGTCGTCCCCCGGTCGCAGCGCCGACTGTGACGTTCTATCCTGATCTACCACGGCGCCAGTTGTGACGTGGCCGTTCCAAGGTCCTATCCCGGCCACGACACCAGTTGTGACGTCCCTAAACAGCACCAATTGTGACGTCTTCGCCGCGGCGCCAGCTGTTCGCTCCTCACTGCTCCGTCCGGGTGTCGCTGCTCCAAACGTGACGTTCGCCTGTCGCGTCAGTCGTGTTGTCTCGTACTGTATCGGTCGCGGCACCCAAATGTGACGTTCTAACATTTTGGTGATTCGGGTGGGAATCTGGTTAGATTTGATATCAGCCTCGCCGTTCCCAACTCGCTTCCAACGCCTGGTTACCAAGGTAACTGCACTGATCTTCAGTCTGCCTACCCACGTTGTGAATTGATCTTAGACAGACGAGATCAAACAGGGGTTGGGGCCGTAATGCAAACTGAGTTCAATAACACACAAATATGCATAAAAGAAAATAAAATGAAAACTCAAAAAGTTCAAAGTATCAAAGAAAAAGGTAACCAAATTTATGTCTAGTTGTTCGATACATAGGACTGCATCTATCTCCCGACCCGTTCTGTGGATTGTGACACGTCGCTTTCGCTAGGCAAGTTTTAACGCTTCAAGTTGTCTGCTCTTCAAGAAATTTGTGTTTCGGTGTGTCTTTGGACGAAAGTCGAAAATCTTATTTCTGTGGTCTGGTTCTAAGTCGCTCTTCAAAATAATTGTTCTTGGTTGAAGAGGAGTCCAAAATTTTGCGTGAATCTTGGTCAGCTATCTTGGTCTATCATCTCTGCCGCCAGGGCCGAACGAACTGTCTTCTGCCCGTCAGGGTCCGAACTAACTCTCTTCTGCCCGCCAGGGTCTGAACTGATTTCTGCCTGCTGGGTCTGTTGGCGTCGGGGAGTTCCTCGATAATTCTAAATACATATCCACCTCTTTTATTTCTGGTTAGGGATTTTCCACTCTTTTCCATTTTTGGTAACTTTTTTTCACTCCCACTTTCTCACCATGCTTCTGAGGGGCGTGAACTGCCCTCCCCACGTCTTCGTAGCGGCTTCTCATACTTATACTCTGGATGGGGGCGTCGACAGTCTTCTTCGTGCGTCACGTGATCACTCTCGGCCAATGAGGTCTTGGTCGGGTATCTTTCCTCCTCCTTCGTGCGTTATGTGATCACCACTTGACCAATGACGTGTTAGTCGGGCGTGAACAACCCGCGGCTTTGTTTTGGAAAAGAAATACCTTGCTTAACTAAAAAATATTAATTAAATCGCCGTAATCATGAACGGATAATATGACAACTCTTTGTTCAACACGTGGCGTTTGTCAAGCAGTTTATCGCCAATTCATCAGACAGCTGGTTTTCCGACATGGTCTCAGAAAAGAATTTTCTCCAAGTTTTCAGTCAGTCTGACGTCTCCAAGGCAGAAATAAAAACATTTCTTATTCCATTCATTTTCCTTCGGTTCATGTGTCTGATAACAAAATTTTATTATCGCAGTGCAAAAGTTTGTTTTGTCGAAAAGAGCTTAACTAGCGAGGCGGCTTTTGTGGGATTTTAATTTTCCATATCCAGCTAAGGCTCCAAGCTACACCTGTGTTTTGTCAATTATCAAAATCTAACGTTTTCAAGTGGACTTTCTTTGGCGAACATTTCTTGATAACACAATTCCATTCGCGAAGGCCAAGTAGGGAAATCGGTCAATGATTGCTCGCAGGTGGCCTTTAATTTTCATATCTGTCCAAAAGTCTTTTTTTTTAGTCGCCTGTTTCTTGTCGTCACTTATCGAAATAACATTTTCGCTGGAATTTTTTCTTTTGGCCGGTGGACTGTGTTTTGATAGTAAGATGCCTTCTCGTACCAATAGTTTAGATAACATTTCCCTACCCACTCAATCTCATTGTCATTGTAATGACACTCTTTCCGCCGTTTGCCACTTATCCAAAATAACCCTTTTTTTCTTATTGCCTCTTAAGCCGTGTGTGTGTGTTCGCTTATCGCCTATGATCCGTCTCGCATTACATTTTCCCTTCCTTTCTCCTTTTATTTCCTTTTCCCTTTTTTTGCCTTTCTTTCTCTGCCTGGATGCATGGTGCCACAGTTTCTTAAATGGCATATTTTAAGGTTTCAATTACTATGAATAAAATGTTTTTCTTACAACACTTTTGGTTTTATTGGTTTGTTAAAAAGTTCCCCTTTTTTTGGGTCACTCTGTATTTTGCATTTAGAATTGTGTATGATGGATTTATACAATAAGTATTTTCTCAAAAGTTACTATCGGTTAAGTACTACAGCTCACAAGTAACAAAAATACAAGAAAATGTATACAATTATTAGGGTGTCCAATTAGTCAACTAAATATATTGTATATTGATCCCTCTACGTAAGATAGTCATAATGGCTATTTTACAGCAATATATTTTGTACTTGCCCCTCAGTAATCAAAGAAATAATAACCTATTCTTGGAGTTTTCTTTTAATTTAACCGAGAGCACAATCATAAAAAAAAAGTTTATAAATAATGTTTTCGGATATTGCGATATTCTCTAAGGAATGCGATAGAATTTTGATCCCGCCTACAAAAGACAAAAATATATATACAATTATTAGGATGTCCAATTTGCCATTTAAATCTATTAGAAAAGACAAAAAATATATACAATTATTAAGATGTTTTATTTGCTATTTAAATATATTGCTTACTGATCCAGCCACGTAAGTTTGTCACAATTGTTATTTTAAAGCAATACATTTTGTACTTGTTCACCAGTAATGAAAAAAATAATAACCTATTCTTGGAGTTTTCTTTTAATTCAACCGATAGCACAAACATAAAAAAAAGTTTATAAATAATGTTTTTGGAAGCGATATTCTCCAAGGCATGCGATAGAATTTTGATCAAGCTTCCATATTGAAGAGAATCATATCAGTAATTTAGAATTTCTTTATAAATGAATAAAAGATATTGAATTAGCAAGATGTGGTTTTATCTATTATGTCAGGATCAGAGCATGAAATATTTCAATGATATTTATGGAGAATACGACTTATATAACAACTCCTACCAATCAGAGAGAGAGAGAGAGAGAGAGAGATGAAATTTAAGGAACAAGGGGAAAGGGAGGCTCGGTGAATTTGATAACCACAAGATTCATCTAAAACAAGAAAAAACAACGTACATTACAACTTTGAGCAAAAGCGTGCGATGAACAAGCTATACAACAAACAAGGATCTTAACTATTGTTGATAGTAAGAAAGAAAGGACGTTGGGGAGTGCAATAAACGCCACATTGGGAAGAGATATTGCATTTAGAGAGGGTGGTAAGAAGAGCTGTTAATCTTTAGAACTAGTGACGTCTACGAGAATACTGACGAGAATGCAGCGCTATTTTAGACTTTCTGTCACTTGACTCCAATAGTGACATCTTATGCAGAACTCTCATTTTCTCGACTTACATGAATGTTTCATATGGCGCCAAGAAAACAGATTATGAGGACTGTAATATTTTCTATCACCCTATAGCATCCGTCAATAACTTTCAATAAAACCAGTGTAGTCTGACGTCGTATAAAAATCAATGTCGCATACGATGGTTGAATATTTAAGTAGCTTGTCCCGTAGACTGATTTTCAAATTTACACATTTCCATCCGAATTAAGTTTCCTAATTTTGAAACCTTGAGTTGGACATAAATGCAATGGACAACGTGATATGTACGTATAAAGAAAAAAAGTTTGACAACACTTCGCATATAACTCTCCCGATTAAGACCCCCATAGAGAAAAACATGACTAAAGATTGTGTGTACGCTATCCGTGCAGCTTCGGAAAGTAATTTAAAGGAGAGACAGGCCGCCCTCTTAAGGTAAGGCTTCAAGAATACCAGGAAGCTGTAACACGAGGGGATGTAGAAAAATTAAGCGTAGCTTACCAAATATGGGTGGAGAAGGGAGATCACCGCTCTCTGTGGGATCAGGTTGAGATCATAGACAAAGAAAACCATTGGAAAATTCGTAAACTTAAGGTATCAGCACATATGCTAGGGCACGAAAATCTCCTGAGCCGACCAAGCATAGAAATGAGTACAATATGGGATACAGTAGTAAGGAGTGCCAGAGATTAGCGATAATAACAAAGAAAATTGCAATATGAGCCCTGGAAAAATCATGCAATAATAACAGCAAAAAATTGCAATATGTGGACTTGTAAAAAATGATGGTGAAGACATTAGGTTTATAATACCCAGAAATTCATACACAGATGTCCCGAAGAACACATAGTACAGTGGATAAAGGCGTTAGTTAGATGCAGTGAAATGACCCAAATACCCGGTTAAGGCAGTGGAGAACTTTCAGAGGGAAATTAACTTATAATTGACATCCATTAGATATGGCACGTGGAACTAGAACTGTCTACCCCAGTGAGCGAAATAAAGGTTTCAGTTTGACATTCCAACCACCTGAAGAAGGCCGAAGCGTACAACGGCTGAAATGTTGTAATAAATATGGCGACAAGGATGAGGACAATAGTCCGAATAATGTAGATAATGTACATAATACCTCATCTGAGAAATATAGACAGATACGTATAAAGAAGCTGGACAAAAGAAAAACAAATGTAGATTCGAGCGGGTAATAAAATGGATACATTGGGAATTGTGCAAATATCTTGCGTTCGACTATATGAACAAATGATATAACCACAAAGAAGAAGCTCTATTTAAAAAAACGAGAAGAAATATTAAAAAGCTCTACGATTTTATATCTACATCGATCGTTTATCCAAGTAAGATGAGATTTGAGTCTTTTGTAAAATAAAAAGAATGTCTATATAAAGTAGACGCTTCTGGATAAATAAACAACGACGTGAAGAAGAAAGTAAAACATAAGGAACTGAAGTTTTTTCGGAATATGTGATTAAATAAAGCCCTATAATAACATGTGGTTAAATAAAGCCCTATAATAACATGTGGTTGAATAAAGACCTATAATAGCATAAACATTTACAACTGGATAATCAAGTTTGGATGAACTGACGATCAAAAGAAGGGATCAGTTCCTCGAGACGAAGTCTGTATTGGAAGATCAGAAAACTCAACAGAGATGCGGGGAGAACTGTTATGGCTTAAACGCCAAGAAATTCCCTCTAACATAAATAAAACGCCAAGAAATTCCCTCAGCAACATAAATGCCGTAATAATAATAATAATAATAATAATGAGAAGAAGAAGAAGGAGAAGAAGAAGAATCGTATTTTTTCGTCCGTTTGCATATGGCTACATGTGTACTGATCCGACAAAGTTCAGCTTTTTGATTGATTTCTCTTTGATTTTGTTTTTTATAATTCTCTTTTTCTTTTTCGTTTTCTTTTTTTTTCTTGCCATAATGTTCTTTTTTGATGTATGTGTGTGTGTGTATATATATATATATATATATATATATATATATATATGGGGGTATGTGTGTATAAACACACACACACACACACACACACATATATATATATATATATATATATATATATATATATATATGGGGGTATGTGTGTATGTGTCTATGCGCATGGGTAAGGATCGTATTAACTGCCCCTTTTTTGTCCGTTTACTCATGTGTACTAATCCGAGCTAGTTCTTCTTTTTGACTCATTTCTCTTTGAGTGACAATTGAAATTGCGGTGGCTAGCAAGTTGAGAATGAACCCCAAACGTAAAATATATTTTGTATTTTTTTCTTCTTTTCTATCCCTTTGTTGAATGATGGCCCTAACAGCGAACTATAGTGGGTCGGGGGATATCTACCATAATATTCATGAAAACTATCCCTCATATTTGAGTCGGAAAGTTCAACATTTTTCGAATGACATTTTGTCCCGGCGTCTTAACATGTAAGCAATCGTAAAGTTTATACCATTTGAAATTATTTTTTTCTTTTCTATAATTTCATTTTAAGTCTCTTTGATTTTAAAAACAAACAAAAATTCTTATATACAATTTATACTGTTTTAATGTTAATATGTCAACGTCGGACGTTTCGGTCTAATAAACCATCTTCAGGACATATTCCTAAATTATGACATTATCAATACAACAGGACAAAGACTATTAACATTAAAACAGTATAAATTGTATATAAGGATTTTTTGTTTGTTTTTTCCGTATTTTTTCATCATACTGTCGGATTTATATCCATATATTTGCTTATATATATATATATATATATATATATATATATATATATATATATATATATGCATGTATGTATAAAATAAAATATATATATATATATATATATATATATATATATATATATATATATATGTGTGTGTGTGTAAGCGCTTGGGTAGGGATCGTATTAAGTGATTGTTTTTTTTTTGCCGTCCGTTTGCACATGGCTACTAAACCCACAATGTTTTCTTTTTTGTCTGATTTCTCTTTAATTATAAATTTTAGTGGCTAGCTGGTTGAGAAATGACCCCAAATGTAACGTATTTTTCTTTCCTATCCCATTGTTTAGTGAATTCCTTGATGACCCTTCCCCACACTGGGCTCGGGAAGTTGAACATTTGTTGAATGAACATTTTGTTCCTGTCATGTAAGCAATCGTAAAGTTTATACCATTTGAAATTACATTTTTTCTTTAATTTCATTTAAGTCTCTCTCATTTTATTAAACTTTATTTAACTTTTTATCTAATTGTGTTTTATCCTTTTATTTTTGTGTTATTTAAATTTTTGACTTTATTTTACTTTAATTGTTTCCTTTTAATGTTTTTGGTAAAATAACCCTCAATATTAAAGCATATGTCCACCTCTGACATTTTATCTAGTAGTGGTCACTGTGACTTCGACTAAGTTAAAACTCAATATAGTCAATACGATATCTACCTGTCTCTGCTATTCTCTCAATACAGTACTGAATAATGAACTTGTAGACTCGTCCAATTTTCCTTACCTTCCAACCCTAACAAAAGCACAGTCCACATCTTACGCCTACGTACCTAAAAACTTCAACCAATCAAAACTGCACGAAACGAAGCAAACAACCTCATTGGTTCATCACTGAAAGTTCACGTGCAGAATAGAAATTGCGCCAAAACTCAACTGAGCCACCTTTGGAATTTCAGACCTTATAAAAATAAACGAAGACAGCCCCAGGCAGTCAGTAACATGCATTCACAGAGAACTTTCCAAAATACTTCACGTCACTACGAATCACAATTTTGCCGCGCAAAAAGATACATCGCTGATTCATACTCGATCAAGCATTAATCAACTCTGTGTACATCATTTCTCAACTTTGCTTATTTAAAGTGAATTAAATTCACTACTTATTAAGTAGACACTAACGAACGAACCACATTACAAAAACACCACACTACAGATAAAGGTAGATCACTCTTAAAAAACTCTTTCTAAAAGACACTTATTAACAATTGCAAATATCGACACAAAAAAAAAGACTGCAAATCAACGAACAATTGCAAAGAGACATTCAGAAATCTAAAAAACTCATACACATTTCGCCTACATAACATACATCAATTATCCTATCTGTTTGAATTGTATATAAATGTTGTATTTATTTCTAATTGAATATGTCTCGTTTTTCAATTGCATTTTGAATTTCGTTTATTTATTTGTTTGGGATGCAGAAAGACACGCAACCAGCTCAAAATTCCTTCTGATTCTTTCTCACATAATTAACAAACTCTGCACGTCCCCAACAAACTCATTAACCAATGCTATATGAATATAACCCCCCCACTATCTCAGGAAGAGCTCTCTGGTCTTGATCAACTGTCGTTCTAGAGTTGGTAAGTTGAACAAAATTACTCCTTGACTATCAGGGATAAAACGGAAAATTTTACAAATATCCATATTTAAGAACAAATTTTCATAGTCACCCGAGTTAACAAGGGCCGCGTACTTCAGAGAGCAAAAAGTCTAGGGCCGAAAAATCTCTCGAAGACTATCAATCCAGAAAAGAACCCCACGAATCAGACATACCAAATATGAAGAACTATGGTAGAAAGTGGAATAAGACCCTCATCTCGATCCAAACATGCTTGCCAATGTCCGGAATGCCATCGTGTGAAACAAAATATTCTCAAATGCAGAAATAGATAAAATAAAATATGGATATAAGAGAGAATACAATAACTCATCACTCAAACAATAAAGAGATGAGGGTAGAAAATAAATATGACAGATGATGAGTTAAAAACTATAATAAATGAGATACGAAATAATCGCTCAGGAAGTAAAACCGAAGAATCTACCTGGGACATCCAGACGCTGTTACTGAAGATGAGTTCAACTACATTAAGGCAGAATTCCTTGTAAACCACGTCATCCAAGAACTCAGAAGAGTAACTCTCAGAAAAAGTCAGAGACCAGCTCCCCCAAATTTATATAAGGCCAATAAGCATATTGTGCAAATATAAAACGCTGCACTGGAAACACTGTTACCAGAGAAACCAATGAGAAACATCACCGAATTAAATAGTGTCATATACGCAACAGCTTTAGCAACGACGGGAAAGCTTCGTATCAAGACAATGAAAAGATTAAACAACAAGCAAAAAGGGCCAGCTTGGACGGCAAAATTGATGCGAGAAATTAAGGGAATCAGATGTGAGATTTCGATACAAGATGAGATCACAAGAAATCGAAATATCTCTACATGCAAATGCAGGAAGATCAAGCGGAAATATAAAATTAAATTACTAAATAAAATTCCACTAATCAAGAAAATGGTGAAACAGAAACTGTAGTTAAAAGCACAAAAAAAAAAAAACGATGGGGAAAACATTGTAGATTCTATCGCCAAAGTAAGATATTCCAAATGGAACTTAAAAAAATTTACAGGGAATTTCATACATGTCCGAAAGCCACCATCTATTGAAGAAGTGCAGGAATTTTGGGAGAATATATGGAGCAGCCCAAAGGAATATAACCCCGATGCAAAATGGATCCAACGTAAAGAAGAACCAACTTTACAAGAGTGTGAAAATATAACCAGGAATAATATTATTTAGGTTTTAACGAAAAGCCACAAGTGGAAATCCCCAGGAAATGACAAGGTCCACAATTTATGGTTCTATTAAATGTCATCAATCCTTAAAACCATTTCACAAACTCTATCAATGCTTACAAATAAACCAATAAAATCCTGAAATATATCACTGAAAGTATTACATATCTCATGCCAAAAACGACTGAAACAGATGATCTGAAAAATTATAGGCGATTAACATGTCTGCCCACCTCCAAATTGTTCATTTCTGTCCCGAGGAAGCGTATTTACTCTTCTTTCGAAGCAAGCAACATTCTTCCTATGGAAAATAAGAGATGCAGGAGAGGTTCATACGGTGGCAAAGATCAACTACTGATAAACAAATGATCCTGGAAAATTGCGGGAGACGATGTAGAAATCTTAGTGCAGCACGGATATATTACCGTAATCTTTTGATATTGTTCCACGCTCTTGGATACTTGTGACTTTGGAAGTCTCTTCAATGATTGCAAATTATCTTAAACACAGGATGGGAATGTGGAAAACCACATTATACCTAAATCACACCAGAGGCACTGCCATATCTACAGCCCGAATATCCGATGAGAAATCTTTCAATGAGACTCTCTGTCACCCCTTCTGTTTTGTTTGTCCTTAACCCCCCTTACGTATGAACTAAAAATTATTAGGTATGGACATAAACTAAACAAGAAAATATTCAATCACCTCCTCCATTGTGATGATCTCAAACTATTTGCCAAAGACGACAATGAGTTGAAGAGCCTCCTTAATAGTGTAAAATGTTTCAGTGACGTCATAGGCTTGGATTTCGGATTAGATGGATGTGAAAAAGTAACATTCAAGAAAGGAAGAATTACAGAAACACTCAATAGATTTAGATTTTGTCACACAGATTAGAGGACTGGAACAAATAGAAGCATGTAAGTACCTAGGAAACAACTAAGGAGATGGAATACAGCATACCCAAATCAAGGACAAGGTAAGAAAGGAATACTACAGGCGTGTGGTACTGAATAGAGAACTGAATTAAAAAAACATTAATTCGTTTCTGTATTCAGAATATAAGCGATTAACACCTTGTGGTGCAATACAGTTTCATCATCCTTAACTCCTCCACAGCTGTCATTAAGCAAATGGAAGTAAAACGAAAAAGCTTCACACCAGATACCGCATGTATTATCCTCGAGCTGATGTTGATCGTTTGTATGCGCCCAGATCCGAAAGAGGCAGAGGATTAGTTCAACTAGAACTATCTTACAAAACTACAACACTTGTCCTTCAAAGATACCTGGAAACTACAGAAGGCTGGATGACGATCTGTGTCAAACTACATGAAAGTAGTAAGCGAATTTATTCGGTAATAAAGAAAACCAATAAGTTCACAATGGAGTTTCAAATGGGTGACGAAACACAAGTAATGCACAATACACCGACTGAGGCTGTAAAATACTTAAAAAATAAAGCAAAGGCAAATGCAGCCAGATATAGAAATGATGGCAAGATAAACCGCTTAACGATCAATACTCCAGCCGTACCAATCTGATGTAGACGAATGCCGTACCGATCAGTGTCTACGTAATCCAGGGATAAAAGCTGAAACTAAACTAACTATAAATTATCAAGCACACATACTGAAACAATTGTTAGCCCAAAATGCAGATTATGTGATAATTATCCAGAAACAATTGATCATTTTGTATCAGGCTGCATTGGTATTGGCACTCACTGAATATAACATCCGGCATCACAGAATGGGTCAATATCTGCACTGGAAAATCTGCAACTTCTGCGGAAAGGAAACTGCAAGGAATTGGTATGAACACCATCCAGACATGGTTAAGATAAGAACTGTAAGAATTTCATGGAACTTCACAATAGACAGAGACAGGACAATCAAATTTAATCGTCCAGACATCGTGAGTAGAGACGGTGAAGGCAAAAAGTGCTTCCTTATTGATATGGCAGTCTTTGAAGATCTATAAAAAGCTATTAAAATACAAGGACCTTGAAATCGATGTTTCAAAAATGTGGCACATGAGAACGTCAACAATTCCAGTTACAGTTGGAGCCATCGCGTTGATTGGAAAAGATTCCAATAGAGTCATTGAAGAGATTCCTGGAAGTCCATGCCTTAAAGAAATACAAAATATATTCTCACTAGTACAGTCCACACCTTACAAAGAGCCTTATCTATGTAAAATATGTGCGATATTTTTAAACTGCTCTGTTGAAAATGTCATGATGCAATTTCTGAAATGAGTACATACCAAAAATCAAAGCAAATCTAATAATACTACTACTACTACTAATAATAATAAAGTGTAATTGAAATTTATAATGCTGATTAATAAATATTAAATTTAAGATGTTGTTCTCTTTTTCTCATAATGATAATTTATGTAAATGATCATAACGAATGAAAGTCTTTAAGTCCTAGATCTTAGTAGTATGTTGGATGTGGAAGAATCTTTCATCTTAACGATCTTATTTTATTTTGGGTTTGTTCAGCTGAATGATCCCATGTATTCCCATCGTAAGGATAATGTCGTTTCTGTTTAAGTTTTCAGGACAATTTCAGCGTAAGGCTTGGTTGGTCCGATCCAGTTTCTCGCAATGAACGTCTACAGTGTGGGTCCTTATATGTTCCAGAAGTTTATAACGGATAACATCTTTCAGATTCCATCAAACACAAAGGAAGAACTTCTACGTATAAGATCACAGTTATGGTTTCCAATTATAAGGAGAAAACTCACTAAATATACAAATTACTTTTTTCTGTTTTTTTTTCCCTGTAAACATTCTGAAATGCGCCATAAACGAAAGATACATTATCGGAGAGAAGAAATGATAAAACTTTTCATTATAATTCTTAGAATTAGCTCACCTCCTTACGCCGCCAACTAGACAAATTTCACCGCAGAACTGGATTATTTACATCAAACGGACTATTGTCCTTATCTTTGTCGCCATATTTATTACAATGTTTCGGCCGTTGTATGCTCCGGCCTTCTTTAGGTGGCTGGAATGTCGAACTGAACCCTTTATTTCGCTCACTGGGGTAGACTGTTCTAGGTCCACGTGCCATGTTTAATGGATGTCAGTTATCAGTTATCTCCTATTAATTTCCCTTTGAAATTTCTCTACTGCCTTAGCCGGGTATCGAACTCACACTCTTTGGGTCCTGTTACTGGATCTAACCAACGCCTTTATCCACTGTGCCATGTGTCCTTGACGACATTCCAACCACCTGAAGAAGGCCGGAGCGTACACCGGGCGAAACGTTGTAATAAATATGGCGACAAAGATGAAGACAATAGTCCGAATAATGTAAATAATGTACATAATACTTCATCTCAGGAATATAGACAGATAAAGAACCAGATTGTCAGTTAAGTTTCATAATTTCTCCGTTAATATTGCAAGTTTCAACCGTGACTTTTAGGTTCTTTCTCCGAAATTCCCGCTTCGCTTGTAATACTTCTCCAGCTTCCTATTTATCTATCAACAACGTGCTTCAAAAATATAAATGCAATATCAATTGTTTTCTTTATTATCCTTTTTCTTTTCTTTTGGTATATATTGCCTTGGTTGGGGTGAAATGATTAAACAAACTTTAGACGCAGTTTCCGATATTTCAACCATCGCTGGACGACGCAGTGTTCGTAGCTGTGATATTTACGCTTCTGTACTTGCTTTATTTTGAACTAATTCACTGCTCACACATTTGGAGGTTTCTTTTAGTGACGACCACAAAAAAGTTTTTCTTTGTAAGTTTGATAGTCCTTTCATATTGTTTACTTTCACTTACGGCCTGTAACTCTTTAGGATGTGGTCGAATACTTTTGAAAATTACAAAATCTCCAAGGAAACAATAACTGATGATATTGGAAATGATCAGGTAGGGAACATGTTAAAAGAAGAATCTTTGAATCGATTTCAAATTACAATAAATTATACTTTATGGTAATTTTAATTTATAAAAGTAAATTAGGAAATCATGAGAACCAGTCGAATTCTGTAACAAAAGTTTCTTAAACCTTTGAAAAATTGGAAAAAAAAATATTACCGACAGAATAGTTGAAGAATTTGCAAACACCATTATTTATAATAAAAGCAACCATAACAAAACCCATCTATGGAAACAATTGTGACGCATTAAACAATTTAGTAGAAGGCTAACGTTATCTTAGAATTAATTATTTTATAATTGAATTCTATGAAATATTCGCTTAAAAGAATAAATTAAATGGATTCAATATCTATTTTCTGATATCTCATTCAATGTAATTTCATTTACTTGCATTATTTACATTATTCAGACTGTTATTCTCATTTTCATTGCCATATTATCAACGTTTCGACCGTTTTAAACTTCGGCTTTCTTCACTTCTATTTGAATTTCGAACCGAACCCTTTATTTCGTCCACCGGAGTAGATTGCTCAAGTTCCACATGTCATGCCTCTTCCTGACGTCTCGGTTACTTCCTTTTAACTCCTCATAGCCCAGCGGATAAAGACTTTGGTTAGATCCAGTGACTAAAACCATATAGTTGTGAGTTCAATACGAGGCAAAATTGAGTTAAAGGGAAATAGCTAAGACATCTGGAAGAGGCATGGCAGGTGGAAGTAAAACAATATACCACGGTAGACGAAATAAAGGGTTCTGTTCGAAATTCCAGTCACTGGAAAAAGGCCGAGGCGGACAACAGCCGAAACGTTGTTAATATGGCAATGAAGATGACGATAACAGTTCGAATAATGTAATCATAATACCTCATCTCAGAAATATAAACAGATAACTTCATTTAATTTCCATTTAGACATTGTGTTGTCGCACAATTTTAACTTTTTTAGCAAATCTTTTATTCATATAAATTAGTGGCATCATTATTCAGTGAAAGTTTCTCCCACTTTCTTCGTCAACCTTTGCAACAACATTCAATTCTGTACTGAACCATATTCAGTTCATAAACATACCACCGTGATTTAATAAAACTTATTGTTTATAAGGGCGTAGCATAATCTTATCTTAAATGCTATTTCCCAACGGTCTGTCACCTTACAGCTATCAGCTAACTATATTTAACTAAATTCTTTATTCCATCATGTTATATTTATTTTAAAGATGACAGAATGCATTTTAGCAAATCTCTTGAAAAGACTATTCGACTAAATTCTGTAATGATTAATGGTTATTTTTACAGTTTATCAACATTTTGTTGTTACTTACAGAGAAAATAGTTTCAGATTTTATCAATGTTTTGAAGATAATACTGATTTACTGATACAAGTTACTAATTAGTCTAGTGATTTCCCAAGCGTAGCTTAGATGTGGCACAAAGCCGAAAGTATGGGGCACCCAGTGAGGATCGAACTCACTACTCAGACGTAATTGTTCTAGCGAGACAAGCTTGATAAACATTACACCACCTAATTAGTCTATAGCTTAGGAAGAAGTGGTAAATAAAATTATTTTCAAAGGATATTGGCTCTTAAAAGAATATAACGAACCGGACTGGAAATGGAAATCATTTTTTGGGGTTCTAATTTCAAGACATTATACATTACACTAGGCGTACAAACTTTCAGTGCCTGGTATTCTATAGCGGCCTCCGATCTCATGTTGCTCAACATCGGTGATCATACGAGAACTACGGTTTCAGTATGATATGTCTATAAACATCTTAATTTTTTTTTTAAAGCGTATCACCCCAAGCAAGGCGGGAAGCCTCTAGGGCGCAAGGGGTTACAGAAAAAGGTCAGACAGGAGTGATAGAAGAAAGGATGAGGAGAAGAGTAGTGGATAGATCAAGGCAACTGGAGATGTCGATTGACATTACATTTGAATAGCTGAAGATTATATCTCTCAGGGAAACTAGAATAGGGAAGGGAGTTCCACAGGCGAGAGATGCGAGACATGAAGCTACTGGAGTAGAAGAGACGGCTATATTTAGAAGTTTCGACAGTGAAGGGGTGAGAGCGGGACGGGATGCCAGCCTCGTCGGGCGCTTGAACTCATGAAGTCTCGGAACCAGCGAATGCAGCTCCTCGGAACAATTGCCATGAAAGTATTTGTAAAATAGGCAGAGAGAGGAGACGGCGCGTCTGTGAGAGAGCAACTGTAGACGAGATGCCAGATCAGGGCCAATTATATTGCATATCCGCCTCTGGAGCCTATCAAGAACCCCGAGACAAACAGAAGGGGATCCAGACCATATATGTCAGCAATACTCCAAGCAAGGGCGAATTGTTGATTTGTAGATCTGGAGGATCGATTCCGGGGAGAAAAAATTCCTAGCGCGGCATAGGGAGCCAACTTTACTTGCGGTGGACGAAGCAATTGACTCAATGTATTTGTTCCATCTCAGGTCAGCAGTCAACGTGAGACCGAGCAGCCGCAGAGAGTTGCTCTAGAGCAGTTGAGCGTCAGACATTCTAATGGAAGGGAGAGAAGGATCTCTGTGGTGATTAATAGAGAGCAGTTTTGTTTTTGAAGCATTAAAGTTGACCAGCCAATTCCTGCCCCAATTCACAATCGATTGAATTCAATCCTTTTCGAGACGCACGGCCAGGTTATTTTTGTCACTGACACGAGATTTGTTTTTGAGGCAGGAATAAATTATGGTGTCATCCGCGTAGATGCCAACTTGGGAATTTATGTAGATAAAGAATAGAGTGGGGCCTAGGATGGAGCCTTGAGGAACACCTGCGTTCGTGGGATAGGAACTGGAGGAGAATCCACTGAGAACGACCTTCAATTCACGGTTTGACAGGAATGATTGTACTAGGTCAAACAATCGACCCGTAATGTCATAACCCTGGAGCTTGCGAAGAAGGCCGGTATGCCAAACCCTATCAAATGCTTTGGAGATGTCTACGGCCAGGACACGAGCTTCCCGTTATTTTGAAGAGCTCGGTAGACAGTTTCAGTGATGGCCGTAAGCACATCAGCTGTAGATCTGGCAAAGCGGAAGCCATATTGCTTGTCTGAGAGCAGATCATGGGATGTGAGGTGGTTAACCACCTCAGTATTGATTAGGGCTTCGAAGACTTTGCCGAAGAGGGGTAGGAGACTGATAGGACGGTAATTAGAAGGGTCAGAGGGGTCACCAGAGTTCTTGAAGACAGGAACAACCGAAGAGGACTTCCAGCAGTCAGGAAAACAAGATTCCTTGAGGCAGTAGTTGTATAGTTTAGAAAGGGCGAGTGCCAGTTCAGGCGCGCATTTCTTCAAGACGATGGCTGGTATCCGATTACCATCACTAGCCTTGTTGGGGTCTAAATTGGAGATAACGCCCAATACCAATGACGGGGTTATGTATAACCCACTCAATAAGGCTTCAGTTCTAAGAGGGAAGTCTGGTATGGGTATACCGGAAGAGTCGAGCGTCGAGTTGAATGAAAATTTCTGTGCAAAGCATTCAGCCTTGTCGGCAGTGGAGGTCAGAACTTCAAACTGGTTAAACAGTGGAGGTATAGAGGGTTTACAATTGTTCAATACGCTCTTGCAGATCCGCCAATAATCTTTAGAGCGAAATTTGCGAGATTAATACGCTCCTTCATCCGAGAAGCAAATAGTGACTTAGCATCGTTTAAGACACGTTTACACTCATTACGGGCGAAGGCAACGAGACGTCTATTGCAGTCAGACATGTCGCTACGGAAAAGGTGAAAGAAGTGGTTCCTATGGGCGATGGCGGCTGAGCAAGCAGCGGATAACCAGGGGGAGGAGCGCGACTTGAGCCTATATTTCCTTGAGGGGATGAAAGCGTCGATTCCAGCTTTAACCCAGGAAGAGACCTCAGAAGCACATTTTTGAACGGGGAGCATAAAGACAACATCCCAGGAGACATCGCGGAGGAAATCACGAAACGCGTCCCAGTCAGCTCGTTGATAGTAGAACGAAGTTCTAGTGGTAGGAGGTTCTTTGCAGGGGGTGGAGTTGAAGGAGATGTTAACAGATACTACAGCGTGATCTGAGTTACCAAAAGGGCAGAGTTGCTTGGCGCTACAAGGCTCGGGGATGGAGGTAAAACACAGATCGTGAAGAGAGGCTTTACCTTCCCGGTTGAAGGCAAAACGAGTAGGGAAGTTAACTATCTGCGTAAGGGATTTAGAGACTGAAAAATTGAACGTTTGAATGCCTGTGTGGTCGGTAGTAGCACCGTAATCTTTATATACGGAGGATTTTGACATTAAATAATCCGCAATGGATATAAAATATTTTTTATTAATATTTTAACAGTATATGTCTATATTTCTGAGATTAGGTATTATATATACTATTTACGTTAATCGGACTATTGTCCTCATCTTTGTCGTCATATTTATTACAACGTTTCGGCCTTTCAGTATCTGTCTATATTTCTGAGATGAGGTATTATGTATACTATTTACATTATTCGGACTATTGTCCTCATCTTTGCGGCCATATTTATTACAACGTTTCGGCCCTTGTACACTCCGGCATTCTTCAGTTGGTTGGAATGTCGAACTGAGCCCTTTATTTCGCTTACTGGGCTAGTTTCACGTAATATGTCTAATGGATGTCAGTTATTTCATGTTAATTCCCCTCTCCAAGTTCTCCACCCAGGTATTGAACTCACAATCTTTGGATCCTGTCACTGGATCTAACTAATACTTTTATTCACTGTGCTGTGTGTCCTTGAGGACTGAATTTCTGGGTATTATAAGCCTAATGTCTTCAGTTTCATTTTTTATCAGTGCTCATATTGCAATTTTTGCTGTTAACAATTCAAGATTTTACCAGAGCTCATATTGCAACATCACGAAACTGTAGGCTGGCGATCGGATCCCTACAGAGGAACGGAAATATGATACTACTGGCTGACAAAGGTAATGCAACTGTAGTGATCAGATTATACAAGAAAGCTGGAAGACCTCATTAGAAATGGTAGCTACAGCAAAGTAAAAAAGTATCCTACAATGAAAACGGAACGCAAACTGTCACGAATCCTAATCACGAACAAGGATTACTCCGCACCTAAGACGTATAGGCAGTTACACCAAGCTACCTCATATATAGAGACTGCCTAAGACTCACAAAGTCGTTATTACCCTCAAACTGATTGCTAGTTGCCAAGGTTCTGTGTGCCACCCTCTGAGTCGCTTCCTTGTAGATATAATTGACCCATATGAAGGTGAATCTCGGACATATGAAGTTTCCTTGATATGTCCGAGATTCCGCCACTTCCTGGAAATAATCAAAGAGGCCCCCATCATATCCAAACAGATGGTGAGCATGGACGTGATGAGTTTGTTCACCAAGGTACTCACGGAAGAAGGACTCTCTGTATTCAGAAACAGATTGGCCTCTGACTAATCCCTAGAAGAAATGACAAGTATTACAATACATAATCTCATGGAAATGTTGACTTTCTGTACAACACACTTCGGAACGGGATCACACATATATCGACAGGATGAGGGCTTAGCAATGGGCTCGCCATTATCACCAGCAATGGCGAATATATGCATGGATTAATTTGAGAAAATGGCATTAGAATCTATATCTCTAAAGCCAACTATATGGTTAAGGTACGTAGATGACAACTTCATACTCTGACCACACCAGGAAGATGTTCAGATTCTAATGGACCATGTGAACTCAATAAGACCTTCGATACAGTTCACAATGGAGAAAGAGAGTAACAACACACTCCCATTCCTGGATGTTCTAGTATCTCGAACAGAGCATGGTTCAAGATATCCGTATACTGTAAACCGACATTCACCGGACAGTTCCTCAAATTCGACTAGCGAAAATAAAGGGATGGTCCGGTGCTTACAACACCGAGCAAATGTCATAAGGGACATCCATTAGACATAGCACGTGGAACTAGAACAGTCTATCCCAGTTCGACATTCCAACCAGCTGAAGAAGGCCGGAGCGTACAACGGCCGAAACGTTGTAATAAATATGGCGACTAAGATGAGGACAAGGTAAATGTATAAAAGTATATATATATATACACACACACACACACACACACATATATATATATATATATATATATATATATATGAAGGTGAACATTGAAGTCAACACTTAAAGGCGACAGACTGTTTCATGCTAAACGCAATCGACAGGCATGTGTTGGATTTTTCTCGACTATTTATATATATGGGTCTGTGGTGCATTGTTGGTAATCTATTCTGGTGAATAGATAGAAATTAGACGAATAATAGCTTTATTTTCCCAGACCAAAAGAAACTATTAAATAAGCGACCTAAACAAATCCCCCCACCAATTATTTTACTGCGTTAATAAAACATCAAAAACCGGAAAGAATAAATAAATATATAAAATAAAAAATTGAAAATAAAAAACAAGTAAAATAAAATTAACCCTAATAAATAAATAAATAAAGATGCCACTTCCCCCCAAAATAACCGCCAGAATAGATTATCTACAATTTTGTTCTTGCTTAACACTTGATCACACCCTAACTGAAGCGTTGGGGTATAGACCTTTGTCTCAGGCAGTTGTAAATCAGTTCCAGCAAAAAAAAAACGAGTGATAGTCTCAATTATAATTCGACAGGAAACCCATTCAGTAACCGGGGTCTTGTCTCAACCAACGAGATGAAGGATTCGCAGATCAAAGACTATTATGAGACCCTCGCACCCAGCCGCTTCAAGGCGAAAAACTCTGCCAAATATGCGTCGGACTGAGTTCAAACCGGCTCTTTTGTGAACAACTGAAAATAATTCCAAATAACATCTGACCGCGTTTGTATTGTCGGTTCACCCTGCCGGCAATGTGACACACGCGATATGTCGATTAGAATCCTATCGAAGTTCATCTTGATGCAATCCACAGGTCATATTCGTCAACTCGGGTGCCATTCTTTTTAACTTAGCCCTAACTACCAAAGGTTGATCCATTTTGATAAACCAAGACTACAGCTCCGTCCAAGATACAGTTAATTCCATACCAGCTTCATCTGCTCTAGATTCACATTCTCGTTGCGCTGCTAACTTATCTCCACTGAGTCGATAGTTAGAGTCAGCTAGAATCGACAGAATTCTAGACTCGAGGTAATACTACAATCAATTCCATCTGTCGTGTTGTATAGTATCTGTTCCAGGAAATCCTTCTCTTCTAATAATGACGTTGAATTTTCAGTAGTTATTCATCCTAACCTAACTTCAATGAGACGCAGCGCCACATCTTTTATAGTGAAATCCAGCACGCAAAGCGTACTTGCTAAAACATGGACACGCGTCGCATCCAAGGGAAACTCCTCTTGAGCGACTATCAAAACAGGCTGAGAAAAGGCGAAGCATCTTCGATAGTGTATTCTCTTGGCCTTGAGCATTAAACGGTTTGCTCCTGAAAACAAACATTAATTCCGAGTCACTGAAAGTTACGACTGAATCTCATCCTGCGAGACTGGCCGATTCACAGTAGCTAACCAGAGTGTTTTGTCACTCAATCAGGTTTGATTATTTGGATCAAACATGTTCAAGGAAAGAACACCGACAGCCTGTCTCATTGATCTTTGGTCGATTTCAGTATTAATAGAGCCATCGTAGAAGACACCGCTAATGTCTCACGGAAAGGTTAGCATTAAGGCCCTACACAGACAGGGGTGAAAATAACCGGGTAACTCCGAGCACAAAATTGCTTAATTTTTTTTACTCGTAACTTCCAATTATAGAAAATTGGGGTGACATCTTGATGGTATTGTTGACCTTCTCTATCATTCCCCCAATTCTTCGCGCCCCCAAATCTGGCTCCGCTCCAAACCTGACTGAACTATGGTAAGTATCTGATTTGCATTTGAGAAATGTGTGTGCATTAAGTTTGTATCCATTTTTATCATTATACATTGCCAGAAAAAAAAATTGTCCATGATCTTCACATGCTGACGGCCCTTTGCTGTTTTTGCGGGGGTGGAGAGGGTATACAACAGTCGTCTACCCTCGGTTAAAAGGGGTATTTTTTAATAAAAAAAACAACTTTTGCCCACTGTCTCTACTGAGAGGTTGCGTTGTGATTTTTAAAATCTAGTTTTGTTGGTTGTGAAGGCGTTGGAATAGGACATGATACTGAAGACGGAGTGAAAGATGGTATGTGTTTTGTTGATGTGGGTCCTTTTTTTAGGGACATCATTCTGGACGGAGTGGTGTAAGTAACAGTGTCACTGGAGATGGGGGGGGAGCGATTAAATTTTAGAATTTTCGGGTAGACGAGACAGAGAGCGTGGGTCACGCTGCCCCCACCGGCACATGTTGTTTGTTCGTTTGGCTTCATTTTTTTTTTCGACCTAATATAATATATGCCATAAAAACTGAAAAACGGTAACCAAAGTAATTATTTTAAACATAGCCAAATTACAATGTAAGTATTAAATACTAATTCGGCTATAAGTGAGTGTGAGAAAAAAATGAAAATAAGTGAAAAAAAATTAACAAAATTAAAAACAAAATTAGAAAAAAAAAAACACGGAAAAAGACTAAACACAAAAACTAAAACAAGGAAACATAAAATCTCAAACTTTTTCAACATAACTAAAAATCTCAAACTTCTCAACATAAGAAACTAATCCAGCAGTGTGGTAAAGATTTCGTCAAACAGGATTACAAAAGCCAGACAAATATCTGACACACGGCTTTCCAAAGGGGGAAAAAAACAACAGGCTCAGACACCCTCACTCTGGCCTCTTTTTCTCTATGTGGCCTTAAAGCAAAAAGCATTGGCTCCACTGAGTGAACATTTAAATAAAAAGTCTCCAGTTGCTTGACTGAAGTTCACTCCCTGCAATAAATTTTATTTTTCCCTTCAAAACCTTTAATTTTTCCTCAATATATCAGTCGATAGGTGGTACGGTGAAGTAATGGATAGCGGCTCTGATTGAGGAATGGGAGAGCTGAGTGCGAATTCCAGTCTTGCTAATAGCCTTGAATTCAAAGGACAACTCTGAATGCGGAGAGTCGTTTGGGGTCTTTGTGGCACACGGTGTTCTGAATTCGGATCTTCAAAAAGTGTGGTTGGTTCTGCAAAAAATAAAATCACTACTATTATCATATTTGGCTGTCAGTTCCTACGAACTGAGTTGCCTGACTCTCATACGTCGTAAAAGTGTCCCCGGTAGATGTGAATCAACCACGACGGGAGAGTCCATGATATAAATCGACAATGAAATCAAGATTGAGTGACAACAGTCTATATTATGCTTGAACGCAATTTTCAGAGAATGTGCGTTGTGTATTTGCTCGAATATTTGTATTTGCTGGATTTGTATGTGTTAGTTAATGGTGCATTATGGGTAGCACAGCCTACTGTATTAGGCTGTAGGGCTTATGCTTCAAATTATTCTAGAAGCTATTCAGTACGAATGCAGTTGTTTGTAGCTATTTTAAGCTGCTTTTGTTAACATTTAACTGATTAAAAGGGGGTACTTTGTATTTATTCTTTATTTTTTCATTATTTGTTGGAGACTATTATTAAATTTAGTTAGTACAATGACGTACGGTAGCCGATAATAATTAAGTATAACTTCAAGTAAAACAGTATTTTATTACAACCGCAAATAAATACTTAACAAGAACAAAGAAGTAAAAGTCAACCAAAGATAATTAACAATCTTAGTGAATACCTTGTTAGTAGCGCGGGTCGGCTTAAAGTCAGGTATATTCTAAATCATCGACGCACACTAATTCGACTTGATAGTTACACTCAACAGCCACTCAACAACCACTCAGTCAGTAGCCTGACATCGTAATTTATACACCTTGCGGAAAACATGTAGTCATAATTCTCAAGTGTTACGCTCGAACCTTGTTATCGCTATTGTATAAGACAAGGATGTGTCTTCTCACGGGACATATTCGCCCTCTAAGTGAGCCGATTCTCAGAAAATTACAGTCATGTATTATTCGCTGCCTCAATCTTAATATGATAAGATATTCTAATGATTCACTACCAACAGCAGACACAGGAAGGAAACTAGAAAAAAATTCCTAGAGAATGTAGTGAAGAAGCGAGAAGAAAAGACTAAACATCAATTGCAAGAAGACAGAATGCATTGTTGTTAGCAAAAGGAATAGAACAGTATGGAAATTACAAATTGGAGATACTAAAATCAAACAACTACAACTACAATATCTGGTAATTATTTTAGCAGAGGAAGTTAAGAAAGACCTTATAATCCGAAAAGAGAACGAAATATGCCTTTGCAAAGCTAAGCAAACTATTAAGAATGGAAAGTGTCGGTAGAAACCAAGAAAAGAATATTGAACTGCTATGTAATATTAACCCTTAACCGGATATTAACCAACGCCTTTATCCACTGTGCCATGTGTCCTTGAGGTTAGATCCAGTAACAGGACCCAAAGATTGTGAGTTCAATACCCGGTTAAGGCAGTGCCGAACTTTCAGAGGGAAATTAACAGGAAATAACTGATAACTGACATCCATTAAACATGGCACGTGGAACTAGAAAAGTCTACCCCAGTGAGCGAAATAAAGTGTTCAGTTCGACATTCCAACCATCTGAAGAAAGTCGGAGCGTACAACGGCTGAAACGTTGTAATAAATATGGCAAAAAAAAAAACGAGGACAATAGTCCGAATAATGTAAATAATCAACAGAAATGTGTTTCTACAGAAGGATGCTGAGAATACTGTGGACCAAACATGTGAGCAAGGACAAAGTTTTGGAGAAAAAGGACAGTTGATATTCCTGGGACACATAATGAGGAAAAAGGACTTGGAAAATTTGATACTCACAGGATAGACGAAGGTCGTGAGGGAGAATCAAACAACGCATATAACACTAACTAGCGACTTGAAATAAATGGATGGTGGAAAAATTTAGGAGTGATTAGAAAAAGATAAAATTTATTAAGAATTTCAAAGATAAGTAATTTTGGAGAGCCATGATCGCTAATGTCCTGAACGAATACGACACATAGAAGTAAAAATTAGTTTGTATTTTGAGATAAGTTTTGATTATTTACTTAATAATTAATATTTATATTTACACACTATACACCGAATATTTTTACCCATGGATATTGCATAACTTTAACCATATATATATATATATATATATATATATATATATATATATATATATATATATATATGCAATGTGTATTGTAAAAGCAATTCCTCTTTCATACAATTTTCATTAAAGACGACTGATACTGCGACAAATCTTTGTATTAAAGTGTGAGATTGTGTTCGTATAAGTGTTCTCTTTTCTGGGTGTAAACTATGTAGAGATTATCCCAATGTTCTGTATATCCGAGAGTTTTCGGCTATTCTGTTAGGGATTTTTTTTTAATTGAATGTGTAGATGGTTGTATATGTTTTTAGACTCATAGAACTGTTTTATTATTTTCCAAACACGGTCAGCACATTACGGCCGTGTTCATAGTAGATGTTATTGTGTGTTAGCTTTTTCTTATGAATTGTTAGTGCATCCATTATTTTGGTCTTTTTTACATGTGATTGAAATAATTATACTTATATTTTCTACGAGCGTCATGCAGATGGTTTTTGTTAAGTCTCCGTGTCTGTCCTACTTGAGCTATGGTCAGAAAGGTGCAGTTAGAGATTTCTTGATATACGTGATATGACCAATATAATTATTTATGAATTTCGTTTTATCAGAAACATAGTTCCTTAAGGGAGATGTGAATTCATAAATACTATTTAGTCTGTGTAATTTACATCTTGCAGGTAACTTGTTGTTGATGATAAGGTTAGCTGTTTTCATTTTTTATATTTGAGAATTAATTTAATTTTATTATTCAATTTGGTTTGTGTATTTGTCTATAATGTTTCTATGAGCAAGATTACACTTGCATATAGGTTGGACAATTTTTACACACTTTATGTCCATAAAGTTAAACACCTATACTAAAAAAAGAAAAATTAAATAAAAATCCTAATTGAAGTACTTTGTTAGTTGCTTTTTAATGATACTCATATATATATATATATATATATATATATATATATATATATATATATATATAGAGAGAGAGAGAGGGGGAGAGAGAGAGATAAACTGCAGAAACACCTGCCACTTAGGTATAACTGACTTAAAGAATCATCTCAACCATTTGAGAGAATTAAGAACCAACACTAAATCTTGGGCTAATACATCAGCCCATATGACTGTCAACCCTTCAAGCATGTCCATCATGTGGACTTCTTTGCAATTCTTGTGAAGCATTGTTGTCTCTTATGAGACATAAGCATAAAAATCGAACTGAAAGACACTCATACGTCGAAAACGAAGGGAGAGCCCAATATATATATATATATATATATATACAAGTATCGGATTGATGTATACGGAATAAATTCCAATAACCAAAAAAAAAACTATTCTTAAAAGGATGCTCAATACAGAGTAGAGCTTAGTCTAACCCTAACATTAAAGCATTAATTATTATAACGAAGTTTCATTGTCAAGTTTTTTGAATTCTCATATACTTTTATTTTGATTCGTCATTGCAGCTTTTGTAACAGGGTTTCCCCTTGCGAGGGGTGGGTAATTGATTCGAACCTTTTAAAACCCTTTATTCTACATTCAACACCATCATTTGATAAGACACCAGAAGTGTTGAAACAAAATGGCTATTTTTGTAGTGATTTTATAACATATTTATGTTATAATTTTCCAACAAAAAATTTTTTATATATATATATATATATATATATATATATATATATATATTCTAGAAAGAAATTCGGATTACCAACACACAACACAAACAGAGAATGTCTCATATCGAGAATATTTCACATTGAACATGAAGAAAAATTAATTATTTTTAATAATATGTAGAAATCTCCACTTTTACCTGAAGACGGTCATGAGACCAGAAACACATGTCGTAAAATTATGTAAAACAAAAGCATAATATTTTTTTCTAAATAAATCCACATTACAACCAAAAACGTTAGCGGCACCTCTCTTCTCTTCTTTTTAATATACATACTTTTCTCTCGTTGGAACCACTACAACATATTTCTTTTATATATATATATATATATATAAATGGTAGTGCTCGCTTGGAAAAAACCTTGGATAGTTCGACTTGTTGTAGAACAAATCAGTCGCCAAGGCAAGATGAGGAATAAAAAAAAGAAAAAACAAAGAACACAAAGACAATCGTCCACAGTTCAAGTTCAAAGTTCAAAGAAAAAAAAAACCCTCCTAAACGAGTAAAAGCCAACTACGTAAAGTGCTCAATACACAAAGTAGAGCAAAAGCTAAGCTAATCCTAAGGAGCCAGGGAAACCTACGAACGTTTCACCTAAACGGATGGTCATGGCTGTTTTGGCCTTTAACTAAAAATTCTGGTCCATAATTTTCCTTTACGGCCGGCATCGCCCTGACGATCCGTTTTAGGTGAAACCTAGGTAGGTTTGCCTGGTTCCTTAGGGATTATCTTATATATATATATATATATATATATATATATATATATATATATATATATATATATTATGAAATAGACAAAGTCCGACAATTATTTTAAGACATTTTTATGTTTATACATTCTTTTTATAGATACAAATATTTAAGTAAATGCTCTGTTTATAAAAAAAACAGTATTAAACAACATTTACCGACCGGAATATCTGAGAAAATATATTTTCTATATTCGTCCCCCGACAGGAATCGAACTTGTATCCTATGCGGATTCAGCATATAGGCTGATGTGCCTTTAGTCAACAGAAGAGCGTTCGGTTGGCAAGGTCGATTAAAACTTCAATCTTCCATGAATCTCTCACCTACATTCATAACTGCTCATGGCGTATCAAATGTAAACAAATGTCGTCACACATTATGAAATGGACAAAGTCCGACAATTATTTTTATGACATTTTTATATTTATACATTCTTTTTATAGATACAAATATTTAAGTAAAGGCTCTGTTTATAATAAACAGTATTAAACAACATTTACCGGCCGGAATGAAAATAATTGTCGGACTTTGACCATTTCATAATGTGTGACGTCATGACAGTTCCGTATAGCATACAGGTTCGATTCCTGTCGGTGGACGAATATTTTCTCTGACATTCAGGCAGATAAATGTTATTAATACTATTTATTATAAAACAGAGCATTTACTTAAATATTTGTATCTATAAAAAGAATGTATAAACATAAAAATGTCTGAAATATATATATATATATATATATATATATATATATATAGTTTATGCAAACTTAGGTAATCCGTATGGGTAGACGCGAGGAGGATGATATCTAGAGAGCTCAATGTAAAATTCAGAGCAGATATGTTTGAATAAAAAACAGAGCACGTTAAGATTCCATGTAATAAGCTATTTCACCATAACCCCTTTAACAGGGTTCTGGATCATCAGACTTTACTTCCAAAAGCTGAAATGAAAATTGAAAGGAAATTCACACGTTTTTGACGGACCTCATCAAGTATACGTAAAATTAACGAAGTGAGGAAGTGAGGTGGGAGAGAGGATATGAGTGTGTCATCAACAAACCATCGCATGATCCAAATCTGTGAGCTGATCTTTGAATGTGTTATTTTTTATTATGGACGATATTTGGAGAATGCAAAAAATAATCCAAAAGTTGAATTCATTGGAAAAGCAAAAAGGATAAGATTAATTTTGAGGAGTCTGAACTTACTTTCCCGTAGGCTACACTTTTATTCCTTAATATTAAATCATTGATGATTTTCGTTCAAAATCGCGAATGTAAGCTCCACCTGATACAACCGGCAACACACCACATTCTACGAAAGAGAAAGCATTTTATTTTCTTCTTACTTTTGCTTCAATTTAACGAAGAACATTTTACCCTTTCGCCTCGCTTAGGTTCCTGTCGTAATCGTTCATACATGATTGATGCTGGAATGTTTTTCCTAATATCTCTTAACAACGTTAGGAAACAGCAAACATTAACTTTCAGATTCAGTACAGAATTGAGAGTTCTGAGGTCATCTAGAAATTATATTTGTATGTCTTCACGGGTCAAAAAGGTTCGTTTGACAATTTTGAATGGTTATCGCGTGTGGCAGATAACTGAGAAAGATCGATGGGTGCATCAAGACAAACCTGATGAGAAAAACAACTCAAAGGCCAAATAAGCATATAGCGAAGAGTATTAAAAGATTGCGAAGAATTTTGCACTTCGATGCAAAATGGAATATATGCAGCTTACAATTCAGCAGCAAAAATATGACGAAAATGTCATGCGATAAGATAAATATATGTCAAAATTTTTATTTCAAATGAGCCAACTAGAACGCAATTAAAACGATGTGTATTTAGCGCAAGCTTTTAAAATTGTTTAAAGCATAATCGGCGAAAAAATATTAAACTTAGATCACCGATTATAACCGAGGCTATTGCGTTCAGTTTTGCAAAAATGCTCTTGTAAGTGGCATGAATCCTTAGCTTTTAGCGAAATAACTGTGCAGTCTTGTAGTCTTTTATTTTAGCCAATCTACAGGGTGCACAGTAAAAATCGGTAAGTTCTGAAAGAAGTTTATTTAACTATCATGATTCATGGACAGTCTGAACAATCATCAATTGATGTTTGCTTGGATGTTGAAAAGAAAGTTGAAAGCGTTGTAAACCAAGAGGCAATACCTTTGTAGCAAGAGGCATGTTATTCCAAGATTCGGTTGGATTTCACTTTAATGAATCAATATCGACGACATTATGACGACGGTTTTGAAACGGCGTTACAAGTATACTCCATTATATCCGTAATATTTAGATCTGATCTTTCAGAGCGATACTGAGATGGACCAATTAAAGCTGGTGTAATTTCTCGAAGAATTTGCCGCTTTTTTACTTTGCTTACTGTAGAAGAAAGAAACACTTCCCCAAGAAAATTATGTAAATTCCTATGTATTGAAGGTTTGGGGAGCAGTCGTGATAATCGAGTGAATGCCAACGATCCTTTCCTTAGCCGCATACTATTTGCTCCTACATGGCTACATAGAGTTTTGGATTTATAGTTTTTCCTTCTTCTATAGACGCAGTCTGTCCTATTATTTACCCACAAGTGGAAGAAGAAATGTCGGATTCATACATTTCCATAGGGTATTAGCATTTATAACATTTACCGGCCTGAATGAAAATAATTGTTGGACTTTGATCATTTCATAATGTGTGACGTCATTTGTTTACATTTAGATACGCTTTGAGCAGATATGAATGTACGTGAGGGATCCATGGAAGATTGAAGTTTAAAAGCAGTAAAATCGACCTTGCTAATCGAACGATCCTACGTGGCTTGATCGGTCAGGCTAAATGACGGTTCCGTATAGGATACAGTTTCGATTCCTGTCGGAAAACGAATATTTTCGATGGAAATTTCTCGGACATTCCAGCCGGTAAATGTTATTAATACTTTTTATTATAAAACAGAGCATATACTTAAATATTTGTGTCTATGAAAAGAATGTATAAACATAAAAATGTCTTATATATATATATATATATATATATATATGTATACACACACACATATATATAATACATTTATTTGTTTGAAAAAGAAATGTAGTCTATTAAAAGTGAAAATATTATAAAATTGTAGTTAAATAAAACGTATTCTAAACTAAACATCCAAAAAAATCTTTAAGTATACAAATAGAAAAAATGCCGTAAGAATCTTTTGCAGTTAATGATAAAATTTTTAAAAAATCCAGATGACATGCATTTAACGAATGTCAGAATTCGTTGAAAAATACATCCCTACCCCTACCTAAACATACCCCCTTTTCAACCGTACTAATAACTGATAGAACAAAAGTTAATGAAAATGGACACGCAACTACCTCTGTCTGGATAAATGGATTTCTCTGTATCCTTGGAAACAGTGAATTATAGATTTTTGCCGTGCCTTTAAAACTCAGTAAATTTAAAAATAAGTTACTCCAAAATTCGCTTGAGGATGAAATAGAACTAATGTTTTTAATTTAATTACAAAATTAAATTCGAAGCTTTTTGAAACATGGTTAGAATTGTATAGCGAAAAAAACATATTTTAAATCAGTTAATTTATAATATTTAAGCTCTGTAAATTTACATTGAGCAAACTTTTTGTAAAATAAAAATATCTATAAGAACAAAGGATTATATATCTTACTGTTTTTTCTTTATATATATATATATATATATATATATATATATATATATATATATATATATATATATATTTAAACAAATGATCGCATGATTCAAGTCTTTGAGCTGACCCTTGAATGTGTTGTTTTTTCATTATGGAAGATATTTGGAGAACGCAAAAAATAATTCCGAAAGTGGAATTCATAAATTAATTGGAAAAGTAAAAAGGATAAGATTAATTTGGAGGAGTCTTTGCTACACTTTTATTCGTTAATCATTGGCAATTTTCGTTCAAAATCGCGCATTTAAGCTCCACCTAGAGAAGTGAATATATTGAATTCAACTGGAATTCGAACTCGTCTCTCCGATTCCTCAGTTCAAACCGCAATCTATTACTCCACAGTAAGCGAGCCATTACTTCCCACGTACTCGAGGCAACGGAGGTATGGATTTACAGAAGGATGCTAAGGATACCATGGATCGAATATGTGAGCAACGATGAGATTTTGGAGAAGATGCAAACAAAGAGGAAGCTTATACTTAATTTTAGGGACACGTCATGAGAAATGAGGGCTTGGAGAATCTGATACTCACAGGACAGATGGTGGGAATGAAAGACAAGGGAAAACAACGCGTGACATACCTAGCTAATGGATGATGGAATAAGGTTTGGAAGAAGTAGCAAAAAGACAAAATATATTGAGAGCGGGATAAGTGGAAAACCATGATCGCCTACGTCCTGAAGTGACACGACATATATAAGAATGCCATATCTTGAATGGATATGTCATTACAAATAACAAGACGAAATATCTAAAGAAATAATGTATTTTTATTTCCTAATCAGACATTTGTTTTCCTAATTTAATTGTTACCCATATTTGAATAGACGTTCCGTTCATGATTTAAACAATATTTTATTTCATCTACCCGCTTGAAAATTCCAGAAATCTTAATGAAATTTTCAAAAGGAAACCCCATCCAAAACTGGAATGAGCGATAACACCTAGTGAAATCTATTTTCTTTTAAAAATTGTTTTAAGCGAACGATTTTATAAATTTCTTTCCCTGACTGCACGGTCAATGTATGCCAAAGGTTTCCTTGTAGGGAAACGGTTAATATCACCATTCAATCAGTCAGTTATGTGCCTTGGGTGATACACGCTTAGGTGATCATGTATCTTTCGATACATGACTGATAAAGCAGCCTTTTCCCGCAGTAGGTTGCCATCTCTATCTAAGGTAGACCAGTTGCCATTCAAGACCATAGAAACCCGGTCTCTCCTGCTATTTACCCATAACTGGTGGGGAGAAGAACATAATTCGTATCTTTTTCAAGGTTATTAGCACATAAGTGAATGTAATGGATTCGACCGGAATTCGAACTCGGCTCTCCGATTCCTATTACCATTATCATAAAGTTGTGCTAAGAAATTTCAGTTCATTCAGTATTGTTGCTATGCGTTTCTTTTCGTAGCATGATAAAACGACACTGTCTCGTCTAAGCGGGACACGTGTGACATGATCAATTGTTTTTGTCTTACGAATGTCGCTCGATCGACATCGGAAAAAAATTTAAAAAGAAAAAAACTGACATCAATATAAATAGCAAAATAATAAAATGAGCATCGATAGAAAAACATAATAATGATGATGATAATCCAGGGAAAGCAATTGCGACGAGGAAGACATAGAAAAAGTGAAGAAGAAGAATAGAATGTAAAGAAGAAATAACGAGAATTGATTTGGTAATAATAGCAGCAGCAGGAGTATTAGCAGTTGTGGCGGTATGAGGAAGAAAAAAAAAGAAGGAGAAGAAGCAGAAGAAGTGAGGAAGAGGAAATACAGAGAGAAGAGATAAATAAGACGAAAGCAAGCAACAATGAGAGAAAGGTTGAGATAGTAGTAGCAGTAGTAGTAGTAAGAAGGAAAAGAAGAAGGAGAAAAAAAGTGAGTTGATAAGAAGAAAGAGAAAAGAGAGGGAAGAGGAATAAATGAGTTCCCATTAAACGAAGGAAAAAAAGGAACTGATGAAAAACGATTCAACATAACAAAGAAGAAGATAAATAGAGTGAAAAGAAAAAGCTTAACATTTGAAAGAAAGAAGACGAAGAAAACAAGAAGGAAAAGAAAGAAGAAAGAAAAGAAGAAAAAGAAGAAGAAAATGAACAAGGAGAAGGAAAAAAGAAAAGAAGAAAAAGAAGCAAAAGTGGAAGATGAAGAAGTAAAAGAACAAGAAGGAAAAGAAGAGAGAAGAAAAGAGGGAAACGAAGAAGAATATAATGAAGTAGAAGAAGAAGGAAAAGAAGAAAAAAGGAAAAAGAAGAATAGGAAAAAAAGAAGAAAAAGAGGAAAAGAAAAAGAAGAAAATAAAGAAAGAAGAAGAAAAAGAGGAAAAAAGAAGCCGAACAATAAAATGAAGACGTAGAAGAAGGAAGAGAAGAAAAGAAGAAGAAGAAAAGGAAAAATAGGGTAGAATGAACAGAAGAGGAAGAAGAGTAAGATGAAGAGGAAAAATGAAAGAAGAAGAGTAAGATGAAGAAGAAAAGGTAGAAGAAGAAGAAGAAGAAGAAAATGATGATGATGATGATGATTAAGAAGAAGAAGAAGAAGAAGAAGAAGAAGAAGAAGAAGAAGAAGAAGAAGGAAAAAGAATCGAGAAGAGCAAAGATTGGAATGACAGAAGGTGACAAAAGAATATTAATATTTTTTATGAGAACTTTAGAATGAACAGGAACGGAGAATGAAAAAAAAAAGGAAGAAGAAAAGACAAAATAGAGGAAAAAAGATGAAAGTAAGAAAAGAACGTATTTCTGAAACAAGGACGAAACAGAAAAAAATCAATTTAGACAGGAGGAAAGAAAAAGCAAGAAAAGCGGAATTATTAAACAATAGAAAAGAAGACATTGATAAATAATCAGATCTGCGAAAAAAGAGGCTCGTGGCTGAGATAGTTGTTTGTTTTTAATCAGTGCCAAAGATTGATTGTTAATCCCAGGGAAAAAATGTGTAAAAAATAAAGATAAAAGAAAAATAGGATTTTAATAATGATTTTTAAGGCATTTCTCCCCTCTCTGATTGGAAAAATACACTCTTTCTCTTCTGGGGTACCCAGTAATTATGGGACCAAATTAGGTTTTTTAAATGGCAGTAAACATCTAAAGAAATGTTTCACAACAGAGAAAAAGATTTGAATTTCACAAGATCATAATGAAACAAACAAAGATAAATTTCGAAATCGTGAAAGCGAGACTCATTTCTATCTATCTATCTATCTATCTATCTATATATATATATATATATATATATATATATATAGGCATCCAATATTATTGAATAGTGCATAGAGCATCCCTATTTATGGATTCAAAGTCTTGATCAGACCTAAAAAGACATGATACAATGTAACTCGATGTTCTAAGTATACCTCCTTACGGTGACGGGCTGAGGTGATTAAATCCATATTGTGTCTCGAGAAAGACTTCTGTCATGTATGCTTATTAAATAGAAGGTGTGCGAAAATTTTACCTACTGCTCAAATCAAGTTTGTGCCCTGATATCTATGACACACATTTCAATAATTTCCCCATTAACGAGACAGTCCTGAGATACAGCTTCCTCGATCAATCATTCGAAATCGTAAGTTGTATCTCTAAAGCACGTTTGTTGGCACCAGGAAGAACTTCGACGTGAATTACATAAGATCTGCAACCTTTATATAGTGCATGACAGTTTACTTATATCAGACGCAAACTGGAATGAGCCTGGAATCAAATACTCAAATAATACACTGAAACAGGATCGTGAATTTCAACTAACTACTTGGCCTAATCATGCGCATGAATTTGGCCGAGTGGGGCATTTTTTGAGTTTCGTCACTTGTGAGTTTCAGTTAGTCGGCGGAGTTCTTCTCTGTGCTACACACGACTCGGATGAAATACTATCTTAACAACTTCAAGCCGGTTGTTATCAACACATCTCTTCCGACTCTGTGTAGGCAGAGGAAGCTGAAACATAAACTGCTACACTTTAGTGAGTCTTTATCTTGTTCTGGGGCCTTTTTTGTTTTCTTCTCCCGCCCTTTTGTCTTTCTTAATTATATTGCAAGGAAGTCTGTTTCCTTTCAGTATTTTTTCTGAACTCCGACAATTTTTCTTCTGATAGAGCTCAGGACAAAAGTTACCTGAAATTTCTATTTTTAATCAAGACGATACTTTTCTATGTGACTTCTTAATTAATAAGTTGTGCTGTGTTTTAGAAATGCACACCCGTTCACATACAATCGCATATAATCCTTATATTATTTTTAGTCGGTGCATGTGTTCCGTTACTGCGTTGCTATATATATATATATATATATATATATATATATATATATATATATACGACTGTATACTTTTTAAAAGAAAAAATCACACTTCATTTTATATTTGTTTTCTTTCTTGTCTCATTGAGAAAGGACACAGGCGTGTCTGCAAATTCCGATTTTGAACATCTTTGTCATCATGTTACCCTTTCCTAAAAAGTTCCACTACTATAAAATAAATATTATTTCTCTTATTATCCATATTATTTCTGTTTTTTTCTTTTAACTCTCAAATTTCTTTCACCGACTTCTCTCTCTTTCTTTCTTTCTTTCTCTCTCTCTCTCTCCCTCTCTCTCTCTCGAATCCATAAATAGTGAATTGGCCAAGTAGTTAGTTGAAATTCATGATCCTGTTTCAGATTATTATTATTATTATTATTATTATTATTATTATATATTGTAACGCAATAGGGTTTCTTATATACAGAGAGAGAGGCTAAAAAAAGAGAGGGGCTAACATTTTTAAAAATAATAAGAAACCATATATATATATATATATATATATGTAAAGCAATAAATAATAAGAAACCATGTATATATATATATATATATAAAACCATATATATATATATAATAAGAAAATATATATATATATATATATATATAGAGAGAGAGAGAGAGAGACAGACAGACAGACAGACAGACAGAGTAAAAATGAGAGGGCTAACGTTTTCAAAATAATAAGAAACTATATATATATATATATATATATATATATATATAATAAGAAACCATATATATATATATATATATATATATATATATATATATAGAGAGAGAGAGAGAGAGACAGAGAGAGAGACAGAGAGAGAGACAGAGTAAAAATGAGAGGGGCTAACGTTTTCAAAAATAATAAGAAACCCTATAGCGTAATAATAATAATGAAGAAGAAGTAGGAAAAGAAATCGGAAAGCCTTTTGTATTCATTTCGTAATTGATTTCTGAGAAGCTAAACAACGCCTAACATTACAATTTTCTGGCCTTATGCCTTGACCTGAGGTAGTCAAGATATTTGGAAACACACACGCACACCAACATAGACAGACATAGAAAATATATTATCTGAAGTCTGATCTAAAAGTTGCGCTGTATCATTGTCGATCTGTCTGATTAATATTCACAAAATAATTAAATGCACTGACAATGAAGGATAATGTATTCATATATACATAATGTGTAAATACAAAAAATTTTCTTCATCAGGGCAAAATCAAAATATCAACCTATCCTATCCTATTAGGCACTTCACAAAATGGTGTGACATTAAATGCAGATTAAGACGTGTAAACTAAGTTATATATGCTACACATTTGTGCGATCAAATCCCTCTACAACTTCCTCACCTAAATCACCTAACCAATATCTTTATCCACTCGGCCATGTGTACTTGGTTAGATCAAGTGACTAGACCCAAAGAGTTGTGAGTTCAATACCAGGCCACAACAGTGGTGAACTACATCTTGGAGTGTTGAGTTAAAGGGAAATAACTGAGACATCTGGAAGAGGCGTGGTACGTGGAACTAGAAAAAGCTAACCCGGTGGACGAAATAATGGGTTCGGTTCGAAATTCCAATCACCTGAAGAAGGTCTTACCGTAGAAAGGCCGAAACATTGTGAATATGACAGTGAAAATGAGGATAACAATGTAAATAATGTAAATAATCGTAATAGCTCATCTCAGATATCTAAGCAGACATTTTCCTCTGTTACCTCTTCTCAAAATGATATAATTTGAAAAATGTGTGTAGAGGTATCTGGACAATTTTAAGTGAACAAATGTAGCATCATCAATTTGCAAAGGTCACAAGATGTCTGCTTAAGATATTTTAATGGCTAAACATGAAGCACAGAATCGCCATATTGGTGGTGCATGACAAACTGGGCTTTAGATTTTAGACCAGGGCTCCAAAATACATTTTTATGGAATCCATAGACGCCAAGACGGTGCGAGGAATTATATAAGTACATTAAGATAATGCGTAACCTCTGTTAAAATATTCTCTAACAAGAAAATATTCACGGGGGCCGTCAGGATCTCACGAAGTCCTGGTAGCTCGCGAAATTGGCGTCAAAAGAAGACATTTAGGTCTAAATCAACCAGTGTTTTTACAATGATGTTAACAAAACCCAAGAGCCACTCGATGTTCAGTAAGAGACAGAGATGTAAGTAAGATATGTAGGTAAGAGATATGTAGATAAGATAAGAGTTGACCTTGAATTAAGTTTCTAGTGATCCGATTGACAGTCGGTTGCAAAAAGTAGTGGTTCCGTGGAAGAAGCTAACAAAGTCACCAAAGGAAAATGTGCAAAAAAAGAGACAGTATTGGACGGAGAAGCCAGATTTGCGAGGACGCCAGCTTTGATCACTTGGTCCTCAGTGTCCTCATTCTTTTACAAGCTTAGAGAAAAGTTGTGTGCTCGTAGTGTTTAAGTGGTTCAGACGTACCCCAACTCAAGACCAAATTGTCAAAGGTAAAGTGTCTGAGCAGGACGACGCTCTCAGAAACACAGCCAATATGTACAGTGTTGAAAACTTATATTGATTCCCTGATAATACTGCCAATTAAGGAAAGTCGGCGAAAATATCGAATGTCTTTGTAGGTAAAAGTTGTGTAGCTATTTAAGTATGTGATGAGATCGCGAACATAAAATGTACGTTCTGAAATCATCTCTGATTGTTATGTATTTTTAAATAAAATTTTTGTAGAACGATATATATATATATATATATATATATATATATATATACACAAAAGAGAACATTGAAGTTAACACTTAGATGATAAGTCACCTCCAAGTGTTGACTTCAACGTTGACTTTTATATTTACACACTCTCTATCTCTGATATTGAGCACTTTACCCATAAATATAGCACAACTTAAGACTATATTTTTTCATATATATATATATATATATATATGTATATATATGCTCATAAGATTTGAGATAAATCTATTGAGCTTATTAACAGAGGCCACACTTATTTTAAAACTCATAGAAAAGTTAATTATAGGTTTCGACTAAATTTTCAGTTTGTTTCAGTGTGTTAATTTAATGTTCTAACGTCATATATCTGGAAATTCTTTTGCTTATGTATTGGACAATTTTACTCTTTGTTTGAAAATATATATAATATATATATATATATATATATATATATATATATATATATATATATATATATATATATATACACGTTATTTGGAGTGTCTACCAATTAAGAAACCGTGTGCAAAATAACGATGACACATCCGGTGTCGGGCTAACTTGTAATAAAATAATAAACACATAAAGTAAATAAATGTTAAAGAATTTAACAAACTACTAATGCACGCATAACAAGAACAATGCAAACTTAATAATAATGATAACAATAATAACAATAATAATAATAATAATAATTTACAACAACTAATTAATGAATAAATACACTAAAAAACGTGTAAACAATAATAAATAATTAAAAGGTTAACAAACAAAACAGAATAGCGACAAATAACAGCATCCTGACTCACATATATTTCGACCCAGACAATAACCATTGGGAGAATACAATAACAGAACATTAACTCAATACACATAGCCTGGAGACTGCTTTAAAAAATAAAACAGACTGTTGCTACTCGATGTTGACCGCAATGTCCCCATATCTATCTCTATCTATCTATCTATCTATTTTCTTTTCTTTCTTTCTTTATCTATCTATATATATATATATATATGTGTGTGTATGTGTGTATATATATATATATATATATATATATATATATATATATACAAACTAAAAAACAGAGAGGGCTAACGTTTTTAAAAAATAATAAGAAACCCTATAGCGTATAATAATGAAGAAAGAGGATATATATATATATATATATATATATATATATATATATATATATATATATATTAAAGAAAAAAAACAGACCACTTTAAGGTTCAATTATAATAATTTATTTCACCAGTGCCCTTTTAAAGGACATCGGATTTAGATAGCACTTCCAAATAATGAAACGAAAAGTGAAATGGTTTCATTTTTGGAAGTGCTATCTTTTAAAGTGGTCTGTTTTTTCTTTAAATTATTAGCTCTGGATTTGCATTGAGCTCTCAGGATTTTATCCTCCTTGGGACTACTATACAGATATATATATATATATATATATATATATATATATATATATATATATATATATATATATATATATATAATGTAGAAAATTTAAGGAGATTACAATGCTTATATTCATCGAAATACTGCTTATGGATATTTCTTTTCCTAATTATTCTTATAATTTACTCCGTATCTTGCATTGAGCTCTCATATAGACTGAAAGGTCCTCTTTGAGTAATCCTACCATATATATATATATATATATATATATATATATATATATATATATATATATATATATATATATATAAAAGAAAGTAATTGTAGTGGTACCAACGATGCCGGCCGTAAAGGAAAATTATGGACCAGAATTTATAGTTAAAGCCCAAAACAACCATGACCATCCGTTTAGGTGAAACGTTCGTAGGTTTCCCTGGCTCCTTAGGATTAGCTTAGCTTTTGCCCTACTTTGTGTATTGAGCACTTTACGTAGTTGGCTTTTACTCGTTTAGGAGGTTTTTTTTTTCTTTGAACTTTGAACTTGAACTGTGGACGATTGTCTTTGTGTTCTTTGTTTTTTCTTTTTTTATTCCTCATCTTGCCTTTGACGACTGATTTGTTCTACAACAAGTCGAACTATCCAAGGTTTTTTTCCAAGCGAGCACTACCATTTATATATATATATATATATATATATATATATATATATATATATATATATATATAAAAGAAATATGTTGTAGTGGTTCCAACGAGAGAAAAGTATGTATATTAAAAAGAAGAGAAGAGAGGTGCCGCAAACGTTTTTGGTTGTAATGTGGATTTATTTAGAAAAAAATATTATGCTTTGTTTTCCATATTTTTACTACACTAGTTTCTGGTCTCGTGACCGTCTTCAAGTAAAAGCGGAGATTTTCACATATTGTTAAAAATAATTTAATTTGTGTTAGTAATCCGAATGTCTTTCTTGAATTGGCAATGAATAGTTCTGCGCGAAGGGTCATAAAACAATTAAGGTTGGTCCAAGAGAAATGGTGAATTACTTACCGGCATTTTATCTTTTAATGTTTTACTGACCCCTGTGTGTTCTTGGATCTGTTTCCATTTTCGTGTGTTTCTGTCAGCATGCGTGTATATATGCGTGCGTATATTCCCCCTCCATACATATACTGTCTTACTACGAGGAATTAGTAAACTCATTTGTACATATACACGCATACACACACATACGCACATGCACACCATGCCACCACAAGGAATCAGTACATACACACACATATACACACACATACACATACAAATATACACACATACTTCCCAAGCTACATGGAACCAGTATACACATACGCATACACACATACATACACACACATACGTACATACATACACACGTACTTGCTAAGTTGTGTGGGGTTTGGGTGCATGCTCGTGACTAGTTCCGCTGTTTTGTCAACATGCGTATATATATATATATATATATGTAAATGTGTGCATACATATATATATCTTTGTGTCTCCCGTATATGAGTGTTCATGTATGTGAGTGATTTGATCATTGTATTTGGTCACCTTGTGTGCATGTTGTGTGTTTTTGCGTGTGGGGTTATGATCTATTTAGTTCGGGTTTAATTTGTTTATAAAGTTTTTTCTTGTGTTTATATATATATATATATATATATATATATATATATATATATATATATATATGTGAGGAAAAGTTTGGTAATATGTATGGAGGATAATCCCAAGGAGGATGAAATCCGGAGAGCTCAATGAAAATCACGAGCAAATATTAGTATAATTAAAAAAAACAGAAAACCATTGATTCATTTCATTTCCCCAGGAAAGTGATTTTTCCTAGTTCCTCAGATCACATTTCCGAGCATAAAAGAAAATTGTTTAAAAATGTACATATCATTTTCATACAAGTTTTTGACGGATAGTTTTAAGTTGATGTAAGATGATAGAGGGAGTGGAGGAGGAATAATTTAAAATTTATCTTTATTAAGTTAGTTAAGGGTAAAAGAGGTGGGGGAAAGTGACAGACATTTGACTTATTTAATAAGTCATCTCACAGGAAAAGGAAAAAAAATAAACCTACCTACGTTTCACCCCATGTGATCATCAGGGTGAACTAGCTAAGGAGGAATTAACGAGGAACAAATTCATATTAATAAAATTACTGCTAAAATCTAAAATTATCATGAGCTTAAAAAGATTTAAAAGATTAAAAAGACCTTTATTCTAATAACCAGGCTTTCCTATGCCTACATCTTATTAAAGATTTCCGACCCCTTGTTTAATAAAATTTTTGGTCTGTTGAAATTAGCTGTTGCTAACTTCTCCTCCATACATAATAGACATAAGTTGCTGCCGGCCTTAGAATCAACTTTTTTTAGTCTTTTCTTTTATTCTTTTCCTTTTTCTTCTTTATTTTTCCATTTTGCTTCCGATACCAATTTATTTGAAAATTGTGATATCCAGGTTTTTTTACCCAGATTTTAAATAGATTTACATTATATATATATATATATATATATATATATATATATATATATATATATATATATATATATATATATGGCTCAAACACTAACATTCCATGGTACTATTTTTCGATCGATTTCTTTTTTTTGAATTTGTAAGTCTGATGAATTGATCATGATTACGATTCCAATGTAATTAAAAATGGAATATATATATATATATATATATATATATATATATATATATATATATATATATATATATATATATATATATATATATATATATATATATATATATATATATATATATATATATATAACATTCAACATTCCATGGTACTATTTTTCGATCGATTTCTTTTTGAATTTGTAAGTCTGATGAATTGGATCATGATTACGATTCCAACGTAATTAAAACCATGGATATATATATATATATATATATATATATATATATATATATATATATATATATATATATATATATATATATATATATATATATATATATATATATATATATATATATATATATATATATATATATATATATATATATATCAAGGCTCAAACACTAACATTCCATGGTACTATTTTTCGATCGATTTCTTTTGAATTTGTAAGTCTGATGAATTGGATCATGATTACGATTCCAATGTAATTAAAACCATGGAATATATATATATATATATATATATATATATATATATATATATATATATATATATATATATATATATATATATATATATATATATATATATATATATATATATATATATATATATATATATATAAGGCTCAAACACTAACATTCCATGGTACTATTTTTCGATCGATTTCTTTTTGAATTTGTAAGTCTGATGAATTGGATCATGATTACGATTCCAATGTAATTAAAACCATGGAATATATATATATATATATATATATACATATATACATATATATATATATATATATATATATATATATATATATATATATATATATAAGGCTCAAACACTAACATTCCATGGTACTATTTTTCGATCGATTTTTTTTTGAATTTGTAAGTCTGATGAATTGGATCATGATTACGATTCCAATGTAATTAAAACCATGGAATATATATATATATATATATATATATATATATATATATATATATATATATATATATATATATATATATATATATATATATATATAAGGCTCAAACACTAACATTCCATGGTACTATTTTTCGATCGATTTCTTTTTGAATTTGTAAGTCTGATGAATTGATCATGATTACGATTCCAATGTAATTAAAACCATGGAATATATATATATATATATATATATATAAGGCTCAAACACTAACATTCCATGGTACTATTTTTCGATCGATTTCTTTTTGAATTTGTAAGTCTGATGAATTGGATCATGATTACGATTCCAATGTAATTAAAACCATGGAATATATATATATATATATATATATATATATATATATATATATATATATATATAAATTAAAACATCAATTTTGTTTCATCTTCAAGCGAATTTTGGAATAATTTATTTTTTAAGTTTTTTTTACTGAGATTTAAACGCACATACAATTCATAATTTTTTGTAGAGAAATCCAATCATTTAGACAGGGGCGGTAACGTCTTCATTAACTATTATTGTATCAATTATGAGTTACGTTCGAAAAGAGGTTAAGTCTAGGTAGGGTAGGGGGTACATTTTTCAATGAATTTTGACATCCGTTCAACGCAGGTCTTTTTTCTTATCAACGACAAAAAGTTTTTCGGGGTTTTTTTCCGTTAAATCCGTACTTGTATACATACAGAATCTTTCTAAAAGGTGTGTTTGGGTTAGAATACGTTATATTGAACTACAAAGTTAAAATACTATTTTTACTCTTAAGTACCAATAAACTATATTTCTTTTTAAAACAAATAAAGGTAATACAATTATTTTTTAAAAAATTATTATTACATATTCATGTGTAGCGAAGGAACCATATGTTAAATCAATTAATTTATTATACTTATGTTCTGTAAATTTAAATTGAGCACTGTTTTGTAAAAATAAAAAATATCAATAAGAACACCGGATTATATATAAATTTTTGAATTTGTAGGTCTGATGAATTGGATCGTAATTACGATTCCAATGTAATAAATTATAACCATGGAATATTAGTGTAAGGACCTTTTATATTATATTCTTACTCTGTCCTGGACATTGAGTTCAACCTGGATTCTATCCTCTTGGGAATTTATATTCATATATATATATATATATATATATATATATATATATATATATATATAGAGAGAGAGAGAGAGAGAGAGAGAGAGAGAGAGAGAAAGAGAGAGAGAGAAAATAATTAGGAGGATTTGAAGTAATTCATCGATAATGCAGTTGGTATGGCGTTTGCCTCCTATCGTAACTGTTCGGGTTTCAATTCTCGGTAGTGGATACGCACTGCTGATGAGTCCCAAATATAGGACGAAACGACCGTCCAGTACTTTCTACATTCTGTTGAGGTTTCTCCTAGACTCGATAAATTACTTAATTATGATATATATATATTCTGTGTGTGTCTGTGCCAGCGGTGGTTTCGAGACCAACAGCACATTATCAATTTAATAATAATAAAACGAATAAAAACATGTTCTTGAAAAATAACAATCTTTTACCTCAAGCAACTGAGAGACCTGAACTTTTCTATTACCAAATTGGAGTGAATAATAATACTGGGACTTCTGAGAACATATTCGGATCACTGTCGCAGTTTCAGAGAGAATATAATTCGTTGTCATGTCATGCTTCAGTTTGCTGATCAGTTTTAATATTTCACATGATGAAGATACACCTGGATTATATACCAACGGATTTATTACCTGTACTATATATATATATATATATATATATATATATATATATATATATATATATATATATATATATAAATCACTACGTTACTCAGATAGAATAAATAAAAATATACAAAATAAAAAAATAATTAAATAAATAAAAATTCTAATATAAATTAATCCAAATAAATAAATAAATGAGCAAATTAACAAATCGCTCCTTGTAAAATAACCGTTAGAACTAATACAAATAAGCATAAATATTCAAAAACAAGTAAAAATAATCAATACAAATGAATAAATTAAAAACTGTCCCCCGCCAAAATAACTGAACAGACTACGGCAAGCAATCTTTAGATTGCTTGCCGTAGTCTGTTCATTGGACGAATAAAATCATTGGACGAATAAAATCTTTAATTATCTTCTCAGACCAAAATAAACTATTAAATAAGCGATCTAAGCAAATACCTACCAATTTTTTTACTACGTTAATAAAACATCGAAAAACGAAATATAATAAATAAACAAACAAGCGCCTCCCGCAAAATAACCGCGAGAATAGATTACCCACAATGCACCACTGAGCCACATATATAAATGGCCGACGAAAAATCCAGCATTCTCGGCCTGAGGATTGCGCACAGCATGAAACAGCCTGTCACCTCTGAGTGTTGGATTCAATATTCACTTTTATACACACACACACACACACACACACACACATATATATATATATATTCTTTAGTTCTGTTATTATCTTCAGAACCTTATTCTGATTGTATTCCATTAGAAAGGAGGAAGTTACACTCGACTAACTTCTTACCTTCAATGCCGTTGTGCTATCGGCCCTCAAATGGATGATTTAGTGAACTCTTCAATTCTTGAATCGTTAATATCCACAGATATCTTCATAAACTTGGGGCTTGTAATTGGTGATAATTAGTAAAAAAAAAATTAAAACGACATCTCCCAACTCCGAGTTTCACATAAATTTGAATAATATGAGAATGAATACCGAAGACATAAGTGGCATTTATAGACAATAATTAATATAAATGTTGAATGTCGGTTTAAAAATTAATCCTTTTTGAAACTTCGACTGTCTGACAATCATTTGAGATGTGAAACTGACAATGCTCCGTTATTTTAACACAATCTATCTATATATCAATGCAGTGGTTAAACATATATCCGTAACCTACATACATTTTTATTGTCCCTCATATCAAATACTAGAAATCATGTTAACGTCAAATATAAATTTATTGCTTATACAAATAATATTTTGTGATGCAAGAACAATTGAGAGGAAAAAACTTGTTTTTTTTTTTTTGATGTTAACATGGTCGAAATATATATATATATATATATATATATATATATATATATATATATATATATATATTTGTTTGTGTGTGTGTGTACTCATTGTCCACTAATAACTGGTGACTAGTCTTTGAAATATTTTATTATCGGTTAACATTTAAATAATTTGATTAGGGTTAATGAAATATAAAGATGAATGGAACTTGGGGAATAAAACAGAGCAATATATATTCAATGAAAATATGGATGTAAATATGTATTTATTTTTCTTAGTCTGTTCGTATCTATCTATCTATCTATCTATCTATCTATCTATCTATCTAGGTATCACAGTATGTTCATGTCTATCTCGGTTTGCTCATATCTATCTGTCACAGTCAATTCATATCTATCAAAGTATGTTCATATTTTCTGCTCTCTCTCTACCTCTCTCTCTCTCTCTCTCTCTCTAAATATATATATATATATATATATATATATATATATATATATATATGTTTACATGTATCAGTTTTTCGTATCTATCTATCTATCTATCTATCTATCTACCTTTCTATCTATCTGGCAGCGGGTATAAAGCAAGTAGGATCAAATACAATATTCTCAGGTGAAAACATTCAGATCACAATTCCAGTAATAATTACGTGTCAAGCTACAGACATACTGATACACACTTGTACATAAAATATACTATAGATTTAGATACGCATAAGCATATATATATATATATATATATATATATATGTGTGTGTGTGTATATATGCAACCATGTCTATATGCGTAGATTGAGTTATAAAAAGAGAGTTGTAGATGCAGGAATTATTATATATATATCTTTCGTGATTTTCTGCCCAATATTAAATTAATGTCTGGACATTCTTTTAATAAAAATATCTTCAAAAACAGTCGCTCAGATTAGATTGTATAATTAAAAAAAATACCGTCTTTCATAAATGCATACATATATTTCAGAGTTATTTATATTGCTGTTTTTTTTCTCTGATACTTTCAATACGCGCACAGCTCCACGTACAACTATATATATATATATATATATATATATATATATATATATATATATATGAAGAAATATATTCTTACTATATATATACATACATATATATATATATATATGTGTGTGTGTGTGTGTGTGTGAAGAAATATAGTCTTAAGGTGTGCTATATTTATGGGATATATTGCTCAATATCAGAGATAGAGCCTATGTAAATATAAAAGTAAATATATCAGAGCACACGTGGCCTGACGATTGCATCTAGCATGAAACAGACTGTCGCCTCTAAGTGTTGACTTCTATGTTCACTTATATATATATATATATATATATATATATATATATATATATACATGAATTATTCACACAAAACTAATGCAAAGGTTAATGATTTAAATGGCGAGACATCCATCATCGCAAACAATTCAAATAGTATACAAAAATCTCCAGATCCGTTATGAATGAATTGATCCTTGTTTATATAAATTTCTGCCGTATTAGTTGTTTATTTTTACTACAAGCTTTCGTCTGTTCCTACAGATATCTTCAGGTATAGAATAGATGTTGTTCTTGTTTTTTCTCTTAGTAATAAGAGGACAACGAAAAAATATATGTGTTGTTGTATCCGAAAATGCTATTGAAAAAAGAGTTATTGGTTTTGGAACGCGCCAAAGCAACGCTGAGTTTGATTTTAAATTTTTAAAGTATTTGCGTTTATACCAAATATGGTGATGAACAAATTTTTTTACTGGTAAATATTTCTGTCAAAGTGGCATGAACTATATTGTTCAATAATTACAGTAATGTCGCACTTATTATCTAAAAGTCGCACTTGGATCAGTTATTTAAATTACAATAAACGTGCAATCAATTTACAAATACATGAATTATTCACACAAAACTAATGCAAAGGTTAATGATTTAAATGGCGAGACATCCATCATCGCAAACAATTCAAATAGTATACAAAAACATCCAGATGCGATGATGGATGTCTCGCCATTTAAATCATTAACATTTGCATTAGTTATGTGTGAATAATTCATGTATTTGTAAATTGATTGCACGTTTATTGTAATATATATATATATATATATATATATAGAATATGATGATATTGTATGATGATGATGATAGACTCTCCCTTCGTTTTCGACGTGTGATTGTCTTTCAGTTTGGTTTTTATGTTTATGTTTGATATGAGACCACAATCCAGCGCATGATTTGCAAACAAGTCCACAAGGGGTGGGGACATGCTGAAGGTTTGACCGTCACATGGGCTGATGTATTGGACAGAGATTTAGTTTTGCCTCTTAATTCTCCCAGATGTTTGAGACGATTCTTTTAAAAATTAGTTATACCTCTGTGACGTCGTCCCCCGCTCGCAGCGCCAACTGTGACGTTCTATCCTGATCTACCACGGCGCCAGTTGTGACGGGGCCGTTCCAGGGTCCTATCCCGGTCACGACACCAGATGTGACGTCCCTAAACAGCACCAATTGTGACGTCTTCGCCGCGGCGCCAGCTGTTCGCTCCTTGCTGCTCCGTCCGGGTGTCGCTGCTCCAAACGTGACGTTCTAACCCTTTGGTGATTCGGGTAGGAATCTGGTTAGATTTGATATCAGCCTCGCCGTTCCCAACTCGCTTCCCACGCCTGGTTACCAAGGTAACTGCACTGATCTCCAGTCTGCCTACCCACGTTGTGAATTGATCTTAGACAGACGAGATCAAACAGGGGTTGGGGCCGTAATGCAAATTGAGTTCAACGGGGGTGATAACACACAAATACGCATAAAAGAAAAGAAAATGAAAACTCAAAAAGTTCAAAGTATCAAAGAAAAAGGTAACCAACTTTATGTCTAGTTGTTCGATACATAGGACTGCATGTATCTCCCGACCCGTTCTGTGGATTGTGACACGTCGCTTTCGCTAGGCAAGTTTTAACGCTTCAAGTTGTCTGCTCTCTAAGAAATTTGTGTTTCGGTGTGTCTTTGGACGAAAGTCGAAAAACTTATTTCTGTGGTCTGGTTCTAAGTCGCTCTTCAAAATAATTGTTCTTGGTTGAAGAGGAGTCCAAAATTTTGCGTGAATCTTGGTCAGCTATCTTGGTCTATCATCTCTGCCGTCCGGGGCTAAACTAACTGTCTTCTGCCCGCCAGGTTCAAACGAACTAACTCTGCCCGCCAGGGTCGAACGAACTGATTTCTGCCTGTTGGGGCCTCGTTTTTATTGACGCCGTCAAAAACCGGGTTGGGTCTGTTAGCGTCGGGGAGTTCCTCGATAATTCTAAATACATATCCGCCTCTTTTATTTCTGGTTAGGGATTTTCCACTCTTTTCCATTTTTGGTAACTTTTTTCTCACTCCCACTTTCTCACCATGCTTCTGAGGGGCGTGAACTGCCCTCCCCACTTCTTCGAAAGCGGCTTCTCCTACTTATACTCTGGATAGGGGCGTCGACAGTCTTCTTCGTGCGTCACGTGACTACTCTCGGCCAATGAGGTCTTGGTCGGGTATCTTTCCTCCTCCTTCGTGCGTCATGTGATCACCACTTGACCAATGACGTCTTAGTCGGGCGTGAACAACCCGCAGCTTTGTTTTGGAAAAGAAATATACCTTGCTTAACTAAAAAAAATGAATGATCTCTCTTTCTTTTTTTTTTCTTTCAAATCGCCGTTATCATGAACGGATAATGTGACAACTCTTTGTTCAACACGGCGTTTGTCAAGCAGTTTATCGGTAATGCATCAGACGGCTGGATTTTTCCGACATGGTCTAAGAAAGGAATTTTCTCCAAGTTCTCAGCTAGTCTGACGTCTCCGAGGCAGCAATAAAAACATTTCATTTTCCTTCGGTTCATGTGTCTGATAACAAAATTTTATTATCGCAGGGCAAAAGTCTGTTTTGTCGAAAAGAGCTTAACTAGTGAAACTATTTGTGTGGGATTTTAATTTTCCAGCCGTATTTAACCGCACATTGAACGAAGACAGCGTTTATGAAAAGCATCAAGTTGACTACTGTGCGTCCTGTATGACGTCCACGATTCTAACCCCTAAAGAAGTGTGGTGATTATGACTGCTTAATAGACACTGATTTTCGTTTTCAGGGAAATCCCACGAACATCCCATAGTCGATACTTACGCTTCCCAAAGACAATGGTTTTTCTTTGATATTCGGTTAACTCTGTCGTCATCCAAAGAGGCACTTGAAGTTCGTGAATGATTTCACATACTCAGGTTGTTGTTGCCAAGAATAATGAGAACGATTGGAAATCTATGGGCAGGTTTCTTTTTACACCCCTGATCTGCTTAGGTGTAGGTCTTGGTTGATGGACAACTTTAGTTTTTTATGCTTATAGTTAATCCGAATGCGTTGCAAGCGGCGGAAAAACGATTGGCGAGTGCTTGAGCTTCTTCGATTGAGGTGGCTACGATCACAACTTCATCAGCAAAATGATCACGTATAATGCTTGCTCGAGTCAGCGATTTTGATTTAAAACGTTGATGGTTAAAGAGGCCTCCATTTGTGCGAAATTCATATTTTACAGCCATGTCAAGATCACTAAACGCATGGTGTTGTATGACCGAAAAGAAGATAGTGAAAAGTACAGGAGCCATGACACAACCATCTATTGTGTCATTTGTTACATCAAAGGTTTCTTAAAACTCTCTATTAGATAGAACAGATGCTTTCATTCCTTCTTGAAACGAGATGATGATATTTAGCATACATTCATGCATGCCAAGCTTTTTCTGTATTTTCCAGAGGGTATTCCTGTTTACAATGTCAAACGCTTTGGTCAGATCGATAAAGACGGTATTGAATTCATAGTTCTTCTCGCGAACTTTCTCAGCAACCTAACGAAGTGAAAAAATCATATCAATGGCTCCACGATCTGAATGAAAACCACGCCGAAGAGCGAGAATTTTACCAGCGATTCTTAAAAGTGAAATGCCACAGAAATTATCACATACAACCTTTTTGCCTTTTGTTCTTGCACAAATGTTTTATGCAAGCATCTTTGTAGTCCTTTGGAACAGAACCAGCCTATCATCTGACTTTAAAAAGCTCAAAGAAATTCTTAACCAGAATCTTCCTACCATATTTTAAAAACATTCCAGGGGAATAGCATCTTTTCCAGGGGCTTTCTTTGGTGACAATTGCGTGATAGAATATTGGATTTCCTTTATGTATGTCTCAAGAGACAACTGGGAAATTTCAGGTCGCTGATGAATTGAAGCAATGGCGTTCATCGTTGATGGCAGAGGTAGAAATAAGGACACTTTCAAAGTGTTCTTTCCATCGTGATATAATTTCCTTCTTGTCTGTGTGGAATGTGTTATTGTCAGACGACAGAACAAGTGAAATTTCATTTCCTTGTGGGTTGTACACCTTCGAAAGGACTTCATAGAATACTTTGGAATCTTTTCTGTCAGCTTCTGTCTGGATTTTTCTAGCCTTAGTAGGCTATGGAAATCCAGGTGGCAGCTGACTCCACCAAGTGTCTTTCATTTTTCTGGGATCATTTTGCAATTCCCGTTTACAATGATTATATATGCGCTTTTTTGATGGACAATTTGTGTTGTTTATGTATATTTGGTTCAAATCTTGCATCTTCTCGATGGGACGTTGAATGTGAGTATCATTTACATCGAGGCACTCCTTATGCTTCCTAATGGGAAGTCCTAGAACTTTAAGGGAGCTGAAATAAATAGCATCTCTAAGTGATTTCCAGGGGGATTCAATGTAATCAAACCTCGAATCCAGTGCGTCAGAGATTTCATTCTTAACATCAGAATTCAAGGGTGAGCGGTTGATTCGTTTAGGGACTGTAGTGCTAACGAGAGGCTTCTTGCATACGAGTCGAAGGGATGCTTTGCTGCGTAGTAAAGCATAGTCTGAAAGATAGCAAGTGGTGTGGAAAGAGCGGGTGATATTGAAGTCTTTCGCGTCACGTTTCTTTGTGATAATGGAATCAATCATATGTCAGCCTTTGGATCTGGGATGCATACAAGCCGTTTTTTGATGATTGAACTGCTCAGAACATGTGGTGGTGATGGTGAGATCGAATTCTTGGCAGAGAGAAAAAAAGTCGTAGCCCATTAGACATCATGCTCCAAATTCCCTGAGTACCAAGGACACCATGCCATGTCTATATTGCTCTCATATATATATATATATATATATATATATATATATATATATATGTTTGTGTGTGTGTATGCGTGTGTATCGATCTTATATATGAATATATATCGCTCTATATATATATATATATATATATATATATATATATATATATATATATATATATATATATATATATGTTCGTGTGGGTGTATAAGAGAGATAGAGATAGAGATATCGGGTTTAAACTACGTTCCTATGATTTTTTCCTTGCGAAAGACGCTCACAAACATACATATGTGTGTGTTTGTCGTAGATAGATTAAACTAATTCCCAACAATATATATATATATATATATATATATATATATATATATATATATATATATATATATATATATATATATATATAATAAGACATTTTAGGTTTATACATTCTTTTTATAGATACAAGTATTTAAGTAAATACTCTGTTTATAATAAACAGTATTAAACAACATATACCGGCCTGAATTCAATCCGGTAAATGTTGTTTAATACTGTTTATTATAAAACAGAGCATTTACTTAAATATATGTATAAACATAAAAATGTCTTACAAATAATTGTCGACTTTGTCCATTTCATAATATATATATATAGAGAGAGATAGATAGATAGATAGATAGATAGATAGATAGATATGAGCGTGTGTTTGTTTAAAATTTGGTATATTTTTATTGGTGATGTGTCCTCAGTTTCTGAGACACACACAATCATTTTGACCATCTCTGGATATCTACTTGAATACAACTATCCGCTTAATATAATGTGTATGATAAAGTACATACATAGATACATAAACTACCGAACAAAATTGATATTTTTCCTCTAAACTTAAAACCAGAATCAAGTGTCATGTCTTTAAAGAAGGAAATTTATTTTGTCTATGTTTGCATGCAATTATACAATAATTTAAATCCTGTGAATATAAAATTCCAGTTAAAGCCAATTTATAATTTCTTTCCATATTATCGTAGGGCAAATTCTTGGCATCTTCTCGAGTAACTTGTACGGTTGTGAAAGTGATTCCCAAGCAGTGTGTAAACGTGTAAACAACTCTTTCGTATTCTTCGACAGTTCACATCGAACTTTAAGATCAATTTCGTCCCGGAATAGTTCAATTGGTGAAAGTTTTAGAAACTGAGGGGGCCAAGTCATGATTTACAAAATACCCTTTTTTTCTGTGATATTAGAAAATGTGTACACACTTCTGAGCTATGTTTTGAATCATTATCTTGTATCACAGCAAAATTTTATCTATTAATATGGTAGCCTGAAGCAATACTCTTCCTTTCACATAATGTATTTAATTTGAACAAAGTCTCCAGCAAACTCCAAAACATCCCCAAACATTACAGCACCATCTCCATGCTTGACAGTTAGCACAAAATTCGGACAAAGATCATGTGACAGACACTCTTTGTTGATTTTCAAATAGCTCACATTTGTGCTCATCAGTCCATCGTACCTTTTGCCAATTTTATTTGTTTTAATAGAGCTTTCTTAACTGAGAAATATCCTTTAAGTTCAAAAGTAATAAGTTTTCTCCTGACAGTCATAAGAGATATTGACGTGTAGAATTAAATTCAGCAGTCGGTCGGCTGTTTTACCTCTGTTTCTTTTACTAGTCATCTTCGAGTATTTATCCTTCGCAAGAGATATTACTTTTATGTCAACATTTGCGCCGGTTTCTGCATATCGCTGCAGCAATAATGCACCCCATTTTTTTTATCCGTAATTTTCTAGCAATCTGACGTTCGGAATAACATTTTATAGAAAAAATTTCCACTAGAACTCATTTTTCAATGCTAATAGGTTTACTTCTTGGAGTTTTAACGTTTTTTTTTTTTATTTAATTTCAATCACATATTAATTTAGTTGGGATTAACCTCTGCCAAGCAGTGCAGTTGAACTATTTGCAAATATCTGGTCTACAGTTCAGAAAAGGTATCAGGTTCTAACAAAATTTCCAAACCTTGTGTAAACAAATTTATAATGCTTGGAGATAAATTTGTTTCAATTTCATATATAAAGAATTGACATAATACGTGAATGTATTTATCCAAATAAGCAAAATTAGTTTTTGTATGAACTTAAAAAAACAATTCAGGCTGGTCCAAACAGTTTCTTCGGTTGTACATATATATATATATATATATATATGTAAACTACTGAAAAAAAGATATATAGAGGTAAATTTTGTAAAATGATCATTACAATGGAGTAGTTTTAGATTCCTGTATATATATATATATATATATATATATATATATATATATATATATATATATATATATATGTAAACTATTGAAAAAAGATATATAGCGGTAAATTTTGTAAAATGATCATTACAATGGATTAGTTTTAGATTTATGTATATATATATATATATATATATATATATAAAACCAAATAAGTGTCCGTCACATATAAAAGTTTTTTCTCACAATTATTCTTGCATGTCAAAATATTATTTGTGTAAGCAATGCATTTATATGTGACGATGACTTGATTTCTCGTATCTGATATGAAGGGCATTATGATTAAGTTATATTTATTTATTTGATGAAATAATAAAATTTGGGTAGTTTACGGAATTTGCTTGACCACTGCATAGATAGATAGATAGATAGATAGATAGATAGATAGATAGATAGATAGATAGATAGATAGATAGATTATGTTAAAATAACGGAGCATTGTCAGTTTCACATCTCAAATGATTGTCAGACAGTCGAAGTTTCAAAAAGGATTAAGGTTTAAACCGACATTCAACATTTATATTAATTATTGTCTATAAATGCCACTTATGTCTCCGGTATTCATTCTCATATTATTCAAATATATGTAAAACTCGTAGTAGGAATTTTTTTTTTTAGTAATTATCACCGTTTACAAGCCTCTACACACACACACACACACACACACATATATATATATATATATATATATATATATATATATAATAGTTATATTACTTTTTTAAAATATGATTGCTTCGCTACATAAGAGTTCCCATGTTTTAAAAACAAGAGCTGAAAACCTTAATATAATTATTAAAATTAAATTGAACTAAAATACCAATCCCTGTTACATCCTCAAGGGAAAATATAGTCTGTGTGTGTGTGTGTGTGTGTGTGTGTGTGTGTGTGTGTGTGTGTGTGTGTGTGTGTGTGTGTGTGTGTGTGTGTGTGTATGCGATGATGATATATAAACTTATATATTTCAAGAAATATTTGGAAGAAAAGATCTATGACAAATTGGAAAAAAATTTTCGTATGATGCGTTTCGTGTCTTAGAACGTCAGCGGGATAGATTCATTTACGTTGAGGCGACTACACTTGCGCACGAAAGAGAGACGCTGGGATTTTTAGAAATTCAGAAACATGTTTTGGGTTTATAATCTAGCCATTTATATTTAGATTCTTTTTCGTTATGTTTTCATTAAGTTTGTTATCAATCATCCCACATTTTGCTAACAGAAGATTTGCCAAGAATGGTGAAAATGTTGTAAGAATCTGAGCGTAAACTTACTGTGGGTCAACTAGCGATTAAAGATTTTTCTAAATATTTTCGTACTATTGAATTATTTTATCTTTTAATTAAGATATCATTTTTTTAATGTCAAAATTGTAATCAGTCTAGTTACGGTGAGCAATTAACGCATTTAATATATTGAATTTTAGAATGTCTCTTTAGTGTTCTTTTAATTTTTGAGGCTTCCGGATCTCTTTATATTTCTGAGATGAGGTATTATGTACACTATTTACATTATTCGGACTATTGTCCTCATCTTTATCGCCATATTTATTACAACGCTTCGGCCTGTCAGTATCTGTCTATATTTCTGAGAAGAGGTATTATTTACACTATTTACATTATTCAGACTATTGTCCTCATCTTTGTCGCCATATTTATTACATCGTTTCGGCCTTTCAGTATCTGTCTATATTTCTGAGATGAGGTATTATGTACATTATTTACATTATTCGGACTATTGTCCTCATCTTTATCGCCATATTTATTACAACGCTTCGGCCTTTCAGTATCTGTCTATATTTCTGAGATGAGGTATTATGTACACAATTTACATTATTTGGACTATTGTCCTCATCTTTGTCGCCATATTTATTACAACGTTTCGGCCTTTCAGTATCTGTCTATATTTCTGAGATGAGGAATTATGTACACTATTTACATAATTCCGACTATTGTCCTCATCTTTGTTGCCATATTTATTACAACGTTTCGGCCTGTCAGTATCTGTCTATATTTCTGAGAAGAGGTATTATTTACACTATTTACATTATTCGGACTATTGTCCTCATCTTTGTCGCCATATTTATTACATCGTTTCGGCCCTTCAGTATCTGTCTATATTTCTGAGATGAGGTATTATGTACACTATTTACATTATTCGGACTATTGTCCTCATCTTTATCGCCATATTTATTACAACGCTTCGGCCTTTCAGTATCTGTCTATATTTCTGAGGTGAGGTATTATGTACACAATTTACATTATTTGGACTATTGTCATCATCTTTGTCGCCATATTTATTACAACGTTTCGGCCTTTCATTATCTGTCTATATTTCTGAGATGAGGTATTATGTACACAATTTACATAATTCCGACTATTGTCCTCATCTTTGTTGCCATATTTATTACAACGTTTCGGCCTGTCAGTATCTGTCTATATTTCTGAGAAGAGGTATTATTTACACTATTTACATTATTCGGACTATTGTCCTCATCTTTGTCGCCATATTTATTACATCGTTTCGGCCTTTCAGTATCTGTCTATATTTCTGAGATGAGGTATTATGTACACTATTTACATTATTCGGACTATTGTCCTCATCTTTGTCGCCATACTTATTGCAATGTTTCGGCCTTTCAGTATCTGTCTATTTCTGAGATGAGGTATTATTTACACTATTTACATTATTCCGACTATTGTCCTCATCTCTGTTGCCATATTTATTACAACGTTTCGGCTTTTCAGTATCTGTCTATATTTCTGAGATGAGGTATTATTTACACTATTTACATTATTCGGACTATTGTCCTCATATCAGAAATATAGACAGATATTGTATTTTATAATATTTAAAAAATAAATTGCAGTATGAATCCTGGTAAAAAATAAAATGACTGTTGAAGACATTAGATTTATAATACCCAGAAATTCATGCGCAGATGTCCTCAAGGATGCATGGAGCAGTGGATAAAGACGTTGGTTAGAACCTTTGACTGGATCCAAACAGTGTAAGTTCAATACCTGCGTTAGCGAACTTGGAGAGGGCAATTAATAGATGATAAGTGATATCCATTAGTTTAACGTTTCCGTCATCTGAAGAAGGCTGGGACGTACAACGTTTAATGTGATAAATATGGCAACAAAGATGAGGACAATAGTCCGAATAATGTTTTTGAGGTTACACTAATATATGCTTTCTGGCAGTTCTTAAGGCTGATCAAGTAAACTCATACAAGTTTTGGGTCGTTGTCTTGATTAAGTCTTTTATTTTTTTAGATGTAGTTGTGACAAATTATACGTTTATCTAAACTGAACATAGAATTTGCTCCAACAGTGTTATTTCACTCTTCCGGAAAGAAATGAAACCAGATATTACTTTTGGAGCACGCATTTCGTTTCTTTATATACAAAGACAGTGCCAATGTTTTTACAGACAGTATTTTCTTTATACACTGCGTAAACAAATGCACTGATAAAATCATCAAATTCTTCGGCTATTTTTACATCAGCAAAGCTGATAACAGGATAAAAGTCTGTGTCAGTAGTTAAGACAATGAGATAAGTTTCTGTACGTAGAAAAATCCAGTGCATTCCGGTGTCACACGAAGTTGACGGTGACGCAGATGTTCAAATCGTGCAGATTGAAAAATAAATTGGAATGTAAATATTCGAGAGTCTGTATGGTCATTGCGGACAACTGCTGTGCATATTGAACAAGACGCGTCGATGCTGCTTCGATGTTGGCAGCGTTTGTCATATGAACATTCTCACTCTGGCAGTTCAAATTTTGGATGGTCGCTGAGTACAGGCAGTCGCCAAGGTTGCATATCGAAAGAGAGATGCGACAGGCTCTACAACATTATTCCTTATTGTTATATTTCTAACTGCGCTTATAATATATATATATATATATATATATATATATATATATATATATATATATATATAGGCTGTATATATATATATATATATATATACAGGCTGTTTTCAAGCTAGACGCAATCGTCAGGCCTGACGATTGCGTCTAGCATGAAACAGCCTGTCGCGTCTAAAATGTTGCCTTCAATGTTCACTTTTATACAGGGTGTCCATAAAAATCGTGTGCACTTTAAAAAATAATAACTTTATTTGTATTTGCGATAGAAATAATTTGTAAAAAGGATTAGAAAGAAGTAAATCTATAATTTTTAAGGTTTCCACGTGTCCTCCATCAGTAGCAATACAAAGGGTAATAGGATTTTGCAGTTCACGGAAAACATTTGCCAACTGATTTACGGTAATGCCTGAAATTATATTAGTTATTTTAGCTATACTTAAAACTAGGAACATTAAAATTTATAACATTTTTTACAGATTATTTCTATCGCAAATACAAATAAAGTTATAAAATTTTTTAAAGTGCACACGAACCTTTTATGGACACTCTGTATATATATATATATATATATATATATATATATATATATATATATATATATACTCATTAGCAGTCTTGAAATCTTTTGAAAGAAAAATCTTAAATGAACATTTTATTTATAAATTGGCTTTCTATAGTTAAGGAAAGTTTTATCTAGAACTGAGGTAAAAAGTTTAGTGGATATTGTTGAATAAAGCTTCCTGAGACCTATTTGCGAAAAGGAAGGAAAGGAAAGAAAGAAAGAAATAGAGAAAAACTATGCTGTGTACTGTCGGGCAAAGCCAGTTGATCTTAATGTGAAATTCTTAGCCGGGTAAAACTAGAATCCCTCCTGCGTATCGGGTAGTGTGGAGGACGAAGATCCTAATATTGTAAAAATATTTTCCAACAGGTGTGAATCGCCACCATATGCGCTCTGCCCTTCTCCAAAAAAAAATGTTAATTTTTATATAAACATCAATCGTCCAAAGATAGTTTCAGGAGAGTTGTAGAGACGACAGAACAGAACGGAACTCTGGCTTCCCAACGAACCAGACGACTGCTGCTGCTGATTGTTAATTCTAGGCTGTCTCCCTCGCGAATAAAAAGAAACTTATACCAAATAATTTAATTGTTAATATGATTTGGTTGAACTTTCTCTAAGCATTTTTTGTTAACTCATGAACTTCTAAAAGATTGTTAGTTAACGTCTAGCTGAAGACAAATGAAACTTCAGATTTTCTTTTATCATCAAATCCGATGTTGCGATATTTTTATTTCTTAGTTTAGACATCTGAGGAAACCTGAGACGACATTCGTAGACGATCCATGAAAATTTATCACGACGCAGTTTTGTTACTTTTAGTAACAAATTGGGATAGAAAACGTACTTAATTCCTTGTGATCTAGCAAACTTCGGCATGAAGAGGATCTCTTTGGCCAGGGATCAATGGAGAATTCTGCCTCGTGCCAGTAACCAGACTGTAGTTGATGAAGTGACAAGATGGCATTCAACGACGTGACCAAGGCTATATCTGTGACAGATCGGCTTAAGATCACATACGTGGTTCTACAGAATGATGATGAGAATGCCGTGAACCGAGAATTTGGGCAACGATGACGTTTTGAGACAATCGAAAACAGTAAAAATACTTAAGCCTAAATTTAGTAATAAACAGTTGAAATTTCTAGGCACATAATGAGGAAGAAGTTCTTGAAAAACTTGAAACTTGAACAGATTGAAACAAAAGGGTCCATAGGAAATGAACACACAACCAAATTTGAGCTAATGGATATCGGATAATTAATCATTTTTATTTTCCTTTCCGTCAGCACTATATATATATATATATATATATATATATATATATATATATATATTATAATTTAACTGATTTAAAAATATGGTTTCATCGCTACACAGGAATTATCATGTTTCAAAAAAAGAAAAAACAAAAACATTAAATTCAATTATATTAAATTAAAAGCATTAGTTCTGTTTCATCTTCAAGCGGATTTTGTATTCCAAGATGAAACAGAACTAATACTTTTAATTTATAATATTTATTTTTGTAACTTTACATTGAGCCCTGTTTTGTAAAAAATAAAAATATCAATAAGAACACCGGATTAAATATCTTACTGCCCTTCCTTTTTTTTTATATATATATACATATATATATATATATATATATATATATATATATATATATATATATATATATATATATATATTTGCGTTTATTTTTTGGCAATATGTTTTCATATATACTTTCCTGATGTAATCACAAATTCGTTGGTCTGGTCATGTTGCAAGGATAATTGACAACAGGTCATCATATATATCCAGCTGGACCAAGAACAAATGTGCGTTGGACGCCAGTGACTCAGGTATGAAAATATGATAAAGTGTAACCTGTAAGCTAAAATGTACCTGAAACTAACTTAGAACTTCAAAATCCGTAGTATTAACCCTCAAAGCGACTAAAGCGAAAGCTGTTAGCAAATATTCCTGTGGCTATGTCTCGAGGTCCCTCGATGTGGCACAATATGTGGACTTGTATGCGGGTCGCTAAAAGAACTGAAGTGTAACATACGACACAGTTATAAAACTGAAAGTGGTTGTCGTATCCTCATAGGTCGAAATCGACGGAAGAAGCCACACACATACACGTGCACACACACATACACGTGCACACAGACACATACACTTGCACACACACACGCACACACAAACACACACACATACACACACATATATATATATATATATATAAATTATATTTGGTTTTTATGTTGTGGAACGAACTCGAACAAAAACTCAACGCACTCAAACGTCCTGCGCGTCAAGTTTTTGCTCGAATTAGTTCATAATTTCCAATTTATACAACTAGATAAAAAAAAATCTACCCTTTTATAAGACTACCTCTTTAGCTCAAGAACAAATAAAAAATAAACACAAGTAAATAAAATAATCCTAGGAAACTAGAAGGACGATGGTCTCATAACCTTAAGAAACTGTAACAAACAAAACACAGATAAAACTAGAAAAACAATAAAAAAAAATTCAAAAATATGGGGTTCCACATAGATATAAAAACTAACCTAAACGAAATAGATTTTCTGTTCAACTTAAGAAAATATATACATATAAATCATACAGAAAACCGAATGATAAACCGCTATATATATACAAACATCTGCCAACCACCCGCCATCTATACTCAAGCAGATACAACGATCAATTAACCGCAGGGTTTCCGAAAATACTTCCAATGAAACTCTATTCAACGAAGCTAAGGAAGACTATGAAACAGCCCTAAAAGATGGCGGATTCTCGGCAACAATCACATAAATACCCTGCAACACAAAAAGAAGCCAAAAGGAAAAGAAACACTATATGGTTCAACCCACCTTACAACAAATGCGTAAAAAAACATCGTAGAAAAATATTCATTAAATTCATAAACTTCACTATTTTCTTAACTTTATATATTTTCTCACTCCCTATTTTTATTTACATATTTGTCTCTTATCTGTCTCTCCTGATTCATCTACCACGTTAGTAGGATGCCCTCGATATGTTAATTCGCTACGATAGTGAGACTTGTATCGTATTGCGTAAAGTAGTTGCTATATGCGTTACTTTGATACCTTCTGGATGCTCCGCAAATATATCCTTGTGCCAGATTATGTTCAGGCTAAAGAAAATAATATATAATTGATATAAATTACCTCCACATGATAACTGTTTGTTATGGTCGCGAGTTCAATTCCCATTACGTGCTTTTCGGATATGCCTTTGTGTCAAATGAAACTAAATATTAGTTCGTTTTTATACATGTGACATCTTCAATTGATCAACCATGAGAAAGATGAAAGCTTTGTCGATTGTTTTTTTTTGTTTTGTTTTTTTTGGGGCTGTTTAAAACGATTATCTCATTGCAAGTCTATCTTGAAGACCAGAAGACGATATGCTGGTTTAGTGAGTTCAATAGTCTCTTTCCATCCACATGTGTATCATTCTACTTTTTAAATCATTTAATCCCAAGCAAGGCAATAAAGCCACTAAGAAGTAATTTCGAAAGAATACGAGAGGACTATGAAAGTAAATGAATTTAAAATCCAGAAGAAAATTTGATGATCAAAGTTGAGTGGAAAGCAAGAAGTCAGAAGAGAATCCTACAAGCGAGAAAAGCGAAAGCTAAAATTGTTGCATCGAGCCATTTCAACTGTAAAATGATGAGACTTAGCTGCCAATTTAGTACGTGTTTAAATTCGTAAAGTCGAACTATTAAATAGGAAAATTCATCAGAACGTTTACCATGAAAAACAGGAAGGCAACATTACTGCGGTGGGATCAGATTGAACCTGATCTGTCATCTCCGTAGCGAATATATTGCAGATATTTTTATCAAAAAATACATAGCAGAAGAACCAAAACGGATATGATAGCAATATTCAATCCCCAGCTGACAAAACATAGTTTTCGATTCTAACGAGAAAATGCTCTAACACAACACTGTGAATGTAACTTCCTAGTAGCAGTACTAAGAAGTGATTAAATATAATCTTTCCACTTCATGTTAGCGGAAAACATTATCCCGAGAAGGGTATTATAAGGAATATAGATTAATAAATAACTAGTCCCTCTACTGTGATAGCCGAGTCAGCTCAAGAAACCTCAACAGAATGCAGAAAGCCCTGGGCGTCCGTTTTGTTCTTATTGGGACTCATCAGCAGAATCGAACCCGGACCGTTATGATACAATGCAAACATCATACCACCGGACCAGCGGACATTGGTGGCGAAGGGGAAACCGACTGGAGTCAATTTAGCGCAGCTACTCCTAAGTTCCGGTGTTCACCCAAGTATACATAACCCACTGGAACCGGCCCCAAGAGCAACGTCTTCCTTCACCAGGCCACTCCATCCAGGGCATTAGAAGCTGATCAAGCATAGGTTTATAAGTGATAAATATTTGGGGGGAGATTTGAATAATTTGTCATAATTCATCGAGTCTAGAAATACACACACACACATATATATATATATATATATATATATGTGGGGCGGGGGGAGACTCTTTCATCATCGGAAGGTCTAGCAGCTCACTTCTTACAATGGAACAGTCAGACATCCTGTATACATGATTTTATTATATGGGGTGAAAATTTGGACAGATCCAATCATACTTTCTGGAGGAACCGAATACAGGGAAGTTGTTGACTCGGGTTTGTGAGTGACATGTTCAACTATGCAGCCTCTTCCGCGCAAACCAAATGACACAAGACAATTGCTTTTCTATCGGTCTTTCCATAGCAGATATTCAAACGAGCTGCATTCCTTAGTCTCATCTGTTGAGACCATTACAGCTCAGACCCACCATGCCACACCCACATTCGGTCGAATCATCCTAATTTCATTTTTATTCTATTGGTAAGAAGAAATTTCCATTCCGGTAGCTTCTTCCAGAAAATCACTATTTTGGAGACAAGTTCCCGTGAGGATGCTTCCCTGGTCACCACAATCTTTTCCTCTTAAATTCTTGATCAATCGTTATCTCCTCTACATATTTCTAAAATCTGCCCTTCATCTAACATCCATGTAACAACCGCATTCAGTAACACTCTGACTAGAGTGGCTCTCGAGTCTTATATTTTGTGAAAGAAAAAAAACAAAAAAAATATGTACTTATAAAACGGCAACAGAGCTGATCTTTCGTCAGTTTTTCATGAGAATATAACGTGTGAATTTTTTTTTATAAATGCTCTTCTGGGTTGATTCTCGCCTCGTCAAGTGAAATCCTGTCGTGATAGCAACGATAGATGATCAAGGTAACTTGATATTATGTATAATTAGAAATTACTGATTTGCTTGGTCTGAGTACCACACCCACTTAACTGACAAGTCAGTAGTTAATTCGATAGACGTTCCGTAGAAATTTCTGGAAGGAATGCCTGTAAGCAATTAGCATCCACGAAAACTTATCTCTGACCTTATATGGTAATGCAACACATTTAACCGGAAATCAGATGACAGGATGATATCGATTAGTTGCCGATTTTAAGAAGTTTGTCTAACGTGGACGAGAGCCAATCGATAATATTGGTGCTGTGTCGCTGACTTCATAATATTACGCAAAATATTCTGCGATATCAGCATTTCAGGAGGAGGAGGAGAATATCTTAAGATTTTTACCAATTCACCCCAAGTAAGGTGATAATGCCACTATGACGCAAGGTCTTAGTGGGACGGAAAGAGAATGAAAATATTTTAGAAGGTATCGGAAAACCAATCCTAAACAGTAAACAAGGGATAAATCTTTACCCTTCTTCAAAAGACCAAGGAAGAGAGTGAAACGGACGACTGTCAAATCTATCTACCCATATTCTTTCGTTTGAACCATAAGTAGGGCATAACACCTTAGCTTTTATCGTAATAAGGTGTAAAATTATTGTTTCTACCTTAAGACATTACACTGAATTTCTGTCTGAATTTCTAGAATTATTTTCATTAACTACATGTGGAGCATTGCCCACATTTTTGATGCTTTGATCACAATCGTTCGGTCGATGTTCATTTCAGTCTTTATTAGGTGCGTGTCCAATCTGATAACCTACCCGGGATTTCGAATTGATTTCTGGACAAGTTGTGACATATTAACTTCGAGTTCAATCTCGCGAGCAGTCAGAGCGAGAAATAAACTGAGTATGAAATAATAATAACAACAAAAACAATAATAATAATAATAATAATAATATATATATATATATATATATATATATATATATATATATAGAGAGAGAGAGAGAGCTGTTTGATAAAAGTTTGACTGCTTGACTCAACTTATCCTTTGAATTTAGCTCAACTTTCGTTTCATCGGAGAAAGAACATTCTTCCAGTCTTCTACGGTGAAATGTTTGTAATAGTGAGCCCATTCAACTCTCTTGACTTTGTTGGCTTTGCTTATTGGCGGCTTAAACCTTCGTATACAAGATTTGCAGCCTTTTTCTAACAAGATTTGTAACCTCGTTCTGATGGAGTGTTGAAGAGGCAAGACTAACACCTTGCTCTTCGCTTAGACTGGCTGCAATTTCTTGGCTAGTTATAATCCTATTCTTCGCAACTTCTCTCTTGATTACCCTGCCAGTTCTATCATCAATCTTTTTCTTTCGTCCCCTTGTTTCCTTCCTTGGAGCAGGAGTGGCATCATTATGAGCCCTAAGCACTCGAGAGACAGTTGATTGTGAGGTTATAGCAATTTCTGCAATTTCTATCGTAGACGTGTAGCGTGCTTGCACCATTTCATCTGGTTAGTGACTTAAGTTGCTATTTTAAGCTGTTTTTATACTGTATGAGGCTTTCTGGAATATTCTGGAAATACTATAGATTTAATTTAAGGTCTTCTAGAATTCTCTAGAATATTGTTCTGAGTGTATTATAAAATAGTTTTCAATATTTTGTCAAAAGCTCTTTGAATTTACCAGTTTAATCATTAGAATGCGATATCTGAGCCACTTTTTTTGGACAGAGTTTTTTCCTAAATCTCATTTATATCCAAATTTATAATTATCAATAGAATACCTTAGGGTAAATAAACTTTTTTCTTAGGTGGTCGGGAAGGGGTCTTTATATTAGTAAGATTAAAAATTATTTTAAACTCCAAAAACAATAGTCGAACTGAACTGTTTATTTTGCTCACTGGTAGGAGATAACTGATAACTGACATCCATTAAACATGACATGTGGAACTAGAACAGTCTACCCCAGTGAGCGAAACAAAGGATTCAGTTCGACATTCCAACCACCTGAAGAAGGCCGGAGCGTACAACTGCCGAAACGTTGAAATAAATATGGCGACAAAGATGAGGACAATAGTTCGAATAATGTAAATAATCTTACTGTTATAGAAGAGCATTTGTTTGAAAATCAGAAATATATATATATATATATATATATATATATATATATATGTATATTCACACACACACACATATATATATATATATATATAGATGTTTTAATATATATAATATATATATATATTTATATTTATAAAATATATATATTATATATAAAATATATATATTATATATATTTATATTTATAAAATTTGCACACTTAAACAATATTGCATTTTATTAAATTAATCGATTATTTCGCCATAAAATTAGGCTCATGTTCACATCACGGCGAAACACCGGTTCGCGTATGATCTCCGAAGTTAAGCAACGTCGATCATGGTTAGTATCTATGTTGATTGCCTGCTTGAGAATACCAAGTATTGTAAGATTGAATGTGCGGTGGTACTCTATTCACTTACGCACAAATGGTCTTGAGTAAGCTATGAATGCAACCCTTCTACCCCCGGCTGTGGGTTAAACAGTAAGAATTCTATCGCTAAACCAATATTATCTGCGCGAAAAAAATGTCAGAATATAAGATTATTTTCTGATTTTAAATAACCTGCAAAGTGTTGATAAACCATAAAAATCCTAATCAACCAATCACGCAAGCAATGAAATTGGTTTTAGCAAGTATTCATAAAGAGGAAATATGAGATCATGGATAGTTCAGAGACTATTAACATTGGCAAGCTAGCAGCCTTCCCCACTCTTTTAAATTCAGAATTTTTTCTTTTCCTAGTCTGGTTACCAACCAATGCTAGTAAACAATGTTTGAGTTAGTCGCGGGGGTGGGGGGTGTAATTAATGGATTCATAACTTTTCCTAAGGACATTTGAACAGGAATTAACCTAACATCCTTAGTCAGAATTTGAACTCGGTACACAAAATACAATTTTTCGAAGAATTCTGTTCATCAATCTTTCAGGTGTTGAATATCAATATTCGACATCCTAACATGTACCTGGGCCTGATCGCTAACACTTTTAGGATAGATGTGAATCAAGGATGATAATATGGATCAGAACAAATGAAATCTCTAGGTTTTAGAAAGTACAATACTTCTCCGAATATTGTGGACCCTCGCTACAGAATTCTATTTTATTGTTTTTGTATTTTTCTTGTATGTGAAAAAAAATACAGGGTGTCCATAAAAATCGTTTGCACTTGAAAAAATTTAACTTTATTTGTATTTGCGATAGGAATAATCTCTAAAAAGGATTAGAAAGAAGTAAATCTATATCTTTGAAGATTTTATTGAAATTTTATTTAAGTTACCACATGACCTCCATCATTAGCAATACAAAGGATAATAAGATTTTGCAGTTCACGGAAAACTTTTGCCAACTGATTTACAGTAATACCTGAAATCACATTAGTTATTTTAGCTATACTTAAAACTAGGAACATTAAACTTTATAACATTTTTTACAGATTATTTCTATCGCAGATACTAATAAAGTTATAATTTTTTTTAAGTGCACAAAAAAATCATGGACACCCTGTATTTTTTTTTCTATAGAAATATATGTCTATAGAAAATGAACAAATGATTGGTGGTTCGATTACTCTCGGCTATTCTGTTATATTCAGTATTGTCTTGACATACGTGTATTTTTCAGTACACCCTCTTCGTTACGGAATATGACACAAGGTTAGTTTAAAGTGCTTTAACAGCAATCCCGTGGAATAATTGTCCGCGTCCCATCGGTAGATCACCATTTCGGCACGCCTGGGCGCCCGGCAATAAACCCAGCCCCTTCCAGTAGTTAAATATACGGCGAGGAGATATGAATAGTTTTGTGATGTCATCAAATACTCGTTGCCATTTTCGTAATGTTCGTTGTAGTAGAGGCTTTGTAATCGCAGACACAACTATAATAACGCCGTTGAACATTTCTAGTGTCAGACGCCTTCGAATAGCACGTGAACTAACAGTATTTGCTCGATAATTCTCGCTCGAACAGTAATCACCGTAGTGATCCGAATAGAGAAATAGTGTAGAGAAGAGAATAGGGAATAGCTCTCCGTATAGTAATGGAGAATTTAGTAGAAATAACGACAGTTAGTCGTCACAATAATTCCTATATATTTCCTCTATGGTCACGTGGTCTACTTAATTCAATAATGGGATCGCCTGTGTTTGGTCACTGTTGATCTATGTTCAAACTCAAGTGTCGGCACCGACAATTTATTTCTATATAATTGATACATACATACATACAGAAACACATACATACATATATGGCTCAGTGGATATAAACGTTGATTTAAGTAGGCCAGTGACTTGACACAAAGATTTGTGAGTTCAACATCTGGCTAGAGCAGAGGTGAATAAAAACATAGAGATTTACTAAAGGAAAATAACTGAAACTGAGATATCTAGAAAAGGCATGACACGTGGAACTAGAACAATCTACCCCGGTGGACGGAATAAAGGTTTCAGTTCGAAATTCCAAAGTATAACACTTGAAGAAGGCCGGAGCTTACAACGGCTGAAACGTCGTTAATATGACAATGAAGGTAAGGACAATAGTCCGAACGATGTAAATAGCTAGCTAGCTAGCTAGCTAGCTAGCTAGCTAGATAGATAGATAGATAGATAGATAGATAGAATGTATGTTTATATAAATAGGTAAAATGAGATTGATATTTATGACATTACTAAGAATTCGATCTATAAATGTAAGTAAGATTATGTAGAGTCGACTGTTCATACGACCTGCCTCCAGCGAGTTCTAACACCAATTAGTATTGCTAGAAAGACTACGCGACTATTTCTACCACTAAACTGGCTAAGTAACTTCAAAGATTCAGATTCTAATACTTTTACTTTCTTCAATGCATAACTTTAAATCAGGGCACTTCTACGTGGTGTAATGGCTAACAAGCTTGCCACGCTAGATCAATTACGAGTGAATACTGAGTTCGATCTTCACTGGGTGAGCGATTCAGCCTTGTGCCAGATCTAGGCTACGCTTAGTTAATCACCATAACATAAAATCATTAAATATTAATACTAGAAACTTTTCACTCATCAATATTTCTTTCTCCAAATATTTCATCCCTGAAGACATCCCAGGAATTTTCTTGAACATGCGTTATTTGAATATGTAAATTGTTCCCGGGATTAGAATTTTTTTTTACATTTTACATTGAACGAATTCACCCGAAGGACGGATAAAGAATAAAATAATATTTTTGTACTGTTTACAAATTCATTGAAAATATTGGTACATTTCCATTGCTTCACTTCATGTTAATTTATAAATCTTTATAATCATAATAATAACAGATTGATCTAACGGTTCGATGCAGACTTTATTTAACAATGCACACGTTTAATCCTAAAGCATTTTATATTTAATCAAACTTTAAAATATAAAAATATTCAAAGAACACAAACTGAAGTTTCTGTTATCAATTGTTGAGATTTTGCCCTGATAGTTCTTGTATTTGTATTCATTAACTGCCACTTTGTGGAACAGACTCCGACTGGAGTGCTTCCCAAATTACCTTTCTTTTAATAACATCTAATTCTAACCTGACGCCATAGAGAGCTCGGTTAGCAAGGTCGATTTTACTGTTTTTAAATTACAATTTTCCATGATTTTCTCACGTATATTCATATCTGCTCGATGCGTATCCAAATGTAACAAATGGCGTCGCACATTATGAAATGGAAAAAGTCCGACAATTATTTTAAGATATTTTTTGTTTATACATTTTTTATAGATACAAATATTTAAGTAAATGCTCTATTTATAATAAACAGTATTAGCATCATTTCCTGGTCTGAATGTTCGAGATATCTGTGTGTGTCCTCCGACAGGAATCGAACCTGTATCCCATACGGAACCGTCATAAAGGCTGACGTGCTTTTACCGTCATCGCCATGTCTGTGTATATATATATATATATATATATATATATATATATATATATATATATATATATATATATATATATATATATATATATATATATATATATATATATATATATATATATATATATATATATATATATATATAAAATATATATAAACATTTCATTAAACAGAATAAATTTTCTTTACAATTGGTATTAAGTTACCTTTTAGTTAATGACCATTTTCACCTACGGATTTTGATTTTTAAAATTCAGGATTTTTCACACTGTTTTTGCACATAAAACAAAAACATATATATATATATATATATATATATATATATATATATATATATATATATATATATTGCCAACTCTTTTTCTAGTATTAAGATTATAAGTTATCATTGTAAACATCAATGTACAATTGTGTTTTGAATTAGTATGAGTTTTTCACCTGGACACTTTTTAAAAACATTTGGCAAGCCTTTATTTGTTATGCTTGCCTTTTTTACAAATCAAAAAGCGTTCAAACAATTTGACGTTATCAAATAATGCCCACGAATTCATTTTCTTTTTTAAAATGAGGAAAGATGTTGCACTGGGTCAATACCACACCATATTCGAAAAAAGGAAAAAATACGTCATTGGATGCTCTCATTTAGATATCTTAACGAAGGATAAGATGCTTATGATGTCCAGTAGGCATACTCCGCGCTTGGACACTTCATCAAAGAAGGCATTTCTACATTCTCGCGCCAATGCTACATGACCTTGTTTTTAGGGTTTATCGCTACTTTCTACACCAGAAAATCGGGCGATAACCCGACCATGCAGCAAGTATTAATAAGTTACATACTACCGGTAATCCACATAAAGTGAACTAGCTCTCATATGTTAGAATAAGCAAAATGTTCCAACGAGAATCCGCATTTTAAGTACACTCTTTCAGATATTCTGATACATACGGGTCTTCCATCGCAGAACACCTGATAAATAACCATAATTGTGCTACTAGTTTCAGCGTGGACGCATTCACCATTCTTAGCAAGTCCCACTCGAATTATCCCTTGAAAGTGTTGGAGGCCATTTATATTTTATCGTTGAAGCCCTCTCTCTGTAAACAGAAGGACTTCGTACTGGGCCTCCAAACAATTTCTATCTAGGCAATATTTTTATCCTAATACATAGTGTCCATATTTTTTTAGTGATAATCCTGTTTTAATTTATTAAACTAGATTTAGCTGTGTTGATTGAAGTTCGAAACCGGTTAGCTAGCCCGTTTTTCAGTTTTACTTTTTATGTATTATCATCATGAGTGGTAATAAAAAAGAAACAAATATATATATATATATATATATATATATATATATATATATATATATATATATATATATGTGTGTGTGTGTGTGTGGAGTGAGAGAGAGAGAGAAAAGAATTAAAGAGAGGAGAGAGAGAAAGAATTTGGATTAAAAAGTATTTCTACATATTTTGCCGATCAGACAGCGTCATCTGAAAATAGATGTCATTTCAGCTAAATCCACGTTTCGTAAGGTAGAAACGTGATTCACAATCATAGGAAAGCTTGTATTTTTTTTTACTTTAACTCTATCGTTTGGAATGATAGCGGAGAATGTAATATGTTTTCAGGTTATCACGAGCTAGAAGTTCACAACTCATTAACTTTGAAAATACCCCAGAACGCATATAAAGATTTTACAATCGGGACATTTAATTTTAGACGGCCTATGAAAAGAAAAGAAAACCAAAGAAGGGATTTGTATCGGAGTTAGACAGCAGCAGTTAAAAGTTTTGTCATCAATACCAAATGGAAGAATGATAAACACAGATATTGAACAAACAACCATCGTGGGCATATGGAAGATCTATAGTAGACTCATTAGAAGCTCCATAATTAAGATTCAATAATTCTCTGTAAAAATCTTGAAAAACCTGAAATATCTTCGGCACTTCCTTTCAGTTAACAATGGAGACGAATTGTTGGATAAGACTGAAAAGAAATCCGTGCACAGTTGAGAAATCACATTGATTTGAATTCTGACTTCAAGTTGAAATATCTCCCATGAAGATCATGATGGTCGCGGGTCGCTCAAAGATTTCTAAGCCTAATCCAGAAGAAAAGATCCATAGATGAACATTTTGGGGTGTGAAAATACACTAACACTTCTTAAAAAACTTGAAAACCTAATTCAGATTTCTGTCGTAATTTCTGTGCAGATGAGATCCATACAAAGGTGAGAAGTGTGCGTCAAATCTAAAAAAACACAAAACAGAATCTTTGCAAAGGTACCCAAGGAAATTCATGAAGACAATGGTACAAACACTTGCTGATTTTTTTCCAGGTCCTATCGCTTCTTTGCTTATTCAGATTATTGATTCAACACAAATGACACTGATGTTTCAAAAGTGAAACGATGGCACTAAAACCTTGACGCCACGTTCTCTGAAGAAACGCCTTCTTCTTCCGCATCGGTAGAAGGATATGATGGAGAAAGTCATCGATACCTTTGTCGTCATATATGGAAGTCGCATACATGAGCGGTAAATATATTCACAATGCGCATTTTTGAATATCTCTGTCTGCATATCCGACTTATTTCCTCGCAATATATAATGCAAATAAAAAAAATTATCCCATGGAGTATCTGTCTATATTTCTGAGATTAGATATTATGTACACTATTTACATTATTCGGACTATTGTCCTCATCTTTGTTGCCATATTTATTACAACGTTTCGGCCTTTCAGTACACTATTTACATTATCTGTCTATATTTCTGAGATGAGGTATTATGTACACTATTTACATTATTCGGACTCCTCATCTTTGTCGCCATATCTATTACGACGTTTCGGCCTTTCAGATCTGAGATTGTCTATTTACATTATTCGGATCTTTGTTGCCATATTTATTACAACGTTTCGGCCTTTCAGTATCTGTCTATATTTCTGAGATGAGGTATTATGTACACTATTTACATTATTCGGACTATTGTCCTCATCTTTGTTGCCATATTTATTACAACGTTTCGGCCTTTCAGTATCTGTCTATATTTCTGAGATGAGATGTACACTATTTACATTATTCGGACTATTGCCCTCATCTTTGGCCATATTTATTATTATGTACACTATTTACATTATTCGGACTATTGTCCTCATCTTTGTTGCCATATTTATTACAACGTTTCGGCCTTTCAGTATCTGTCTATATTTCTGAGATGAGGTATTATTACACTATTTACATTATTCGGACTATTGCCCTCATCTTTTTGCCATATTTATTACAACGTTTCGGCCTTTCAGTATCTATATTTCTGAGATGAGGTATTATGTACATTATTTACATTATTCGGACTATTGCCCTCATCTTTGTCGCCATATTTATTACAATCTTTGTCGCTATATTTCTGAGATGAGGTATTATGTTATTTACATTATTCGGACTATTGTCCTCATTTTGGCCATATTTATTACAACGTTTTGGCCTTCAGTATCTGTCCATATTTCTGAGATGAGGTATTATGTACACTATTTACATTATGACTATTGTCCTCATCTTTGTCGCCATATTTTTACAACGTTTTGGCCTTTCAGTATCTGTCTATATTTCTGAGATATTGTCCTATTTACATTATCTATTTGTCATCTTTGTCGCCATATTTATTACAACGTTTTGGCCTATCAGTATCTGTCCATATTTCTGAGATTAGGTATTATGTACACTATTTACATTATTCGGACTATTGTCCTCATCTTTGTCGCCATATCTATTACGACGTTTCGGCCTTTCAGTATCTGTCTATATTTCTGAGATGAGGTATTATGTACACTATTTACATTATTCGGACTATTGCCCTCATCTTTGTTGCCATATTTATTACAACGTTTCGGCCTTTCAGTATCTGTCTATATTTCTGAGATGAGGTATTATGTACACTATTTACATTATTCGGACTATTGCCCTCATCTTTGTTGCCATATTTATTACAACGTTTCGGCCTTTCAGTATCTGTCTATATTTCTGAGATGAGGTATTATGTACACTATTTACATTATTCGGACTATTGCCCTCATCTTTGTCGCCATATTTATTACAACGTTTTGGCCTTTCAGTATCTATCTATATTTCTGAGATGAGGTATTATGTACACTATATACATTATTCGGACTATTGTCCTCATCTTTGTTGCCATATTTATTACAACGTTTCGGCCTTTCAGTATCTGTCTATATTTCTGAGATGAGGTATTATGTACACTATTTACATTATTCGGACTATTGCCCTCATCTTTTTTGCCATATTTATTACAACGTTTCGGCCTTTCAGTATCTGTCTATATTTCTGAGATGAGGTATTATGTACACTATTTACATTATTCGGACTATTGCCCTCATCTTTGTCGCCATATTTATTACAACGTTTCGGCCTTTCAGTATCTGTCTATATTTCTGAGATGAGGTATTATGTACACTATTTACATTATTCGGACTATTGCCCTCATCTTTGTCACCATATTTATTACAACGTTTTGGCCTTTCAGTATCTGTCCATATTTCTGAGATGAGGTATTATGTACACTATTTACATTATTCGGACTATTGTCCTCATCTTTGTCGCCATATCTATTACGACGTTTCGGCCTTTCAGTATCTGTCTATATTTCTGAGATGAGGTATTATGTACACTATTTACATTATTCGGACTATTGGCACAGTGGATAAAATTGTTACTTAGATCCAGTGACAGGACCCAAAGTGTGTGAGTTCAATACCCGGTTAAGGCAGTGGAGAACATGGAAAGGGGAATTAACAGGCGATAACTGATAACTGACATCCATTAAACATGGGACGTTGGAATAGAACAGTCTATCCCAGTGAGCGAAATAAAGGGTTCAGTTCGACATTCCAACCACCTGAAGAAGGCTGGAGCGTAAAACGGCCGAAACGTTGTAATTATCCCGTGGACTATTTACATATTGAAATGTGAAATGTTTTAAGAAAGTTTCCGATATGTCTTCCGGGTTATTCAATGATTTTGAATTAATATTCGAAGAAAGAGAATCTGCCATAGATTTCCTGCTGAGCGATTTCTAGCATTAATATTTTATGATTTAATATGATGTATCGAAGAATCTGAAAAGGTGTAAATTGCTGAGTCCGTAAAACTCTTACCATTCCGAAAATAAGTATGTCATAATCCTACACACATTTATCGGGCTAATTATCTGTTTTCCCATAAAAATAAATATATCTTTTCTTATCTTATTATCTGTTAACATTTATATATCAATATATCTTTTATTTTAGAAATTGGAATTGGAATTTTGCTTTGTGCAAAGAAAGATTCCAATATTTAGTAATCATTATAAAAAAAAAGAAACATTATCACCTAATTCTTCCACGCTGGACATATTGCATCCTTGGAAGATAATTGCAGCTTACTGAAATTCTCCGCTGACGAGAGAGCAGATATGAGTAGAATTATACGCTAAAAAAACATGAGATATGCATATGACACAGTGGTAGCAGCGGACAGAGAAAGGAAGCTAGAACTCATATGGGGGGTAGTGACGGAAAGCAAGAAGAAAGTTTGGTTTGGTTTATTTTGTTTTACGGCATATCAACACCTCAATGGGTTATTTAATGCCAACAAAATTTTTTATTGCTGTTAATATTTTGTTTTGTCAAAAATCTGTTTCTGGTAACAGTTTTCCTTCAAAATTGTATTGCTGGTAATAATCTTTTTCAAAAAAGTATTGCTGGTAAGAGTTAACTATTTGGTCATAGCTGGGACCCTAACAGGTGCTACCACCCTGGGTCAGGGTGAACCTAGGAACACCAGCAATTAAGAGGTGGTTCCACGCTCTTCAAAACCTCCTTATCAGAGGCCTTGCTGCTGGACGTAGTTTATCGTCTTACCCAGGACGCGGATGTAGTTTAACGTCTTACCTAGAACAGGCAAGAAGAAAGGACTTAAGCATCAATTGCAATGAGACAGAATACATGGTTGTTAGCAAAAAGGAACATGCAAATTACAAATTGGGGATACCAAAATCTAACAACAATTTAAATATATGGGGAGAGTTTTAACAGAGGACGCAATGTGTGGCACTGAAATCCGAGCCCTTATCGGGATAGCAACGAAAATATATTTCTAAAAGCCAAACAAACTATTAATAAACAGTTATATTTCGTCAGAAATAAATAAAAAAAAACTACTGGATTTTTCTGTGATATCTATCTTCCTGGACAATTTTTTCACAGATGAAGAAGAGACTTGAAGCAACGGAAATGTGGTTCTACAGAAGCATGCTGAGAATACCACGAACCGATCATGTGAGCAATGACGAAGTTCTAGAAACGATGGCAACAAAAAGGACACTTATGCTTAACACCAGCAAGAGAGAGTTGAAATTTCTGGGGCACATAAGAAGGAAAGAAGGCTTGGAACATTTGATACTCACAGGACAGATTGAAGGTAAAAGATACCCTGCCTGGCAAACTTGAGCGAATGGATGGCGGAGCAAGGTTTGGGAGAGGTGGCAAAATACGAAAGTTTTCAAGAACTACAAAGGACAGAAAATTGTGGAGAGCCATGATCACCAACGTCCAGAAGGGACACGGCTCATAGAAGAAAAAGAATGCATTTTAGAATGATGACAGCGATGGGCAAGACAAACCATGTTCCAATGGCTCCCGAAATAAAGAATTGTTCGACAATACAGAACTGATGATGTTGAACTCGGGAAATATTTTCTTTTTATTACTACTACTAATAATTTTATTACTACTACTAATATTATTTTACTATTACTATTATTTTTACTAATACTACTACTACCACTACTACTAATAATAATAGGAAAAGTTAATAGGAAAATATTTTTCAGGAATCACTGTAAAGAAACACTTAAAATTCTAAAAACCATTAAAATATAATCACCCCCCGCTATTCAATGATATATCACCCCCTCAGATTTTATAGTCAGTGTAACGTATTTAAGGACACATTAAAGACTTTACGAAAAAGAAAACACATCATACGAACAACTAAACTTATTGATCCAAAACTTGGAACACAGATCCAGTAATGGTTGTATTACATGTTTATTGGATGTAACGGCCTTCAGTCGTAATGATGGCTGCAATGTAGGATCGGAATCGGTGACATGCATGCATCACATGGTCTGTAGTGATACTGGACACTATTCAGGTAAAGGCAACGTTCAAGGAATCAGTCATATTGCGGTAACGTTAATAAGTTTCCCGCTCAGCAATGCGCCACATGTTATAGTCAAGGTGATTTAGGTGTGGTAAGTTAGTTGGCGAAATGTTTGGTGTAATGTGGTCGTTCGGGCTGGCCATAGTAAAATCTTGGATCTCCACAGCTTTGTGAGCGGGTACAGCGACCTGTTGAAACACATAGAGCATTTCAACACGTAAAAGATCGTGGATGAAACAAGTTTTTCAACATCTCACTATAAGCAGTAGCATTCAACTGAAACCCAAGTGGGGTGACATGCCGTGTACTTCAAAATATGTCACCCCGAAAACTATCATATAAGCAGGAAACTTGGTGAGTGTAACATAGCGGATATTAGGAGTATCCACACACAACCACCTGTCATTTTCCCGGTTTAATTTTGATTTTTTGTGTTTCAACTCGTTCCATAATCGTTTTGCTAGGAGCAACCATTCTTATTGTGTGTGCGCATGCATGAACTGCCCTTTCCTCATCACGTATGACTTGTACACCATTTCCTCATGTATCAGATGAGTATTGCAGATTGTGCCTGCGGACATCAGGGGTACTCTGCTGCTCGGCCTGGAGGCTAGGATAAAAGTGTAGTACGCTGCCTTTGTGAGCTTCTGAGTCGGCGTATGTGGAACTCTCTGCATTAGCAGAGAGGAACCCGGACGAAGCTTTGCCGAAGGGCAAGGTTTCGTTCGGGGAGGTAGACAGGGCCTGAACCCGTCTAGTCGGGTTCAAAAAGGCTATGTTTTTGGCCGAGCCTACGGGTTCGGGGAAACCCACATTAAACCGGCCTTGTGCGACATTCTATCCATAAATACTGTACTCCCCATCCACCTATGGAAGTTACAAGATAAATAATGTCCTACATCTACTGTGTCCTGAATGTTGGTGTCCTGAATGTTGTGAATGATATTTGCGTATAACTACATCCGAAAGATCCCCACTGGAGCCTTACAACTCCGTCGGAACCTTGTGCGCAAACAACTTTGCAACTTCCCCAAAATCGTGAAGTCTCAACATCACTGCGCATGGCGTGCATCACAACAATTACAGCATGTCGTTTTATAGCATGCGTCAGCTAATAGTTCGTCATTGATGGTCTGAATAAATTAAAACGAATTCGGGGGGCTTGTGCCCTCCTCAGACCCTTTTTGATCATAATGAAATATACCAAGTGCCCTAGAAGTCATTCACCTGTTCAAATTTAAATTTAATTTGTATGAAAGGGAAAAAATTCAGTAGGTTTTTTTTCGTTCCACTCTCGGGGAAACCCCTTTAATCTCAATGGAATATACTTATCAAAGTATCCTGGGTAATTTAGTTTCAGAATATACTACGAGTAGTTCGATAACAAACAAAGAGACAGAGGCTACAACGTTATATATATATATATATATATATATATATATATATATATATATATATATATATATATATATATATATATATAAAATATTAGTGGTAAATATACACATACATATGCAATCATATATCTAAAATATATACACACATGCATATTTTATTCTCGGAGTTATTTTTTTTTCTGTTTTATTTTTGAATTTGTAGGTCTGATGAATTGGATCATATTTACGATTCCAATGGAATAAATTATGACCATGGAATATTTTTTTTTTATTTATATATATATATATATATATATATATATATATATATATATATATATATATATATATATATATATATATATATATATATATATATATATATATATATATATATATATATATATATATATATATATATACATATACACATCTCAATTTTAATAAAGTAGTATTCAAATAACATTTTAGTGTAACCTATGTAGAATAATGGAACATATGCAATATAATTGAAAAATTCAACTAGAAAAGACACGATGTAATAGATCATTCCATCTGAAATAAAGCAACTATTTTTAGCATCAACTTGAGATTTTTATTATTAATTCACATGACCTCAAATACATTACTATTATAATGAAGTCTATAAATTATTTAATATGAGTATATGACATAATTAATAATCATAACCAAAAAGAAGAATAAAAAAGTAAAGTCACTATTCAATAAACCTTTTTTTTTTTTGTTTAACCGCTACATATGGCATCACTTAAACCTTTTTCTACTTTCAGCGCTCGAAAACTCCAGGATATAGTAAAAACTGTTTATCATACTGAAAATATAAAGTTATTGATAATAACTGAGATAATTGAAAGTACTTGAACAAAATAGGAAAATATGAAAATTGGACTGTTTCTTCATAATTTTCATTTCGATAAGCAACATACCATTGTTAAAAATAAATGTTGTTGATTTAATTTAATAGAACTTGTTTGGATATTATATCAGAACAATCTTAAGCAAATGAATGACAAAGTGGAAATGACAAAGTTCATATATATATATATATATATATAAACTTTGTCATTTCCTCTTTGTCATCCTCATCAATACACACACAAACACACACACAAAGAGACAGAGGCTACAACGTTTATATATATATATATATATATATATATATATATATATATATATATATATATATATTTAGATTGATAATATTAGTGGTAAATATACACATACATATGCAATCATATATCTAAAATATATTTCTTGTGTGTGTGTGTGTGTGTGTGTGTTTGTGTGTGTATTGATGAGAGGATAGAGAGAGGAAGAAAGAAGAAGTGGGGGATCAGTAGAGACCAATAACACTGGTCAACAAAAAAGAAATTTGAAATGATGTCGAGATACCAAACGTCTTTTTTAGCTGAATCTGGACATTATCTTATATTTTCATGTTTAACTACCATTTATGTTGTATAAAAATGCCTCATTTTTAGTAAAAAATCATTGTTTACATTTGTTTTCTGTATATATGACAATATTTCTCAAAATAAAATCACAGAAACCTCTCAATTCGTATTTAAACCAAGAAATATTGGTCTGCTTATTGAGAAATACTATTTTTCCAATAACAATCAGACCCTAAGTCTTTAAAAATAACACGATTGAATATACCAAGACCAACAAGTGTTTTCATCAAATCAATAAATTAATAGAAGAAATAAAACCTTCGTGAACATGAGAACTATGATAAAAAAAAGTTCCTTTGCATACTCCAGCAGTATCATGTACAATGGAATATGTGCATTCAATTGGGATGTCTTTAGTTGGAGTTTCTTTCCAACTGCGAAATTAAAATACTCTCAATGTACTTGGTTTCCTTCCGTGGTGAATGGATAAAATGATAAGATAAATGTATGAATATCAAGCAGAAGATTTTAGGGTTTCAGTTTTTGATGTCATCTTAATTATCAGGTTTACTAAAGCCTATTACTGATAAAGTTTATCAGTTAATTTGAAATTTGTCGATAAATTTGAAAATTTCGGTACTTCTATTTTAAAATTATGACTCAAAAAGGACTTTTTCTTATAAAAATAGTTTATTTCAGGTGACTGACATAAATTGATGAATCTACTTTAAAACTGATGGGTTTCTGCGACCTTTATTAACTAAATTTTGCGATCAGCCAAGATAGTAAATTGATCTTTTTTCCACAAATGAGCAATTTCAGTACAGCAAAAACGGTAGCTCACCATTAAAAACTAAGGTCATTTTCGGAAACAGCACCATCAAATTAGGTAAGAAACATGTTTTGTTTCTTGACACCAAAAATCGTGTTGACCAGTGTAATAGCAAGACCCAGCAAACAATCACGATGTCTATAGAGAGACACTCTACGAGACTTGATATACAGTGACTCTAGTACATACGATGAAATAAAGAGTGTGACTAGGACGAAACAGTAAACCACTCAACACTGAATTCAGTAGGACATTTACTGTTCTTTAAAAGGTGCTCACAAATTGAGGGTCCGTAGGTATTTGGGATTAGTTAATTTTAAACGAAGGTATGATTTCTAATCTTGCCTGGTACATTTTATTTATCCTCATATCTAGTCGCTGTGTAGTCCTCCTTATGTAGCTAACTCCGCAACCACAACTGTATTTATATACAACAGAAGTAACTTGATGAGGAGGGAGATCATCTGTATGGATAGATGAAAGGATCGGCCTGCTATTGAACACGACACAAACCTCTGTATGTATATATATATATATATATATATATATATATATATATATATATATATATATATATATTGAAGTGCTATCTGATGATCCGGCGTCCTGATGATCCGGCGTCCTGATGATCCGGCGTCCTTTAAAGGGACTCTGGTGAAATAAATTATTATAATGCTACTTAAAGTGGTCTGTTTTTCTTTTAAATATTAGCTCTGGATTTACATTGAGCTCTCAGGATTTCATCCTCCTTGGGATTATCCATACGGATTACCAAGTTCTTCATAACTATATATATATATATATATATATATATATATATAGTGATAAAAGTGACTTTTTTTTTTACTAAATGTTCTCTTTTCCGATGAAACGAAAGTTGAGCTAAATTCAAAGGATAAGCGATCTAAAATCCGAAGAAGCTTTGAAAGCTCTTTGAATTTAGCAGTAAGTACTGTCAAGCATCCATTCAGTATAATGTTCTGGGGATGCTTTTCTTTTCATGGAACTGGTTTCTCAAAACCTATTGAAAAGACCCTCAGGAGCGAGCAGTACAAGAGAATTTTAGAGCCTTGTCTGCTCCCTTCTGCTGAAAGGGTGCAAATCGACCCAACAAAGCTCATTTTTATGCAGGATAATGCTCACTGTCACAAATCAAAATTGATGAAGGAATATTTGATGAGAAGCAGGTGAGTTTTATGACATGGGCGCCCCAATCTCCTGACCTCAACCCCATAGAAAACTTATGGAGCATGTTGCTCAACTGCTTTCTCAAGAGCATGTACTTCAATGCAAAATATTATTGATTTATTTAATATTATTTAATACTAGCAGTAGAGCCCGGCGTTGCACGGGGATGTAACAGTAAGAGATAGATCAAGTATCGACCATCATAAAGACTGAAAAATAAAATTGACAAAGATTATTATTTAAGGTTGACGAACACGCATGTCAAACCCAAACTCAAACAAAAACAATGTTTTCAATCGTTATGAGTCTACCGATTGAATAGAATTTTATTATAAATAATTGTCTTGTAAATGGAATTTTTAAAGCATTCTGTATGTAAAAATAACGAAAAAAGTGTGCAAGACAATAAGAAACACCACCTGTCAAAAAAAAAAGTTTTGTTGAAATCGGTTGAAAAATGTAGGAAATCCGATCCCATATATAAACGAACACACACACACACACACACACACACACACACACACACACACACAAACAAACAACTTAGGTTTTATAATAAGTATAACTCGATATGAGTTGCCCTCCTTTCATCCTCGTGATGCCTCTTAATCGTGTTTTCAAACTGATTTCGTGCAAAAAACAATTGTGTTTTTCCAATTTTTGCCGCTGTCAGAACCACCGCAAGGTAATTTTACGTAGTCCTGTGAAGTTTTGTTGAAATCGGTTGAAAAATGTAGGAAATCCGATCCAATATATAAACGTACACACACACACACACACACACACAATCTGCGTTTTATAATAAGTAAGATTATTGATTTATTTAATATGGAATGGTCTGTTATGGCATTTGTCAAATTTGTATTTAGATACGTTGTATTTGTATTCAATTTTTCAAGTTGCATTGCACCCCCCTATATTACATATGTTCCATTAGATGTACATTAGTACTGTTAGGTTACAATAAAATGTTATTTAAATACTACCTTATGAAAACTGAGAGGTTTTAGAATTTATACATATAAAGTTGTAGCCTCTGTCTTTCTGTTTGTTATCGAACTCCTAGGGGTTTGGAGATCCCCACAACCATGTATATTCTGAAACGACATTACCCAGGGTAATTGGATAAGTATATTCCATTCTGATCAAAGGGGACACCCGGAAGGTGGGCACAAAGATCCACTGAATTTTTTCCCGTTGATAAAAATTAAATTTAAATTTGAACAAGAGAATGATTCTAGGCTACTTGGATACGTATATTGCCTTTTAATAGAAGGGGTTTTCGGGGGCACAAACACCCCACTTAATTTTTTGTTCCCTTTGATTTAAATTAGATTTAAATTTGAAAAAAAAATAATGAGTCTTATCCAAAATATAGCAGAAAACTAGAAGATGGACGTCATATCGGCAAGATCAAAATGAGACAATATGGACGTCAAGTTAAGCAAGAAATCACCAAATCAGTAGTTACAATACAAATTTGTTGCGACAACTTAACTGTCATATCAATGTTGAAACTTGTTCATTAATTAATTCAATTAATTATTAGATCAAATATATTCAAAACGGGTCAGATAACTGTTTTTGCACCCCACCACTGGTTGTTTCGTTTTGATTTAAATTAAATTAGATTTAAACAAGGAATGACTCCTATTCATAATATAGACGGAGAAAGTCAGAAGATGGAGGTCATTGAGTGATACTGAAATGCATCATTTTTTTCCTACAGATTATAACAATGATTTTAAATTAATCATCATTTCCTAACAAAAAAATTATGACACGCAGCAAGGCGTGTGTAATTTGGTTAGTGTATTTATGAAATATATTTATGTCATTTTATTGATGTTGGGTTTGGATTTATTTTTTATACTTCATGATTCTATTACTTGCAGTTTATATTGCATTTCAAACGGTATATCATCTCCCTGTTAGTGACAGGGATTTGTCGAATTTCTTGTTATAATATATATGTGTGTGCATTTGTGTTTTGTGTGTACATATATGTACATATGATGAATTCTAGACACGTTACACAAGAAAGTTACCTGTTTTCTCGTTTACGATCAGAGAAATCACTTGGCATTAATGCCATTCCACAGTTTTAGCGGTGTATAGCTCGAATGTGAGTTTACCCGTATCCAGGAATCCACATTCTCGTTAATATCGTTAATTGAATCTGAATTTCTTTTTCGTTCACGACCAGCCAGTATGCTTTAAACCAACAAATTTAATGATGACACTGTGCGTGAAGGTTTGTAAAATGAGGTAAAAGCCTTGCTCCGCCCTGGGTATGACGATAAACTACATTCGCGTCCTGGGTAAGACGATAAACTACGTCCAACAGCAAGGAGGTTTGAGGAATGTGGAACAACCTCTTAATTGCTGCTGTTCCCAGGTTCACCCTGACCCAGAGTGGTAGCATCTGTTAGGGTGCCAGCTATGAGCAAATAGTCAACCCCGAAACTGGGGTAAAAAGTGTAAAAATAGTTTGGTTTTTTTTTTATACCAGAAATAATTTGTAAAAGTTTCCATCAACAATAAATTCTTTCAAGAAAAAAACTATTACCAGCAATACATTTTTGAAAAAAAAATATTACCAACAATACATTTTTGAAAAAAAAATATTAGCAAAAATACCTTTTTCGTAAAAATATTACCAGCTACACATTTTTAAGGAAAAAATTATTGCCAGTAATACATTTTTGAAGGAAAAAATTATTACAAGAAATAGATGCTTGAAAAAACAAAATATTACCAGCAATAAATATTTTGTTGGCATTAAATAACCCATTGAGGTTGATATCCCGTAAAACAAAGCATAACAAACAAGCCAAAAGCCTTGCCCAAGTCCATTCCATCTGGTCGTAAAACAATATCATTTACTGAAAAATAGGTATAGCATTAGACGTAAATCATATTTTCAGATTTGATATCAATGTGCTTTCCCCTAAAGGAATGACTTGACGTAAAATGACCCATCGCGTTTGAAACACCGTTAAACAAATTCTAACCAACCAAACTAAATGAATGACTCAATAAAGCTTAGAGATTAAGCTGACGCTATGAGCTAAGGAAGGTACCGACTTTTATTCCCATTCATGGGTATATTTGATGCAGAGAAAAGTTCTTAATAAATACTACATTTCCCGGTTAAAGTGAATTTGAAAATAATGGCATATGAAGCGTTGATTCCCCAGAACGCCAAAGAGCCCGCCACTGAATAAAATATAACGTCATACTGACAACATACACCCTTGTGCAAATTATGTGAAGCAACCGCTTTAGTTTCCTTTCTTTCACCATACGGTCACTGGAGTTTTAGGTTGTTATCGATTTCCATTTTTCCTCAAATTATGTCATTTGCAGTGGTGTGCAGTAATATGAATCTATTTTCGGGGTGTATGAGGAAATTTGTTTGGTCTTGAAAAATATTGCATCAGATTTTTTATCACGCTCCGACGTTATTGTCTCGACAATCGATTAGTTGCCCTATGGCCATTGTCTCTCATGGACGTTACTCCAAGGAAGCGTACGAAAATTGCAACGCTGCACGAACACACTGGCAAGCTTTACCAGTGAGCAGATAAAACTACTATAGATTGTCCCGGAAAGTCTCCTGATTTAAATCCAAACGATGATCTGTTGTCAGTCTGCAAGGAACGACTGCGTAGTATGGACATACGAAGTACTAACATGTGCAATGGGTCATGTTTCCTTGAAAATAGTAACATAATTATTCATTTTGTTTCAAATAATTTGAACAGGAGTGTACATACATACATACATTCATAAGTAAGGGAAGCAATTCAGTTGCGAGTAACGGCATCACATGACCGATTCTCAAACATCCCTGTGACGTTTAGTTCTAACACAGGCGCACTATGCAGCACATATCAAATATGCTAAATGCCAGGGGGTACTTGTGCTTCAAGCTTTTTTTTTAAAGCAGGGATAAGTTTTGAACAAAGAAAATCGCAATGGCTGAACCTCGAATTTAATTGTTCAAAAAGAAGGTCCGGTCTATAACTTGAGATAAAAACGCAGTTGCACACACATATACGAACAGGAAGTGGCCATAAAAGTGTAATTTCTAATAAATAAGAGAGAATTAATATCATTTTATTTCCAAGATTAGTAATCATATATTTGCGTAAATATCTGTCGACTTCTAGTGAAAAACTTAGTCGTAATCTCATAACGGCGATTATAATTGAATCTGTTTTGTATCTACTGTAAGTCGTAATAAAAAACAGACTAACAGAATTGCTATACATATTTGTTTAACTATTTAAACCCTAATTTCTGAAATCATGAAAATAAAACAGCCATTTGACGACCTGAAAAATAAATTGATTAAATCTTATCATTTCGATTAAGGTTATAGGAAAATATCCAGATGTTTTAACCTATCGTTGTAGTGTTTTATTTCTTGTTCATAAATAGAAAGAAACACAGTCATATCAACACTTACAATATTGAATTATTGAGTGAAGATTTTTACACAAGGCGTGACTGTAATCACAAGGAAAGATCAATTCAAAAGTAGAAAACATCTGAAGAATGCTGAAATAGCTGTACACATCTCAATAATTTATATAACATGAAGAATTTCACGGTTTGCTTGCATAAAAAAGCATTTAAGAAAGTAAAAAGTGCTTCAATAATTTTTTTGAGCGTTCGGGTATTTCTTTAAATAGAGCTATAATCTCAGACGATGCAAAATTAGGTTACAGAAATATTTTTTTTCCGAACCGTAAAACATGGTAGGAATTAGATTCTTTTAGGGACTTACTCTTGCACAGCAGGTACAGGAAAATTCAGCGAAGCAGAGGAAAAAATGAAATCAGGCTTTCTTATGAAAAGATTTTGACACTGTTGTATCCAGTTTAGACAAATCAACTTCAGACATGATACAGAACATGCATCGAAAAACACTTCAGAATGGTTTAAGGAGAAGAAGAATGGCGTAACAGAATGGACATTTCAATTTTGCGAGTGATGTCAAATCGAATATTTGTGACAGAAAGTAAAAATAGCTGACCATGAACAGACACTTTAGAATCTGAGAGTTTGGGGAACAGTTTTGCATAGAAGAATATCCCCCGCCTAAAAAAAACATCTGAGAGATTCAGAAAGCTTATAATGTGTTATTTAATGTGAAACAAAAATATTTTGAAACTTTAACTACAAAAAAAATATATTGTTGACTATTCTGTCTCAAATAGATATTGTCGTTATATTCTTTTTAGATATAAAAAGATATTGCTGGTATTTTTACTTTCATAGTCCTGTTTTTGTTGGCGAGTCTACTATTTTGCCCAAAGCCTGGACCCTAACATATGTTGCCACCCTGAATCTGGGGGTACCCGTGGGCAACACGAATTAAGAGGTGTTTTCACGCTCTTCAAAACCTCTCAATCAGAGGCCCTGCAGCCGGAAGTAGTTTTTCATCATACCCATAGTTGTTTTACCAAGATTCGATGTTATCAAATCAAAAACGAACAAATTGACAAAAAAAATGATGTAGCGTATTTCCCTGTGTCCTTGTTTTGTTGGAAGCTGCAACGCCTCCAAAGATAAACTGTGTAGCAGAGAACAGAAAACTGCAACTGAATTCAGTTTGTCATGGGTAATGATTGAATCGAATGAGTCTAAGGGCGATGAAAGGTTTTATTATCCACAAAGAATCTTCATAGATTGTATAAAGTTCGGTAAGCTACGTCACGCCTGGGTCACGTGGCACGCCTGGGTCACGTAGCACGCCTGGGTCACGTGGTACGCCTGCAACACGTGGCACGCCTGCCACACGTAGCACGCCTGCCACACGTGGCACGCCAAGCAAATTCCGATAGTACGCAGCTTCAAATTATATCAGGAAGTATGAACCATTAACTACTACAACGCAAAGAAGATATTTAGTTGTTTCAATTTTGATATATACTAAAGTATATATACTTTATATTACTATATAAAATATATTGTAGAACAAGTATATTGACCTTGACTTGTATAAAAATATTGTTGGATGATTGAATGATTTTAAAACCCTAAGTCAGCACATACCGGAAGTTTGCCGACCCCTGGTATAAAGTATTGGTCTCAGCATTTCACTAAGTTTAACAAATACGAAGAGAGCCACTGAAGAAGGCAAAGCAGTACAAGAGCCTAAAAGTTGAGTTTAACAACTGAGATGAACAGAAAAATCAGAATAGCAAAATATATTATTATTATTATTATTATTAATAATAATAATAATAATAATAATAATAATAATAATAATAATAATAACCAAGGACCTGTTACAATTCTATGGGACTACACAATGCACGCTGACAGAACAATCAAAGCCAACCGCCCAGACATTGTTATTAAAGACCACAAACAAAAAAGCGCCTCCTTATTGATATGACAGTCTCTGCAGACTGCAATGTATCTTTGAAGATATTCAAAAAGCTGTCAAAATACAAGGACCTTGAAATAGAAATCTCGAAAATTTGGCATATGGGAACATCAACAATCGCTGTTGTAGTTGGGGCCCTCGGATTGGTTGGAAGAGATTGCAGTAGACTAATTGAAGGGATTCCTGGAAATCCATGCCTCAAAGAGATACAAAAAATTGTTCTGACAGTTACAGCCAGCACTTTACGAAGGTCTTTATCTATGTAATTTTTTTTTATTTTTTTAGTGGAAAGTGTCATGATGCCATTTCTACCCTTAGGTCCCTGGGTGGAAAGAAATGTGTAAATGCCAGAAATCAAAGGAAATAATAATAATAATAATAATAATAATAATAATAATAATAATAATAACAACCGTGCCCATCAGTGCCTACGTAGTCTAGGGTTAAAAGCTGAAACCGAAGGTTTTATTCTTGCTGTAGGAGACCAATGCTGACTCACTAGAAATTACCAAGCATACAAACTGAAAAAATTACGTTAACAATAACAATAAACGCAGACAATCAAAGCGAATCGCCCAGACATCGTAATCAAAAACCACAAAAACAAAATGCGCTTCCTTATTGACACGGCACTCCCTGCAGATTGTAATGTATCTTTGAGAATCTTTAAAAAAAATTATCAAAATACATGAATCTCGTAGTGAAAATCTAAAAATGTGTCACCTGAAGACATCAATAATTCCAGTTTTAGTTGGAGCCATCGTATTGACTTGAAAGGGTTTCGATACACACATTGAGACGATTCCTGGGAGACCATACCTAAAAGAAATACAAAAAATTGTACTGACAAGCACAAAAGTTCACACATTACGAAAGGCATTATCAAAATGTGTGTAATCTTAGGTTTCTTTGTGTTTTTCTTTTTTTCTGATGAAGACATTTCTGAATTTAAGCCATTGGTTTGGTCACAGAAGGAATTGCGTATACAACAGAAGTCAAAGGAAATAATAATAATAACTATGTTTGTTCCTCCCTACATTAGTTTGCACAACTTTATGCCCTGCCAATACTTCATAAATAATGGACTGTTCTGTTTTGATCGCGTGCAAAGAGGGGAAAAGATTATGCTGATAAGAACAGATACTACACTTTGATATTAGTCAAAATGTCGAGAAGCGACTGTATTTTCGTGCTGCCCTACACTGGCAGAATGTGACACAAGGTCAGTGTAATGTGGAGAATGCAAGGCTAAATTTTGAGAATGTACGATGAGAATGATTTCGTTTAATGTCACTACTCGGCCATGTTTCTACGGAGGATATTTTACGACTCTGTGTCGATATAAGCACATCGGATCTCACGAGGAACGCAGGTTGCTTGATGGCGCGTATCTTCTTTTAATCTCTCTCTCTCTCTCTCTCTCTATATATATATATATATATATATATATATATATATATATATATATTATGTATTCAGGCAGCAATCCTTCAATTATGCATGTTTCATTAAAAGCTACACATAAGGTACTATGGTCAAGCTTTTTATGTAAGTTTTCTTGTGTTCGCATAAGAGCTTTCTTTTTCGAACACAGTGTGTGTAAAAACTGTCCAAATGTTCTATAATTCCGAGCGCTTTCGGCTATACTTTTAGCCATTATGGATGATTTTATTTTTCAGTTTAATTGAGTGTGTGCATTATGTGTATGTTTTAGTGTGTTATAGAGAGGTTTTATTTTCCGAACATGGTTAGCACATTGTGGCCTTATTCGTAGTTAATATTGTTAAGTGTTGGATTTTTCTTTTTTATTAGTAGGGCTTCCATTATTTTTAATCTTTTTTTTTACTAGTGAATGAGGTTATTACATTGGTATTTTCTACTAGTATGTTTCGAATTGAGTCTGATAGATTTGTGTGTATGTTTAAATGGGTTCTAATGGAGCTCTGATCAGATAGGTGCAAGGTAAGACGTTTGGATAAGCATGTAGTTGTGTGACCAATGTAATTATTCATGAGTTTGGTTTAATCAGGAACACAGTCCCTTAAGGGGCATTTGAATTCATAATATTCATTCGTTGACTTAGCTGATGTGTTATTTTTCATGATAAGGTCACCTGTCTTAAATTTTTTATACGTCTACTGAAGTATGGTTAACCACTAAAAATAATGTTCAGGTGATTACAATCTGTCGTATCATTAAATAAAAATGTATATTGCTTCTTTATGAGTGCGTGTGTGTGTAATATGAGTTATATTATTATAGGAAAATATATAATTTATATATATATACATATGTTATATATACATATATTGCATATTATATATTATTTTATTTTTCGATATTTCATACCTAAAAGACGATGAAGCAGGGTTAACTCTCGTCACTTAAAACAATAACTAGTGAAGCCTGTGAATCTGATATTTGAAATAAGTTGAAAATGACACAGCAAAAAGAAAAAGGCAGAAAATGTATAATTACATTTTCAACGGGAACATCTTCTGAGTACTTTTAATTTTCATGAGGAAATCTCCAGGATTTTCTTAAAAGATTCAACAGGTCTTTCTCTTGGGGCCGTCCTTCCGATATACAGATATTCACGTTGTTCAGTAGTTACCGCCATGGAAGATTAGATCAGCTAGCTGAGGTCAAACTGAAGCTGAAATCAGTGCGTTCGCTTTCGCACATCGGGAAAGTTATTAAATCATTTTCTTCTCCCACATCAGGATACGAGCTAAATCGGCTGGGTTATTAACACGTTTAAGCGAAGGAAAACTCTGGATTTTAACTGAATAACCTTAGACAGAAAATAACCGATATACCGACCTGAACGTGGGAGGAATCTGTGAATAAACCTACATCTCGACACTCGCTATTTTCCTGAAAAAAATCTTAATACTGAGTAAATTTAATGCAAAGTTAATCTATTGACATTAATTAATTCACTAGTAATTTAATTTTATGACAACATTGCAAAAAGAAAAGGCAATCAAAACCTTTGTATCTTAACAAGCAACGTTAATGATGTTTCATTGTTTCACAGTACCCAAGACAATAATCATAGAAAAAGTGCTTATAAATATAACGACACCATTTAAAACTGTATTTGAACTCATAAACAAGTTACTTTCGAAATTTCAAAGAAAACAACTTCTAACTCTTCTTTTATGTACATTTTTTTACAAATACTTCCATGGTAATTGCTCCGAGTATCTGCATTCGCTGGATCCCAGACTTCATGAATTCAAGCGCCCTACGAGGCTGGCATCCCGCTCTCACCCTTTCACTGTAGAAACTTTTAAATGTAGCCGTCTCTTCTACTCCAATAGCTTCATATTTCGCACCTCTCGCCTGTGGAACTCTCTTCCCTATTCCAGTTTCCCTGAGAGCTATAATCTCCAACTATTCAAATGTAATGTCAATCGACATCACCAGTTGTCTTGATCTATCCACTGTCCTTCTCCTCATCCTTTCCTCTATCACTCCTATCTGATCTTGCTCCAAATCTTCAGTAACCCCTTGCATCCTTGTGGCTTCCCGCCTTGCTTGGGGTGAAACGCTTAAAAAAAAAAAAAACATTTCCTCTTCATGACGGAAATGATCATTTCTCTCCACAGTTTCCTATCCTTATTCAATATTTGACCCTTTATTATCCCTAACTCCGCTGCGTCATTTGTTTTACATTCACTCCTTCAATCTATATATTCTGTCAATATCAGATTCTCTAAGCCCCCTTTCCTCAGTAGGTGTCCCAGAAAGTTTAATTTTCACTTTGTTATCCCGAGGGCAACATCTTCTTTTCGTTGCCATTATATTTGAAGCTTTCTCGATGCTGATATACTCCGTTCATAGTATTCTCGGTATCCTTCTGTAGAACCTCATCTCATTTGCCTTAGGTCTCCTTTTTCTTCGGTGACGAGTCTTTCATTCATTAACATATAGGAGAATTAATATTACATAACATTTGAGAACTTTCTTTGTTTCCCAATATTTCTTAATACGTTGATTTTAGAAGCATTTTTAATATTCCAATGTACATTCGGATTTCGGTGTTACATTTTCCATCTTCCGTTAGAATACTTCCGACAAAACTAAACGTCTGTTTTGTTTGATTTTGGCATCTCCAGATAGTAGTTTATATCTTGGACTTTCCCCGCTTGCTAACAACCATACATTCTGTATTCTTAAAATCGAAGTTTGTTTCGTTTTGTTTTTCTTTTTTTGTGTATTTTTTTTATTTCTTTCCATTTTATTTTACTACTTCGAATAGATAGTCTAGAATCTTCTTTAGTTTTCTTTTCTGTGTTTGACATTAATTCGGTGTCATCTGTGAATCTTATATTGTTAAGATTGTGCTCACTGATAATAAGTCCTGGTAGGATTTCTAGTTCTGTCAAGATAATCTCTTTTTAAAGGTTAAATAAATCCGGTGCGAAAGCATATCTTATGATTCTTTTTTCTTATTTTGTGAACACAATTTCTATCCGTTTAAAGATGACTTCTATCAATATTCCAGTTCCTTTTCAGATTTCTCTAAACACGTTATTTTAGATTTTCTACATTAAGAGCATAAACAGATATATAAAATTCTTGTCTATGAGTTCACTTGCAAAAATTTATTAAACATATATGTCAGTGTGTATTTGTGCGTGCAGTGACATCAAGTAAATTGAGTTAAGTTATTTTGGTAACTGATACAAAATTTGGGACGCCAATCCTACACCCGAAAGTTTTTGTCGCGACCTCATCTCTAGAAAGACTGCCACCCAAGGATAAGGAATTCTATCTAGCCATGAAGTTAATTACTCCACACCAGACACCAACTTAAAATTTAAATTTCCGCGAACTCTCGTAGAGAATCCCGCTCCCGATCAAACACAAAAACGATTACAGTTTTCCTGCCACTGGTACCAAGCTGACAGAGATTATCGTCTTATAGTTACTCCTATGGCATACTTCCGGAGATGTCTTCTTGCGAAAATTGACTTTTCCAGACACTGTAGTTAGGGATCCAGGGTTGAAAATTTTTAATATTAAATTTTACTTATCAAATTAAATTATTAAATAAAAACTATGAAATAATGGGTCGATGCCGCCATATTAACAAATATTTACTTTGTTACTTTAATAATAATATAACATAATAAATAAAATATAATTAATAATACAATATAAAATATTACAAATTCATTTATAATATAACATAACATAGCAACTTCAATATAAACAATTCAAATATTAATTTAATTTCGAAGAAATATTTAATTTCGAAGAAAAACTTTCAACTCGAAGAAAAATCTAGAATTGAAAAAATGACGACACTTACAAACGAAGACGTAAACGAAAGCAAATGGTGCGTGTGTAAAAGAAGTTTAAATTAAGGGTGCACACATGTACAAAATGAATTAAAAAAGACGCGGAAGAAATTTAAAAAAATTGAAATATCATTTTGAAAAAGAAACATCAAATTCGGGAAAAACAACAAAAATTGATAATTAAAGTTTAAAGTTAAGTAATCTCTTTCTTATATAATATTAATGCTCTATTTTTAATATTATGTTAATATTTTAATATTGAGTTCTATATATAAAATTATCTACTGTTTCTTAAATCTTATATACACACACACACATATATATATTTATATATATTAAGTAATTTAAAATGTGTTTTTTCGCTCCACAGTTCTAACCATGTTTCAAAAATGGAAGCTAAAAGCTTAGAATTTAATTTTGTAATTAAATTAAAGACATTAGTTCAATTTCATTAGCGAAAAAAAACATATTTTAAATCAGTTAATTTATAATATTAATGCTCTGTAAATTTACATTGAGCACTATTTTGTAAAAATAAAAATATCTACAAGAACAACGGATTATATATCTTACTGTTCTTTATATATATATATATATATATATATATATATATATATATATATATATATATAAGTGTGCGTGATTTTATTTCATTGAATGTGCCTGACAAATACAATCTCAGAAAGTATATCAAAAGTTCTTAGAGTGTTCTTTCTGGATAGTCCAAAAGAATTCAGGAACTCTAATTTTTATTGTTCTAAGCGATTTTAGCCAATTCCTTGGAAATTTTCAAGGTTTATTTCATTAAGGTTTTTCAATATTCGTGTTTTAACGCGTATTGTGTAGAAATAATAGTAATCTTACGCTGCGCATTGGAGCAGACGCAGTCATTATTTTAAACTTGGGCGTCTTCTGAGAAGTCACCAACACATTTTATCTATTATTAAATAAAATATGGTTGATACTTTATAAAAAAAAACGTCGATAATTTTTATTTGCCGTTGGCACACAGATTTTTTTTCAGGCTGTTGTTTGAGGGTGTTTAGATGTTTTTGTTTGTTTTTTTTTTGTTTTTTTCATGGCACTAACATCGATTGTGTGGCATGTCATCCTTCGGGAGAGGGTTGTTGTTGTGTGTCCAATATAGATTATTGGTTTATCACAATAGGTGAAGTCTTGTACTGTTCAAATAAATCGATTTACTGCATTGGAGGTGCTGATTGTGTATGGTCTGTTATGTTCAATTCGCGCCAATGTCCTTGAAAAAGAGATTCATTTATTTTGTCATCAGTTGCCAATTAGGCATCTATGCAGACGACACTACTATTTACTCCTGCCTCAAAAGCAAATTCGGTATTGCTGACAAAACTAACCTGGACGTACGTCTCGAAAAGGACATCAAATCTATGGTTGACCGAGGCAAGAAATAGCTGATAAACTTTAATGTCTAAAAAAAAAAAACTGCTCTTTTACCCACCCCAGAGAACTCTCCCTACCTCCCATTAGAATATCTGATGCTCAACCCCATGAGAGCACATCTTCCCGATTGCGTGGTTTCACACTGTCCGCTGATCTGAGATGGGACAAATACATTGAATCAATAGCTTCATCTATCGCAAGGAAATTTGGTTCTTTGTATCCCGCTAGAAAGTATTTCTCGTTCGAGTCCATCCTTCAAATCTATAAATCAACCATTCACCCTTGCATGGAATACTGCTGTCATATATGGTCTGGAGCCCCCACTGTTCGTCTTAAGGTCATCGACAAAATCCAGAGACGGATATGCAATGTGATTGGCTCTGATCTGGCATCTGGTTTACAGTCGCTTTCTTACAGACGTGCCGTCGCTTCTCTCTGCCTTTTCTACAAATACATAACAAATATTTAACTGCTCCGACTTGCTACTTTCGCTGCTTCCCAGACTACATTAGGTCGGCATCTCAGTCCCTCCCTTTCACTGTCGAAACGGTTGAATGTAGCCGTCTCTTCTACTCCAACAGCTTCATGTCTCGCACTTCCCGTCTGTGAAACTCCCTTCCTCTTACTTGCTTCCCTGTTAGATATAATCTTCAACTATTCAAATTCGATGTCAATCGACGTCTCCCGATACCTTGATCTAATTCCCCATCCTTCTCTTCATCCTTTCCTCTATTATGTATTTTTAATCTTGCTCCCACTCTCTGTAACCCCTTGCGTGCTAGTGACACTCCCGCCTTGTTTGGGGTGAAAAGCTTTAAAAATGTTATTGGTTAATTTGAGATAATTAACAAATTTCTTTTGGACATCTATTGATCGTCAACATGCAACATTAAATTTCGTTATAATATTTCCTTCCTAGGTTTGTCTTGAATTAAGTCGCCATATTGCAAAAATATTTAATGATTTGAAAAGAAGGTAAATACATAAAAATTAAACCAACTGGTGACAAATAGCCTTTCCTAAAATGGTTTCTTTATTGTTTCAATGAAATGAAAATTGTCGGAATTTCTGTTGTTATCCTAGGGATTCAATTTTATATAACTACCTCCTATGTTTTATTATTACTTTCAAGTCTTGTCTTTAGTCATCTTTATAAATAAATGATTGTTTTATCTACAGCGTAACTCAATTGCTCAATTATTCAAAGAAAATCATTTTCTGACTTGAAAAAGAGCAATCATCTTAGTATTTAGATCACTGCAAGGGAGTAAAATGAAGTATGGATTTAATACATAGAAATAATTAATATTTTAAAGGTAATAACCGGAAATAGTTAAAGTTGACATATTTTAAAATTTAAACATACATAATAAATGATATTATAACACGGAAATAAAGGATAAATGAATTTGGCTTCATATGGTTGCTTTTATTCACAAAAAAATAATTATTTCATTATCTAATATTCAACATTGTAAGACTTTATTCATTGATCGTGAATCAGTTTTAATTAGCATTTATACCAAATATGAAATTATGTTTTTATCTTTAAAACGAGATGTCTAACCAGATTTATGTCAGTTAAGAAATAAAAATCAACAACAATTAAATTGCGTTGAAAATGGAAACACTAGCATTTAGATTACATCTTGAGAGTAAAGGGAAATAAGGATTTAATAAAGGGAGATAATCAATGTTGTATTTTTAATAGTATATTTGAAAAAATATTTTAATTTTAAATTAAAACATGCCCTCTATGCTATCTATACTATCGACGGCCACTGAAATATTTAATCCTTTCAAACGGCGTATAATTATAACTGTTTCATTTGTACAGTTTTACTTCATAAATCTCTCAAAAAAGGTCTACGAAGCACGACGAATAATTCACTAAAATGCCCGAATATTTTTGGTGATCAAATATTAATTTCTCAGAAGCTGACTTGTCGGGATGACCTTCATTATATGCCAGATAATTTCAAGATCGCCATATCCTTTATTAAATGATTTTAATCGACATATTTAAGTTTTATCTTTAAACAGATGAATTCTAACTTGGTTTATATGAGCGCAGAAAAATGGTGATAATGAAAGCAACTCATACAATATCTGGATACTAGCAGATCGATGGAAAAATTACTGTCGGCATAATCGAGATAAGAAGAATTGACGGAATAATAGCCTCAAATTGTCCTCAAGCTTGTCCATTTTCAGACAACCACTGGAATCCAGGATGGGCCAGAATGTACTTTACAAAAGGTCATTCCGTTGTATGTCTTTCAGAGCGGAGATCCTTGAACTGCAACCGCGAGCCAAATGTGAGATGCACCCCACGGTCCGGAGAGCATTTGAAATGTTATTATTATTATTATTATTATTATTATTATTATTATTATTATTATTATTTATATATAATGTTAATACACTTTTTCCTCATTCTGAATTTCATGCACAATGCCATCTTCACACACACACACACACACACACATATATATATATATATATATTTTTATCCAGTTTATCCAATTTATTTTTTAATATTTTTATACAGTTTATCCAATTAATTTTTTAATATTTTTATCCATTTCATCCAATCAATTTTAATATTTTTGTCCATTTTATCCAATTTATTTGTTAATATTTTTATCCATGTTATCAAATTAATTTTTTTTATATTTTTATCCATTTCATCCGATCAATTTTTATCCATTTCATCCAATCAATTTTTATCCATTTCATCCAATCAATTTTTAATATTTTTATCCATTTTATCCAATTAAATTTTAATATTTTTATCCATTCCAACCAATCAATTTTTAATATTTTTATCCATTTCATCAAATCAATTTTTAATATTTTTATCCATTTCATCAAATCAATTTTTAATATTTTTATCCATTCCAACCAATCAATTTTTAATATTTTTATCCATTCCAACCAATCAATTTTTAATATTTTTATCCATTCCAACCAATCAATTTTTAATATTTTTATCCATTTCATCCAATCAATTTTAATATTTTTTTCCATTTCATCCAATCAATTTTAATATTTTTTTCCATTTCATCCAATCAATTTTAATATTTTTTTCCATTTCATCCAATCAATTTTAATATTTTTATCCATGTTATCCAATCAATTTTTAATATTTTTATCCATTACTCAGAATCTAATGGTCGAATGATGCCAGCTTTTTTGTTTGTTAATAAGTGCAAAAAATAAAGATAAAACTTAATTTTCAGAACACTTGCTTAAATGCAACAAATTTTACAGGCGAATTAATTAAAATAGGAAAAGAAAAAATTATTCGTACAGTATGAAAAATAGAAAAATTTAAGAATTTTCACAATATTAATAATTAATAGCTTAGCATCTCATCTTTATCATTTCCTGCAATCGTTTTCTAAAAATTTTTATAACATTTGAACAAAAGTCTTTTCTGTGATTTTCTTCCATTCTTCAATGGTTGCACATTCTCATTTCTGAAGTTTTTCTGCTGACCGATGATTTCTTTCAACTTTAAATTCTTGTCATAGATTTTCAATAGGATTCAAGTCAGGACACATTGAAGGCCATGAAAGAACTGTAAAAATCTTTTTCTGAAGCCAAGAAGTTACTAATTTAGATATATTTCTGGGATCATTATCTTGCTGGAAAGTAAATGGCCAACGTAGGTGAAGATTTTGCGCTAAATGTTGTAGATTTTCATCCAGAATTTTTATATAGTCTGCAGATTTCATTATTTCTCTTATTACAATTGTCCAGTCCCCCTTGAGCTAAACAGCCCCAAAACATCATCGAGCTGCCTCCATGTTTTAATGTTGAAACTGTTTTCTTTGAGAGGAAAGACTCACCTCTTTGCGCCAAATATTCTGTACATCATTATGTCAATAAAGCTAAATTCTTGTTCCATTTTTCCATAGTACTTGTTCACAAAAGCAATTTTCTTTGTCCAAGAACGTTTTGGCAAATTTAAACAAAGCAACAACGTGGCATAGTTTGTGATGAGGGCTTCATCGTGGTCGGTTTCCATAGAACTCATTTCTATTTAAACAACGTTGTATTGTGCGAGTCCTTACGCTGACACCCATCGTATCCAAACTTTTGCTGCTGTCTTTCAAAACAATTATTGGGTTTATATTAACCACGCGACACAATTTTCGTGCAGTTCTCGGTAACAATTTGGGTTTTCTTCCATGCCCAGGTAAATTCTCTGTCGCTAAAACTTCTTTATAACGGACTCTACGGTAGATCTAGGGAAAGCTAACTGGTTTTAAATAGTGTCATAATTATTTCCCGACTTTTGAAAGTTAATTATTCTCTGTCTCAAGTCAACGCTAAGCTTCTTTGTCTTCCTCATCGTGTTGTCAACGTAAGAAAAACAATGATAATCGTATTCACCACGTGATTTTCTTTGCTGTAATTATCAAAAATATTCTCCTGAATAAATAGTCTAGAAGACGTCACTGATAAAATAATTATGTAAATTACTTAAACTTACACGAATCAATCAATATCTACTGTACGAATAATTATGTCTTTTCCTATTTTGCATAAATCGCCTGTCAAATTTGTTGCATTTAATCTATTGTTCTGAAACTTGATTTTTATATTCCTTTGTTTGTGCTTATTACCATATGGACATCTTGGCATCATACGGATATTAGATTCAGAGAAATGGATAAAAAAATATTCAAAATTGGTGGGTATTCGGATAATTTCGTCGTTGACCGTACGTCAAACTTGAATCATATAATTCTAACTCAAATACAAATATGCACAGCTACGTAGTTATAAATATAAAACATACAAATTTCATGTCAAATAGATTGGTTGCATATTTAAAAAATAATTGTCCATTTCCTGATGTATGACGTCATTTGTTTGGATACGCATTGAGCAGATATGAATGTATGAGAGAAAATCATGGAAAATTGTGTTTAAATACAGTACAATCGACCTTCCTAACCGAAAGCTCCGCTGTGGCCCAACTCGGTTAAGGCATGTCAGGCTATATGACGGTTCGTATAGGATACAGGTTCGATTCCTGTAGGAGGACGCATATTTTCTATGAATATTTCTCGGACATTCAGGCCAGTAAATGTTGTTAATACCGTTTATTGTAAACAGATCATTTACTTAAATATTTGTATCCTTAAAAAAAGAGCGTATAAACATAAATAAATGTCTTTACACACACACACACATATATATATATATGTGTGTGTGTCTGTGTGTATAAGTCAGTATGTGACGTTAATTCAGCGTTCCATATTAGTTCAAATGAAAACTCGCTTCCCAATTTTTCCAATCAATTAATATTTAGGCTGTACTCAGCGCTCTTGATTTTTCTCCCCAAAGCGAGTCTTCCCGAATTTCTCAAAATAAAGCCAAGCATTATGGCGGTTTTGATTATCTGGTTATCTTAATCTGCTAACATTTAATGAATTCATTTCCCCTTTTTCGCTACGTTCATCTTAAAGATATATTCAACCGAATCAAATGTTCCCTGAGATGATATGAATGTTTGTACAGAGCAGAAACAATTTTATTTTACATCGAAATTAAACTGATTTATTCTCTTTCTTATCAAAATGCAAAAATGAAAATAGCAATTAAATGTTCTACATTCAGACATGTCGAGAGCCTTAACAGAAAAACAACTTCCAAACAGTCACGGCAAATGAAAACATAATAAAAATGTTACGTCTCCTCTCAGCTGAATAACAACGGTTATGTAAAGAACGGTATAGTCTTCGAGGTACTGGTGGCATTACCCTTGTACTGGTCCAGTACTTAAGTGAAACCTCTTGCTATCCTCTACCATTAAAATAGACCAGAAATTATGTACCATTGTTCAGGGGCTGGCTAGTCTTGATAGCGTCTATAAGACTCTACGCATCCTTGTGGGTGATTAATTATTTTACACCCTGCAACTCCTTTTCCGCAGACGAAACATCGCAAATCTCTTGCTATTTATCGCTATTTCCATGGAAAGTGTTCAGACAAACTACTTTATTTCAATTCTAACATCCACGACTGAGACAAGCCATGCCACGCCCATCGTCGTGAACGGACCACTGGTGAGATGTATGTCCCACGAACCGTTGATTGGGGTCAGTCTCCCAAGTGGATGCTTCTTAACCTCTCCAAATCTAAGGCTTACTGTTATCTTCTTCACATGTTCCCATAAACTCTGCCTCTTACTCCGTAAACCTCTACCTCGAGAGTCTCCTGGAAGTTGTACAGAGTGAATATATAATCGAATCCAGTCCGTGCGTGGCAGTATAGCCACTAAGACACAAGGGTGGTTTACTCGAAGAATTAGAAAACAGAAACGAAAACAATAGAAGAATAAGAATTATAAAACAGAAGCGAAAACAATAGCAGAATAATCAGGAGGGCAGTAGATAACGATTGACATTGCATTTAAAGTTTTAATGATTAAAGTCGACTGGAAATCATGAGCGGGAGTTCCACAAACATTTAGTGCGAGAAAAGTAACTGTTGGTATAGAACTTACCGTTACATCTAGCCAGCTCAACTCTAAATTTATGAGACCGAATTGCCAGTCTAGTACTTCGCTGAAATTCATAAAGTCTAAATACCAAATCCAAGCAATTACCATGAAAGTATTTACAAAAACAGGCACAGGGGTGGAAATTTGAGGCGGTGAAAAAATGAGTGAAGCCGAGATGCCAGATCAGGACCAATAATATTACTGATTCTACTTTGGATTTTATCAAAGAACTATAGATATATAGCAGAGACACAGGACCATATGTGACAGCAATATTCTATGTAGTTTCAAAAATGTATTGCTGGTATATACATATATATATATATATATATATATATATATATATATTGTTTATTTGCATATGTATATATATATATATATATATATATATATATATATATATATATATATATATATATAGGTCAAAATGTTAAGATCAAATACAAAAGTGCTATAAAAAATTAAAATCCTATTTTCAATATTTGTTTAAATTAATCAATAAAAAGCTTAAAATCTTCATTTGTTTGTTGATAAACTATATTTTCTAATTAAATGTAAAGTATATTTTGACTAAAGTAACAGTATTTTATATTTTCAACCCCTTTTATATCTGGTCTTAAGGAGATATATATATATATATATATATATATATATATATATATATATATATATAAATGTATTCCTGATAATATATTTTTCCCCAAACTATTGCTGGTATTTGTACTATAAGTAAAAAAACACTAACAATACATTTTTGGAATAATATTTTTATACTTTTATAGTGTTGTGACCCACGTTTCGGGTTATATATTTACCTATAACTGAGACCTCTAACAGGTGCTACCACCCCGGGACAGGGTGGACCTGGGAACTAACAGTAATTAAGATGTGGTTCCTCGCTCCTCAAAACCTCAGGATCCGCGGCCTTTCTGCCGGATGTAGTTTATCGTCATACCCAGGACGCCTCTACATTTAGAACACATCTTGTGAGTAAAGAGTGATAACACATGAATGAAATAATGCGAGAAACTAAGTTTTTAATAGTATATTTTAGGAATTTGACATTGTTATGAATTATCTACATTAACGTCTACCAAAACAATTTTTTTAAGCATTCAACCCCAAGCAAGACAGGAAGCCACTAGCACCAAAGGGATTACAGAGTTGGAGCGAGAACAAAGAGAAGTGATAGAGGAAAGGATGAAGAGACGGTTAGGAGATAGATCAGGGCATCTGGAGACGTCGATTGACATTACATTTGAATAGTTGGAGATTATAGCTATCAGGGAAAGCGGAAAAAGGGAGGGACTTCCACAGCCGAGGAGTGCGAGACATGAATCTATTGGAATAGAAGAGACGGCTACATTTAATAGTTTCGTCAGTGAAAGGGTGAGAGTGAGATGCCAGCCTAGTTGAGCGCTTAAATTCATGAAGTCTGGGAACCAGCGAAAGCAGCTCATCGGAGCAGTTACAGTGAAAGTTTTTGTAAAAAGGAGAGAGGGAGGCAACGGCACGTCTGTGAGAGAGCAACTGTAGACGAGATGCCAGATCAGGGCCAATTACATTGCATATCCGTCTTTGGATTTTATCAAGGACCTTGAGACAATTAGAAGAGGCTCCAGACCATATATGGCAGTAATATTCCATGCAAGGTCGAATAGCTGATTTGTAGATTTGAAGGATCGACTCCGGCGAGAAAAGTTTTCTGGTGTGGCACAGGTAGCCAACTTTCCTAGCGATGGACGAAGCTATTGACTCAATGTATTTGTCCCATCTCAGGTCAGCGGAAAATGTGAGACCGAGCAGACGCAAAGAAGTGCTCTCGTGAAGTTGAGCGTCAGACATTCTACTGGGAGGTAGGGATGGTTTTATATCTGGTGAGTAATAGAGAGCAGTTTTGTTTTTGAGACATTAAAGTTAACCAGCCAATTCCTACTCCAGGCTACAAGCGATTGCAAGTCCTTTTCAAGTAAAACGGCTAGGTTAGTTTAAAATTATAAATCCTATCGAAATACTTTAATTAAAGCCTTTTTAATAACATAACTGTACGGCATATGCAAATCTTTCTCACGTATTTACACACACACACAGACAAATATTGCGTGCGCAGAAATAAAAATGACTTTGTAATAGAGTGGTGTCATCAATGTCCCATAATACTACTGATTCCCTGAAAGCCGCCATTAACCGAATTATGCCCAGTATCAATACAGACCACGTGATGCGTGCATGATACTGATTCCGGTCCCGCATTGAAGCAATTATTGACACAGAAGGCGTTTACATCGAATAAACATGTAATCCAACCATTACTACATCTGTGTGCCAAGTTTTGCATCAATAAGTTTACTTGTTTCTAAGATCTATTTGTTTTACTAAGAATCTTAAATGTGTCCTCAGATAACTTACGCACTCCCTCAATCTTTCTCTCTCCCTCATATAATATATATATATATATATATATATATATATATATATATATATATATATATATATATATATTTGCGCATATGGAAAATACTAGAAATGGAATAATAAATCATTCTATATTAAAACGAAACATATTTGCGTTTATTTGATTATTTTTAACGTAACTACATGCACAGCCGGAATAAATTGCCTATTGCTCGTCAATACTTTTTAATATGTCTTAATTCAATATAAAGTCAGATGCACACTGCGAAGCTTTTAATATATATATATATATATATATATATATATATATATTATATATATATATATATATATATATATATATGAAAAATTATTTTAATACAGTTTTCTTGATGTATAAAATTATAGAAAATTATATATCTTAATGTCATATATATATATATATATATATATATATACAAGGTGTGTTCAAAAAGTAACGGGAAGATGCTATAAAAAGAAAACTACGTCACATAACAATTAAGTATTTAATCTCCTTCGAAGTAGTAACTTCTGAAGCCACACAGTGTCGTTTCTTTTGTTGGCAGCATACCTGGAACTCATTTTTGTGGTATAGTGAACACCTGCCGCGTTTCTTCTCTTAGATTTCCTGTCAAGTGTCTTCACTTCAGTTCCGTTACCATAGCAACAATCCGGATACTTGTTAATCGAACCTCGAATTTACAAATAATAAGAATAAAAAATTAAGGCCTAAATAATCTAAAAGCTTAGAATATAAAATATCTGTGGTTTCACTTCCAAAGTTGCCAAGGATTAAATATAATTGATTATAATATTTTTAATACATTAATACAATCCACGTCTGCTTACGTTTAATAAGAACAAAATAAATTAATATTTTTAATAACTGTTTATATATATATATATATATATATATATATATATATATATATATATATATATATATATTGTCATCCACAGACAGACTGTTTCTGCTGTATCACAGCTCATCAGAGTGACTAGACATCTGGATGCCTCTAGCTAGGATAAAACCGACTGAATTTGCGTCAGTCGGTGGATTCTACAACGAAGGTGAATTTTAGAGTATTTATTTTTAGAGAAACACACAGACAGAGAGAGAACTCGATTCGATTTACCGAAGAGTCTTGCATTATTAGCCGTAATAGTCATTTTTTCATAAAACCACAATTTCTCATCAGAGAGCTCAACTGAAATAATTTTTTCAGGAGCATATATATATATATATAAATAACATATATATAACAAAATTTTATGATCAAATTTTGCTTTCATCACACTATCCTCCCTTAGCCTGGACGACTGCAGCAAAACATATTTATGGGATAAAGTGCTCAATATCAGAGCTAGAGCGTGTGTAAATATAAAAGCGAACATAGAAGTCAACACTTAGAGGCGACACTCTGTTTCATCCTGGACGCAATCGTCAGGCCACAGGGGATGTTTATTTTTTCTCGGCTATATATATATATACGGGTCAGTGGTTAGTCTATTTTGGCGGTTATTTTGCCGGAAGTTGTTTAGTCGTTTATTTATTTATTTGGGTTAAATTATTTTACTTGTCTTTATTTATTTTTTTTTATATCTTATCTTATATATTTTTTTTTATTTTAATCGTTATTTATTAACGTAATAAAAACTTGTTTATATCGCTCTTTTAATAGTTTTGTTTGGGTTTGGGAAGATAATTAATGCTATTTATTCAATTTTAGGGTTGATTGTTGTAGCTTATTCTAACTATTATTTTGGCGGGAGCAGTTTTTAATTTAAGTAATTTATGAAGTAATAAACAAATTAAAAACTACTCGCACCAAAATACTAGTTAGAATAAACTACAACAATCAACTCTAAAATTGAATAAATAGCATTAATTATCTTCCCAAACCAAAACAAAACTATTAAATGAGCGATATAAACAAATTTTTATTACGCTAGTAAATACCGATTAAAATAAAAATAAAGAAATAAATATATAAGATAAGAAATAAAATTAAAAAAAATTAAAACGTAAAGACAAGTAGAATAGTTTAACCCAAATAAATAAACAAATAAACAACTACCCACAATGCACCACTGACCCGTATATATAAATAGCCGAGAAAAAATAAACAGCACTTGTGGCCTGACAATTCCATCTAACATGACACAGACTGTCGCCTCTAAGTGTTGACTTCAATGTTCACTTATATATATATATATATATATATATATATATATATATATATATATATATATATATATATATAGATCAAAAAGCACACATATGGGTCAGTAAAACATTAAAAGATAAAATGCCGATAACTAATTTATCATCTCGCCTGACCAACCTTAATTGTTTTATGACCCTTCGCGCAGAACTCTTCATTGCCATTTCAAGAGGGAAATTCAGATTACCAACACACAAACAGAAAATGTCTCATATCGAGAATATTTAACATTGAACATGAGGAAAAATTAATTATTTTTAATAATATGTGGAAATCTCCACTTTTACCTGAAGACGGTCGCGAGGCCAGAAACACGTGTCGTGAAATTATGTAAAAACAAAGCATAATATTTTTCTAAATAAATCCACATTACAGCCAAAAACGTTTGCGGCACCTCTCTTCTCTTCTTTTTTATATATATATATATATATATATATATATATATATATATATATATATATATTTGCTCTACTCTGTATTGAGCACTCTTCTAAGAATAGTATTTGTTGGTTATTGGAATCTATTCCGTATACACCAATCCTATACTCGGTATTCGACGTATCAGTGTCAAACAGATAATTTCGTAGGAACCGATATCCTGACACCAGCAGATGAGATTTTATTATAGTGCTGAAGGATTTGTGCAGAACCCTCAACACATTTTGAAAGGGCGAATAAGGAGACTTGGTGCACTACGTGTCACATTGTCCCCTAAAAGACCCTTCGCAGGTTTTGAATTCAGAGTTGTCCTTCTCCTAGACCAGTTGCCATCTAAGGCAACTGTCCTGCGATTTTCCCATATCTGGATGGAGAAGAAGAGGATTACTACCTATGCAAAGTCTGTTAGCACGTAAGTGAATGTAGTAGATTCGACTAGAATTTGAACTTGTCTCTCCGATTCCTCAATCCAAGCCGCTAACCTCACTCCATTGTGCCTCTTAGAACACACACAAAGACACACACTCATAATTATAGTGCTCAATTTTTATATTTATGCTAATTTTTTTTATTAATCCACCAGATTTGTTTTTACTTAAACGATAATTTTAGTGAATTCTCGTATTTGAGGAGACACTCTGATAATTTATTAAACCGCATATTTATTTATTTGCATCTAACGGCCAGGATATTTGAGAAAATTTCGACGTCTTGACAGTTTCCTTACGGGAAATGCAGGTTCGAATGTTTCCGGAGATTGCGTACTTTTCTCTAATATGATTTCTCCAATATTCAAGTTGGCAGACGAAAATAAAGAAATGTACTACTTAATAAATAAACCGAAAGTTTGCTCAAATACTAATATCTACTAAAAATAAAGTGAATATATATATATATATATATATATATATATATATATATATATATATATATATATAATATAAATGTGAATATTGAAGTCAACACTCAGAGGAGACAGGCTGTTTCATACAAGACGCAATCGTGACGCCGCCTGTGTGTTTACTTCAATATTCACTTTTACATTTACATACGCTCTATCTCTGCTACTGAGCATTTTCTCCCATAAATATAGCACACCTTAAAACTAGCTTTCTTCATATATATACATGGTGTCCATAATGTTCATGTGCACTTTAAAAAATTTGTAACGTTATTTGTATTTGCGATAGAAATAATCTGTAAAAAAAAATTATAAAGTTTAATGTACATAGTTTTAAGTATAGCTAAATAATGTGATTTCGGGCATTAATGTAAATCAGTTGGCAAATGTTTTCTGTGAACTGCAAAATCGTATTACCATTTGTACTGCTAATGATGGAGGACATGTGGAAAATTAAATATAATTTCACTAATTCCTTAAAAATATAGATTTACTTCTTTCTAATCCTTTGTACCAATTATTTCTATCGCACATACGAATAAAGTTATAAAGTTTTTAAATTGCACACCAACTTTATGAACACCCTGTATATATATATATATATATATATATATATATATATATAGATAGATAGATAGATAGATAGATAGATAGATAATATTAGCGGTAAATATACACATACATAAATTTTAATTCCCCCCCTTTATCTTTACCCCTTCCTGTTCTTCTCTCGTCTGTTACCCCTTTCTATAGCTTTTATTTACTATAACATTCGTCCCACACTCTCATACATACATTCTCACTAAATTTTATTTTTTATTTCGGGAGTTGTTTTTTCTGTTTTCTTTTTGAATTTGTAGGTCTGATGAATTGGATCGTATTTACGATTCCAATGGAATAAATTATGACCCCGGAAGATTAGTGCCTAAGCGTTTTATTATATATATATATATATATATATATATATATATATATATATATATATATATATATATGATAATTATTGGGCAGCAATTTTTTATAGATGTTTCGTTAAAGACGTCTGCCAAGGTAATGCGATTAAGGTTTTTTATTTTCTTTTTCTTGTGTTCGTACAAATGTTGTCTTTTGGACACATTGTGCGTAAAAAATGTCCAAAACTTCAGTATATCCGAGGATTTTCGGCTATTCTTGTAGCCATTATTAAGAGCGATTTTTATTTTCTTCCTCCATTTCTATTACATCCAATGTCATTCATTTTTTTTTATTTCTGAAATAAATAATTATGTTCATTATTATATATATATATATATATATATATATATATATATATATATATATATATATATATATATATATATATATAGTAAAGTTAGTAGATCCAAGTAGATCCTAGCAATATAAAATATTACAACTGATCTGTAAAAGAGATCAATGTATTAATCATTACAGAGCAAATAATTAATAAACAATAAAATCCAAAATCACTTCATATGAGGAATAACCTATTTTGGCAGACAAAGATATCGGTTGCTGTCTTAAGTTATTTTGTTAGCGAATTAGAACGTACGTTAAACTCTATAATAGCTTGCTTGCCCTCTGCCCACAGATTCTTAGTACAGCAGCAACTGACAAAGTAAATCTCTAAAAATTCGGTCTATTTCCGGTCAGCCTTACTCTGGTGTACGGCCATTAAATCACGTCGAAATTCTATATGTTGAAAGAATTAGAGGTATTAAAACAAGTTTTTGGTTTGTTACAATGCAAATACACATATAGTAGACAATAATACCTGCCATAGCGACACCAACGAAGTAGAGTTAAATATAGTAAATGATACAGTCGAAAATAATAGAGCTAAAAGAACGTAATAAATTTAAAAAAGAGAAGATACAATAGGCAGAAATGCGAACAAGTGTTTAACGTCTGCTTCAGTGAAATTGAAATCCTTGTCAATCTTTTTCATACTTTTATCTATATCCCTTTATTGCAAAACTGTTAAATATTTAAAAACGCAGTAAGGGAATATGTGTAGATATTTATAAAGGTGTAATTTGCTTATAGGTAAATTAATAATTAGCATTCATCAGAAACTACAAATAGGAAAACTGTGAAGGTTTTTATTAGTTAATGAATTAAATACAGATTCATTTACATACCCAGATGAAATGCATCTGCAACTAAGTAATTTGTAATCATTTTTATTAAGATAAATCTATATTTTTCTGTTGTGTTTACAGTCTTAGGATTTTCAATGAATAGAGTTATTTTTCTTCAATATACCATGTCTTTTCATGAACAGAACATGGACATTATTACTTTATTATTCTCTATTAGTTGTGGTACTTAATGGGATTTGTCTTTTTGCCATGTTTGGCATCTGTTTACACAAGTTTTTAGACAATTACTCACTATTTTCCTTTATCCCTCATTGCTTCAAATGTCTTGTGAATGACAAATTCCCCAAGCCTTCTGGACTCATCATGGGCCCAAAAAATGTATATGACCAATTTCTTATTTTTAAGTGTAATCGTCCTTTTCATTTTCAATAAAATTCCCCCTTTACTCACTATAGTTTTCTCCATGGCATTTTCACCATCCTTCTGGAGAGTCACATTATTTTATCTGATGTCTATCATTTAACATTGAGGAGATTGTTCTGTATTTATTGTCGTTGTGGAAGAACGATATTACATAGTGAATCCCAATTGTCTTTATTTCTAAGGAATTTCTTCTGTCTCTTAATATTCTGGAAGGCGCATTTAACTATTCAAATGCGCTTTAGGAATTAGGCGTCATATTTTCTGTAGATTATTTAAACATTTCCCAAACATAGAGTTTTCAAGATTTGCATGATGATGGCATATACAATTCGTAGTTTGCATCTTAAACTGTCAAATTATTATACAGGGTATCCATAAAGTTAGTGTGCTCTTTAAAAAATTATAACTTTATTTGTATTTGCGATAGAAATAATTTGTAAAAAGGATTAGAGAGAAGTAAATCTCTAATTTTTAAGGTTTTATTGAAATTTTATTTAAGTTTCCACATGTCTTCCGTCATTAGCAATACAAAGTGTAATACGATTTTGCAGTTCACGGAAAACATTTGCCAACTGATTTACATTAATGCCTGAAATCACATTAGTTATTTTAGCTATACTTAAAAGTAGGTACATTAAACTTTATAACATTTTTTACAGATTATTTCTATCGCAAATACAAATAAAGTTATAATTTTTTTTAAAGTGCACACGAACATTATATGTATATATATATATATAATTATTTATTTAAAAATTATAACATAAATATGTTGTAAAATCATTATAATATATTTATGTTATAGTTTTTAAATAAATCATTATATCTGATCTACTCTGTATTGAGCACACTTTTAAGAATAGTAATTGTTGGTTATTGGAATTCATTACACCGTATATTATATATATATATATATATATATATATATATATATATATATATATATATATATATATATATATATATATGTGTGTGTGTGTGTGTGTGTGTGTGTGAGGCCAGGAGTGAGGGCTCGAAGAGCCAAGTTCGAATTCAAGTCGAATCCCTTTACATTCACTTACGTGCTTAATATCTTTTGGAAATATATGAATCCTTTTCTTCTCCCTCCAGCTATGGGTAAATAGCAAGACAGACTGAGTTCTATAGCCTTAGATGGCAACTCGTCTAGGAGAATAGCAACTCTGAATTCAAAACCTGCGGAGGGTCGTTTGTGGACCTTGTGGCACATAGTGCGCCAGCTCTCTATCTTCGGCTCTTAAAAAAGTGTAGTTGGTTCTGCACAAAGACTGATCTGCATATGTCGATCTTTACTCTGAGAGACAGTTCTTTGGTGTTCCATAACCAATGTTTAAGTTTATCAAATGCTGGGCTAGCTTTGGCCATTCTGGATTGGATTTCTTTGTCCATTTTTCCATAAGAGACTGTTGATCCAAAATATATGAACGCCTCAACGGATTTTTATGTCGTACCATCAATGAATGCAGAAGGATTTGTAAGAGATGGATTATCTGATACTGGCTTGTTTATTATCCCAGTCTTCTTTATGTTGATAGTGAGTCCAAATGCTTTGGCTGTTTCAGAGAATTTATCAAGGATAGACTGTGTGTTAATGGAATGGCATCGTATTCAAAGAGAAGATCGCGTACCAACATCAAACCAAACTTCGATTGGGCTTGAAAAGGTTGCTGATTGTATAGACCTCCACTTGTTTGGAATTCAACAGTGACTCCTTCACTTAAGTCAGAGGATGATTTTATCACGCATAGCGGAAAGGAAAGATGCAAAGAGAAGAGGAACAAGAACGCAACCTTATTTTGTAGCGTTAGAGACGGAAAAGGCATCCGATTGCTCACTTCCCGACCTTACGAAAGCTTTCATTCCTGCGTGAAAGGAAATAATTATATGGAGCATTTTTCTGGAATAACTAAAATTGGCAAAAATTTCCAAAGAGCCGTTGAAGATACATGAAAGCCTTTGTGAAGCCTACAAAAATAACAAATAGATCTTTGTTTTCTTATATATATATATATATATATATATATATATATATATATATATATATATATATATATATATATATAAGTGAACATAGAAGTCAACACTTAAGACTATAATTCTTCATATATATATATATATATATATATATGTGTGTGTGTGTGAAAAGTGTATATAAATATAAATAAATATAAGTATGTATAATTATTTATATATTATATGCGCGGTACTTATTAGAAAGCGCTCAATATCAGTTTGTTTTAAAAATTTGGGTTTATGTAGATTGAAATACACGCAATCTACATAAACCCACATTCTGAAAAAAAACATTAATCAGTTTGTCTGACGATCGCTAAAGCGTGAAACCCAGGGTCACAAACTCACATCTATCTAACCAAATATATATATATATATATATATATATATATATATATATATATATATATATATATATACATATATATACATATATATATTCGACTTATTATATATATATATATATATATATATATATATATATATATATATATATATATATATATATATATATATGATATTATATATATATATATATATATATATATATATATATATATATATATATATATATATATGACTTATATACATATATATATATATTCGTCGTATTATATATATATATATATATATAGATAGATAGATAGATAGATAGATAGATAGATAGATAGAGAGATAGATAGATAGATAGATAGATAATATTAGTGGTCAATATATATATATATAATATATATAATATATATTTATATATGTATACATATATATATTTATATATATATGTGTGTGTGTATGTATGTATATATATATATTTTTATATATATATATATATATATATATATATATATATATTAAGGCATGTCTCATTAAATAATTTAGACAAGTTTTGAAACTATCTATATTTAAAATACTAAAAAAAATTAAAATTAATTATGAATACTGCACAAATTTTTACACTAGATAATATATCTATCTATATAAATATCTAGATTTTAACTAATTGTTTTAAATTTTTTTTTTTTAATATTTATATATTTAATGATTTAATTACCTCCTTTAACGTTTACAACTTAAACTTTAATAATCGTGCACTATATAACCTTAGCGTTTTTTACCTCACAAGAAAACATTTAATTTTCAGATGATCAGTTTTGTCTTAGAAAAATGTGGAATGTAACATTTTATTTTGTCTTAGAAAAACAACACACTGATGATGATATTGGGCTAATGTCGAAAGCCGTCGGAATAAAATAAATCATCCCCATTTTCTTTCTTCCTTTAGTAAGGATTCTAAGAAACTTGTTCGTAATTACGAGAGGATCCTATTAAAAATAAGTATAAAAAATGAATTTTATGAGGCATGTATTAATGAAAACATGCTGTCAAAGTAGACGGAATATATATATATATATATATATATATATATATATATATATATATATATATATATTCGTTGTCATACATTTATATTCGTTATGTCATATATATTCGTTTTTATGTGTGTATACTCGTATTGTCATATATATTATATATATTCATTATGCCCTATATAAATATATATATATATATATATATATATATATATATATATATATATATGAATATTTGTTTGTCTGTGTGTATAAGATGTGAACTACAAATTCGATAGAAAAAATCATGACAAGACGAAAGTTGAAACAGTTTTCAAATAGTAATTTTTCATTTTATTTCTGTATATACACAGTATAATTGAATTATTTGTTTACTTTCGAACTTCAACAGAAGTCAATGTTAGAAAGAGTTAAATAAGTGTTCTTTCCAATAAACGACGCATGACATTTGTATTCGTACAAATCTATTACAAAATTGTACACCTGGGAAAAATAAATAAAAAATAAAAAGTAGAAGAAAGTCAATATGATTTTCTTCTAGAATTGATTTGTTTATTTTCAGAACTTACATCCAAAAACGGGAAATACATAAATGCTTTTGCAGAGAAACGTGTTTATTTTAAGATCCAATAAAAATATGTTCTTTCGATTTACACGTTCGGCGCATGCGTAGATTCATACGTTTTACAAATGATTTATTCCTCGTTCGAAATGAAAGCTATTTTCAGAATTCTTCCGCGCATTTGTTTATTTATAGCACCTTATTTGCATTAACGTATGGCAGGCAATATTAGAGCCGTGATATTTCTACTTAATGTAATATTTTATTAGTTTTATTAGTTTTTCGGGGATTCTTCTTCTATATGCCGTATCTCTTTCAGGAAGTGGGCGATCGTGGTCGTCGGCAACTTCTTTTTTCTAACTCTTAGTAACCTTTGCCTTTCTTTTTTATATCTACCCTGCTCCTTGTTCTAGCAGTGAAATTAGTTGAATGTTGACCAGGTTTCTCTAAAATAAATTGGACGTAAGTTCAAATCTCAATGAGAGCTTAACATTTTTTTCCGATCTGTGCTCTTAATCCACTGCCGTAAACCGACGAACCAGATAAAGTTACATAAAATACAACTAACAAATCAAGAGGGAAATACTAATTAAAATGCTGACAAACATGGAAAGTCTAGCGTAGTGACAACAGGAAGGATTTTCCTATGACTCCGCTATTATTTTAATTACCTTCACTCCTCGACAATGTTTATTGCTTTAAAAAGAGACGAATAGAATTAAAATAAAGCCTAAACATATGCTGAAAATGAATTTTGTGTTCTTGAGAATTTATAGCAAAAATATTAAGCACTATTTATTTTTTAGATTTTATTTTCGTTGCATACTCAGTTCAAGCAATCCTCAGTATCCTACCGTAGAACAACATTTTGTTACCTTCAGTTTCCTCTACAGCTATGAAAAGATCGCCGAGTATTCTCTGCCATATAAGAGTTTGGGCATCAAAAGTCAATACAGCATTCTTTTCTTTTTTTCAAACGAAATTATTCTCTTTCTCAGCTTAACTTTTGGAATGTTTCTATTAGTTCAAAGCGTGTTCGGACATCCGTATCGCATTTACTAGCCTCTGTTGAAACACAAACACTCCCCAGATTTTATATTATTAATCTACTCTATTATTATTATTATTATTATTATTATTTCCTTTGATTTCTGGCGTTTACATTTCTTTCCGGGTCCCACCCAGGGACCTAAGGTTAGAAATGACATAATGACTCTTTCCACTGACAAAAAAAAATTACATAGATAAAGCCCTTCGTAAAATGTGGGATGTACTTGTGAGAACAATTTTTGGTATTTTTTTTGAGGCATGAACTTCCAGGAATCCCTTCAATTAGTCTACTGGAATCTTTTCCAACCAATCCTAGGGCTCCAACTACAAAAGAGATTGTTAATTTTCCCATGTACCACATTTTTGAGATTTCTATTTCAAAGTCCTTGTATTTTGACAGCTTTTTGAATATCTTCAAAGATATATTGCAGTCTTCAGGGACTGCCATGTCAATAATGAGACACTTTTGTAGTTTGTGGTCTTTAATAACAATGTCTATGCGGTTGGCTTTGATTGGTCTGTCAGTGTGTATTGTGTAGTCCCATAGAATTGTAACAGGTCCTATCTCCGTAAACGGATCTGGGTGGTGTTCATACCAGTTTCTTTCAGTTTCCTTATTATTATTATTATTATTATTATTATTATTTCCTTTGATTTATGGTGTGTATATATTTCTTTCCGAGACCCGCGCAGAAATGTTATCATGACATTTTCCACTGACTAATAAAAAAAAATAAAACACACAAACATATTTTACATAGATAAAGTCTTTCGTAAGGTGTGGGCTGTAGTTGTGAGAACATTTTTTTTGTATTACTTTAAGGTTATTATTAATTATTGTTGTTGTTATTACTATTATTATTATTTGCACAGCTTATTGGATGTTGTTAACTGGTTTCCTTATCTGGATACCAAGCTACCACACGCTGATTCAGGTGTAGAGTACATTCCTGATTGTCTGTGCTGTGCCAATCATCAGACTTTCTTCAAAGCATAAAAAACTAACTGGTAAATCTAATACTTTCAACCAATGTCTAAAATTCTTTGTTTTTTTATTCGTAATGCCACGACAACAATAGACGCAATTTCTACCCTTCGTCAATTCTATATTCTCTTGAGTTCTTATTTTAAGTCTGTATTATTCTCAAGATTCTAGACGTCTTTCTCGACTACTCTGTTTTTAAACGGACAAGCAACATCAATAAGGTAAAAAATATATACACCGTCTTCTAGGCTGAAAATAACAGTATCCAGAGCTTAATGCTTCAATGAATTTGTCCGTTTGAATCTTCAGGGGAACGCATTGGTTTAATATCTCGATGGCTAATCTCTCTAAAGAATCTATGTGCAGGAAGAAGCGCACAGACAAATCTGTGCTGGCGTACAAATATACCAAGCCCAATATAGCTAACGTGATAGTGAGTCGGCTAAGGAGATATCAGGCACATGTACCATGACCAAATGTGTGCGATATGCTGAGACGTTTTGATAAAAACTGCGAAAAATCTTACCGGTTCGATTCAGTTACAAATAACTTCAGGTCAGGTACCTAGTTCGTTCTGAAGTTCTCCTATTGAGAAATGAAATGTTAAAATAAATCAACACTCTAGATACTCGGTCATGATTCTTCCCAAATACTAATGCACATGAACAGTTATACGCTGGTCATCAACCGCTAGATAAGGTGATCATCTTGTTAAAGTAAACTGACAGCATTATCTGTGGCATTTCAGAGGATATTTATTGTATCGCATTATGACATAACATTTGCCTATTAACACACGTTAAAGAGCGGAAATTCTAAATTATATTGTCGATGAAACATCAGAAAAGAACTAAGTATATCAGAATGCAGATTTTTTTTTCAGATTGCATATCACACTTATATGGTCATGATACATGTGTTTGATATCTTCTTAGCCGACTCACGTTAGGTACACTGGGTTTCATATATTTGTACGCCTGCTTATTCAGAGATTAGCCAGCTCGTAGCGAGATGTTAAACCAATGCGTTCCCCTAAAGATTCAAACGGACGAATACATTGAAACATTAAGCTCTGGATACTGTTCTTTTCAGCCAAGAAGACAGTGTATATTTTTTAGTTAAAAAGTCGGACGGGATTTCCTCAAGCGAAAGGTGAGAAAAAAGAAACTGTGAGCATAGAATTTGGAGATTCATCCGCTTCAACGGGAATTGATGAGATCTTGACGCTAGTCCCATACTATGTTTATATTAAAAACGTTTCGATACCATAACGAAGAGCTCGTCAGATAACTGACAAACCTATCAGTGGTAGTGCAGACGATATTGATTGTATCATATCATGATTTAGCAAGACAAAAATTGTGCATATTAACACGTGTTAAAGAACAGAAATCCTAAGAGATATTGTTGGTGAAACATCAGTGTAATATCAATACAGTATATCAGGATGCATATATATATATATATATATATATATATATATATATATATATATATATATATATATATATATATATATCCAAATGTAATGAGAATGAAAATACATAAATTGTAACGTTCACGGCATTAATTCAAAAGAGTGCTCAATACCGAGAGAAGAGAAATAATTATTTATTATAAATCTTTTTCATTTTGGTTCTCAACAGTCGAGATGCAACTAAATGTACCGAAACGAAGTTGCATCTTTGTCGTGTATATATATATATACATATATATAGATAGATAGAGAGAGATAGATATAGAAGAGGTTATAGTTGCTCCAACGAGAGAAAAGTATATATATATATATATATATATATATATATATATATATATATATATAAATATCAAAAGGAAGAGTAAAACTGTAACCGTTTTTAGTTGTAATGTGGATTTTTTAAAATCAATATTACAAAAACGTTGGCAGCTTCTCAAATCTTTTTTTTATATATACACACACACATATATATATATATATATATATATGTGTGTGTGTGTGTGTACTCTGATGTACTTAGGCGCTACTATCATTGTAAAAAGTATGAATCCTCTTCCTCTTCCCAAGCTATGGGTAAATACCCGGACATTCTGGGTTCCATAGCCTTGGGTGACAAATGATCTGGATTGACAACTTTGAATTCAAAACCTGGGCAGAGTCGTTTCTGACTTTGTGCCACACGGTGCACTTTATTCGGCTCCTAAAAAAGTGTTGTTGGTTCCGTACTAAGCCTTCACCACCATAATCAAATGATTTGTGCAGGTAGTTTGGTTGGCAGTGTCTAGGACCTGAGTTGCTTGACAACTCATACGTCGAAAAATGATGAGAGAGTCGATTAATAAATATATATATATATATATATATATATATATATATATATATATATATATATATATATATAAAATACATATTCATATATATATATATATTAAATACATATTCATATATATATGTATATATATTAAAATATCTATCTATCTATCTATATATATATATATATATATATATATATATATATATATATATATATATATTAATCGAGTTCAGCACAAGTAAACAATTAAAGCCACTAAGACAAAACGGGTTACTGGGCGTGGAAGAATTCAAAACAATACAAGTATATTCAAGAGGACATTAGATAGCGATTGACATTGCATTTAAAATTCTTCATGATTGAACCAGGCTGAAAAACCTAGAGCCGGAAGGAAGTTCCACGAGCGAGGAGCGCGAGAGAAGAAACTGTTAGCATAGAACTTACGGTTGTATCTAACCAAATTAATTGTAAATTGAAGAGATCCCGAGGCCGGTCTTATACTGCGCTTGAACTGAAAAAAATTCTAGATACCAGAGCGAAGAGCTCATCCGAAAAATCACCATGAAAATATTTATAGAAAAGACACGGAGTTTGGCTTAACGTTACAGCCGTAGGAAAGTGATAAGGGCCGAGCTGCCAGCCCAGGACCAATAATATTGCCGATTCTTCTTTGGATCTTATCAAGGAGCTCTAGATAAATAGCAGGAGCACAGGACCATATGTCGTAGAGTTGTTCTAAGCACGGACGAATAGTAAACCTAGATATGTAAGCTAGATTCTGGAGAGAAAAAATGAGTCATATTTCGCAGTGAACCAATTTTCTTAGCATCTGATCTAGCAATGGATTCTTTCCACTTCATGTCACCTGAGAACGTCGTTCGCCCGAGAAGGTGTAACGAGTTACTTTCCTAGAGGCTAGCATCAGCCATGTTGATGGAAAGCAGAAAGAGGTATCTCAGATGATAACTGGAGAGCAGTTTAATTGTGGAGGCTTTGAAATTAAGAGGACAGCCTTAGCCCCCAGTTAACACCAGACTTTGTTTTTCGACATCAGCTACGAATTTGACCTTATCGAATTGATCAGAATTTAATATGGAGAGAGGAATATATGAATGTTTCATTAGCGCAGATATCAAGTTGAGAGCTGGTGCTGTCCGGAAGGTTATTAAAGATCATTTTAAAAAAAAGTAAGACCACGGACGGGGCCCTGGGGGACACATGAATCAGTCCGAAATGATCTAGACGAGCGGCCGTTCAAGGTAACTTTCATTTCACGATTTGATAGAAAGACTGTGTCATTACAAAAATGTGTCTATAACTCTCCAGCTTTTTGAAAACAATTGTAAGTTCTCGAGATGTTCAAAGCTAAAGCCCAGAAATCATAACTCTTATCGTCAGTACATCAGCAGTGGACCCGGAGAAACGAAAGACATATTGCTTGTCTGAAAAGAAGGGCCCTTGATTAAGGTCTCTAGGAGTTTCTATAAAAGAGGTAACATACAAATATGGCGATATTTGGCAAGGCCGGGCGGTTCACCCGAGTTCTTAAAAACTGGAACAACAGATGACGACTTCAATCAAAATATTATACAGTTTATAGGAAACAGCAGACAACTCGGCTTGGTGTAATGGTTAACAATCTTATCTCGCTAAAACAGTTACTACTGAATAGTGAGTTCCATCCTCACTGGGTACCCCATACGTTCGGCTTTTTTTGTATTTCTTTTCATGAGCCATCATGGAATTCTTAAATGTGTCTACTGGAATGTTTTCCAATCAATCCGAGAGCTCCAAATACAAATGGAATTATTGATGTCCTCATGTGTCACATTTTTAAAATTTCGATTTCAAGATCCTTGTATTTTGAGAGTTTTTGAAGTTCTACAAATATACATTCCAGTCTGCAGGGACTTCCATATAAAAAAAGGAGGCAAATTTTGGCTTTGTGTTCACAACTCACGCTTTCAGGACGATTAGCTTTGACTGTTTTGTCTGTGTGTATTGTGAAGTCTAATAAAATTGATAGAGGTCCTTTCTCCATAACTGGGTCCGGGGGGGGGGGGTCGTAAGAGTTTCTTGCAGTTTCGCTTCCGTAAATGTTGCAGATTTTCCAGTGCAGATATTGGCCAAATCTCTCGTGCTGTGTTTTATATTATTATTATTATTATTATTATTATTATTATTATTATTATTATTATTATCACAAGTGCATATATTTTGCTGAAGCCCAACAAGTGTGTCATTATAAAAGACTGAGTGAAAACCAGTTCCTTCAAATCAGTAGTAACTTCCTTACTACATTCACTGTCGACCGTAGTTTGAATAGTTTTAATTCTTAATTTCATTTCAAATTACAAGTGAGTCAAATGCTATGGCCACGAGCCTGTTTTTTTTTTTTTTTTCTATTTTCATTAATACTTCTGTTTTTGATTGTTATTAGTTTTTTCTGTCATATTTTTCTTCGTTTATTTATTTATTTTTTATTTTTCATATTTTCTTCGGGTTTTCTTGTTTTCGTATTTTTATTCCTTCCCTTGTTTTTAATTTCATTGGGTTTTTTTTTTTCATTAGTTATTTTTTTTTTTAAATTTACATCCGTTTTCCTGGTTTCACATTTTCATGTACTTTCGTGTTTTTCACATTTTCATTATTATTTTTTTTTATTTTCATCTCCTGGTTTACATCTTCATTCAGTTTTCTCATATTTTCATCAATTTTTCTCTTTCGCCTTTTTTCATTCGCTTTTTTTCTTTCATTTTCATTTTTTTTCTTTTTCACATTTTTATTTGAATTTCATTTACACATTTCGTTCCGTTTTTCTGTTCTTCATATTCCTGTGCAGTTTTCCGTTTAATTCATTTCATTCATTCTTATTATCTTCACGTTTTCTTTACGTTTTCTATGTTTCACATTTTCATTCTTCAGTGACGCTTCGGGTTACCTCATATATTTTCAATAAACTGCGCGGCAAGTAATTAAATTATTTCTTCTCTCTCAAGTAAACGAACCCAGCTTCAATAAATATATCCACATAAGTTAGCAGAGAGATCATAACCGGTGCTTAGCAGTTGTCAATTGATTACTTACGTATTATTACTTTTTTATCACAGGTAAAAATCTAGTACTTTCATTGCAATTTTTTTCATATTCGTAAGTAATTTCCATTTGAAAGTTCAGTGCCTCACAAACTTCCTCCACCCATTCCTTATATTTGATGTTTTAGTAGAAAAAAATGGCCACCACGCTGTAAAGTAAGATTATCTTTTAAACTAAGAAAATTTGATCTACCTTGAGTGTCTTAAACTTGAAACCTTTTGCCATAGTAGGAAAATCATTTCAGTAACTCGGCCTTTAAAATAATTAAATATCTCTTACCATTTATCAAAGTGGGCTTTAGTTCAGTCAACTTATCGAAAAATATTTTGAACTCATGCAGGTCCGCATCCATTTTGCCACACAATTTTGGGCACCCATTCTATATTTTGGGGCGGGAGTTGAGCTAGATCCTACATGTTTTAATGGCAAAAAGTACGCAGGTGTAGGCTTTATGAAAGTTCTGTTCAATTGAGAATACAAGGTTCGCGATTAGTTTCTTTTTATAGCCCCACTAAACAGAAATAGATCTCTCAAAAAGAAGAGCAACTAAACAAGGAGAGACCACTTTTGCTTATTCATAACACATATATCAATAATCACATATGATTATTTTAATACAAAATATTAAATTCTAAATTCTTATTATTTTTATAACGATGTATTTTGGAAAATATTAAGAAGCCTTAATATCCTAACTCAGTTTGCTAAATCTTTTTACTTTTGAATGATTTGTTCGTATAAATTTTGTATTTAACTAATTGTGAATTTTAGTGACAATTTTGTCTCTAGTCACAATTTTGTATTTCACTAATTTAAAATTTTTGTCACAATTTTGTATCTAGTTACAATATTGCATGTCACTAATTGTTACTTTTAGTCACAATTTTTTTATCTATTCACAATTTTGTGTTTCAATAATTGTCACTTTTAGCCTACTTTTATAATAACCAGATTTAATCTGAACTTCTAAATAAGACAATTCAAAATTTAATATCACTTGTCTTTTACTCTTGTCATAACTGACTCCATTTTGCTTAATTTGGCAATCCTAACCCCAAACGTAACTCTTGAAAAACATTCCATCGACTTGTATTGCATCTTTTAAATATTCTTTCATGAAACGAGTACGCATTATCCTTAGTTTAATTTATTAGTTTTATCTTCTTTGCCAGCTTTACAATTTCTGAAGTCTGAACGATAAATTATGTCCTGTGATTAATTCGAACAATATTAAAATTCCATATATGTCGATGTTGAAGGAGACCTTTTAATATAAATAATATCCTACCAAAATAAGGAGCAGTCTTATTCTCCACTTATAAAATGTGAAACTGAAATCCTGTTTTTTTTATGTTAAGTTGTTAGCATGGGGAATTTTTGATCGTAAGCTGACCCTTGCCTTGTTTAATAGCGACACACATATATTCTACTGAAACAAATTAATTCACATTATTATAATAGTACTCATACTATATATAATATGTGCTATGATTGCACGACAACAAAAAAAACGCATTTCGTCAAGAGAGAAATCCAAAACCATCGTCACAGAATATCGGGTTCGAGATCAGCGGAAAGAATGGATGTCCAGTTGGGGAAAGATTTTCAGGCTACCGTAATAGTCTACAGAAAACAGCACCTCTTCATGATTTCGATAGTTAATTGAAAATATCTCCCCACCGTTTTTTCATTAGAATTTGATTGAAAAGTAACTATATGCTTAGTGAATTCATTTAATAAATTCAATACAATAGTTTTTAAAATACACTTTTGTTGGGTCGTCTTATACGGCGTATATAGTCTACATTTTTAACTTGAAAATCTAGGCGTCATCTTATACGCCCAGTTGACTAGTATTCCAGCATATACGGCATATCAGCTACAAGAAGGTATGAATAAAACAACACACTGCAATGTTTCTCATCATATCGAGTTGCTGCACAACATCTATCCAGGTTTGCACACGAAGCCTTGCCTGAGATGTTACGTTTTCAAGGTAATTAAGTGAGCATGAATCTTCAAGATTAGGGGTCAACTAGATGATATCCATAGTTTATAATTGCACGCATTTGCCTTTGGGCATCATCGGTGGCAAATACCCCAAGGAACATTCATATCGCTGTCCCCGTCAGATAAGATCTCTTATTTGCTAATCCTTCGCCCAAGCTACACGACACGCTATACTTACCCTGCGGTGTAAAACTAGGATAACAAAGTAGTTCCTGTGACTTAATCTTTATGTCCTTGTTCAGGTCCACCAGGGTAACAGTTGCTAGTTGAAGTCTCACCAAACAGAAGTACTTTTTTCTCTGATATTTTCTATACACATAACGGTCGTAGAATAGAAAAACGCACTGATCATTGCAGTGAAAAGCAAAAGTTTAAATAGTCAGAATTAATAATGAAAACGCTTCCACTCAAGTTCAAATCTCGTCTTAAACATTCATTTTATTTCTATTTAATTAACAATCGTAGAATGTAAAACTGCCTGGACATTAAAAGATAAAAGAAAAACTCGACAAAGTTAATAACAAAGAAAAGAAAACGGCCATGTAAGAAATTTGGACAAAGTTTCAATCTGTTCAAACCAGGACATGTTAGTCACTGTACGCATGATTAATCATTTCATATATCAAAGCCGAATTGGCAATGTATATCTGGCCTCGTGACGCCATGATTGCCAAGACGTTGTGTTCACAAAGATTGGCATTCCTTTATTGAGCCTAAGTAATAAAAGACAAAGAACGACACACCACGTCTGGCTATGCATTGCTGCACTCCAAATTCACCTAGTTATCTTTGCCGGCGGAAGACATTTTCAATTACAATGATGTTTATAAATATGAACAACATAGACAGGCTGTCATATTCAGTCGGTATGACTGCTTGTGGCGCCATCTGTCGGTGGTGCAGAACAAATACTCAAGATTGTTGGCCATTTTGCATGGTTTTGACTGCCCACTGTTATAATTATGATAGACATTTTTGCAAGAAGAGATTCTGTTTATAACAAGTCCAAATTAATGGATCCCATATTGAGAATGAAGTCAGAGGTTATTATTTGAATAACGCGGCAAACGGAGATTCGAAATGTGATACTTACGAATAGAATTTATAATTGTTTCTACCCTGAAGTGGGTATTTTTTGCAATTATGTCGGAAGTCAATAGCCAATTGGAAGAAACAAGTTTATATGACGAAGGAAGTATATTTGTAATTAAAAGCTTTAGCTGAAAATTATTTCGATTTATTTACTTTGTGTGCGTAACAATAATCAGACACGTCGATTTGGTAGACAGAGGATTTAAGATTCCTGAAGGGAGAATTTTCTCGCTTGGCTGATGAAATTCTTCTTAGTTGAAGAGATTCTCGTTGAAAATTTGTTTTTTTAATACCACCGCCTATTAGTGGTTGCAGCTAATTCTTCTCCATTTTCTTTGTTCCGTGTCCCTTCAAGCGTAGGTGTTCGTGGCTCTCCACAACTTCCTGCCCTTTGTAACTCGTAGTAAGTTTTGTCCTTTCAGTGCGTGGGGCTCATAAATATACAATATTTCCTATCCTTTGCAGCATTTAGAAAATAATCGCTTTTTGCTGTCTCTTCTAATCACTGTTCTGCCAAACATCCAAGCTTCTTCTTCTTCTTCTTCTTCTTCTTCTTCTTCTTCTTCTTCTATGTACCGTGTCCCATCAAGACGTGTGTAATCATTGTTCTCCACAGCTTCCATTCGTTTATTCTTCTTGGTAAAGTTTGCTTTTTTACTATCTCTTCTAATCCCTGTTCTGACAAATATTTACACAAGCCTCTTCTTCTTCTTCTTCTTTTTCTTCTTCTTCCCCTCCTCCTCCTCCTTTTCTTCTTCTCCTCCTTCTTCTTCTCCTTCTTCTTCTTCTTCTTCTTCTTCTCTTCTTCTTCTTCTTCTTTTCTTCTTCTTCTTGTCTTCTTCTTCTCCTTCTTCATCTCCTTTTCTTCTTCTTCTTCTTCTTCATCTCCTTTTCTTCTTCTTCTTCTCCTTCTTCATCTCCTTTTCTTCTTCTTCTTCTTCTTCTTATCCTTTTCTTGTTCTTCTTCTCGTTGTCTTCTTCTTCTTCTTCTCCTTTTCTTCTTCTTCTTCTTCTTTTCTTCTTCTTCTTCTTTTCTTCTTCTTGTTCTTGTCTTCTTCTTCTTCTTCTTCTCCTTCTTCATTTCCTTTTCTTCTTCTTCTTCTTCTTCTTCTTCTTCTTATCCTTTTCTTGTTCTTCTTCTCGTTGTCTTCTTCTTCTTCTTCTTCTTATCCTTTTCTTGTTCTTCTTCTCGTTGTCTTCTTCTTCTTCTTCTTCTCCTTTTCTTATTCTTCATCTTCTTCTTTTCTTCTTCTTCTTGTCTTCTTCTTGTTCTTCTCCTTTTCTTATTCTTCTTCTTCTTTTCTTCTTCTTCTTCTTTTCTTCTTCTTCTTGTCTTCTTCTTATCCTTCTTCGTCTCCTTTTCTTCTTCTTCTTTTTCATCTCCTCTTCTTCTTCTTCTTCTTCTCGGTGTCTTGTCCATTCTTCCTTAATCTCGGTTCTGCGAAACATTTACACAAGCTTCTTCTTTTTAGTGTCGTGTCACTTTGTAACGAAGGGGATTATGGCTTTCCACGACTTCCTATCCTTTGTAGCTCTTAGTAACTTTTATCTTTCTGTTATCTCACCATTTCCTGTTTTTTTTAATATATTAACACAGGTTTATTAAGCAAGTTAATTACTACTTTTCTCTATCCTGCTTTTCCCCAATATGTTGTTGAATACCATATTATTCTGTTTACATTTCAGTTCATTGTATCCGGCATTGTTAGAAGCATTTTCATAATACATAAAACATACATAAACCCTTGTGCAAATTAATTGAAACAACCGCTTTAGTTTCCTTTCTTTCGCCATACCGTCAGTTTTAGACCCACTGAAGTGATAGGTTGTAATTGATTTCTGTTTTTTCCCTCAGATTAAGTCATTTGCAGTAATATGAATCTATTTTGGGGGTATATGATGAAATTTGTTTGGCCCTGAAAAATATCGCGTCGTCCGTAATTGCATCAGATTTTATCACGCCCAGACACTATTGCCACGATTGTCGATTAGTTGTCCTAGGGCCATTGTCTGCGATGGACGTTACTCCAAGAAAATGTACGAAAATTTGTAACGCTGTACGAACACACTAGAAAACCTTTCTAGTGAGTAAATAAAAGTACTAGAGATTGGCCCGGAAACTCTACAGATTTAAATTCAATTGAGAATCTCTATCAATCTGCAAGGAACGACTTCGTGGTATGGACATACGACGTACTAACATGTGCACTGAATCATCTTTTATTGGTAGAATACGAAAAAAAGTAAATAATAACGGAATTATTCGTTTTATTTCAATTAAGTTGCACAAGGATGTATATATCCTTCAGCATTTGTATTTCACTTTCTAATATCATTAAGAGCATAAATATCATATATAACTTTAAGTTATCTATTTTTCTGTCAAGTCCTTATCAATATGACTTCATAGAATTTAAATTACCTATATAAATATTTATAAATTTATAAATATAAATCGTTCCTGTCCTAAACTTTAACTAAAAAAAAAACAGTCGATAAACGACCAGACTAGATAACGTAGAAATTTAATAACATAATTTATTAATATCAACGAAAAGTTATTTAAATTACTTTCAAAGTAAGAAATATTATTTAGTTTGAAAGGTTCTTTTACCCATTTTAACTGTAGAAAGAAATGTTGTGTCAAGCAGTAAAACATATTAATATTTAACATGGACTATCAAACAAACTGCAGCAATTTATCTTCTTTATAAACAAGGGAGTTTCTACATCTAAAATGTTCAGTATTTTTTTTCTTTTCCTCAGGCAAGAGAATGTGGCTATCATATGAATTAGTGTATTGGCTTATCACGATATTTTATTAAAAGGAGTTAAATGTACAAACTCGCATCAAGGCCCGCCAACAATGATAATATATTGATATCGCATGTTTATCAACCGGTACAGTTAAGCATGATCTACAATGTTGAATTCACAAGTTAAATATAATATAACCAAGAACAACATTTAAGCAGAATCAATTAATATGTTTACGATAGACAAAGTCATGCTATCGTCTCTAACTTAACATCAGTCAATTTATTTCGCCAGAATGTATCTTACACCATTATAAGTCTACCATTCCCCCATGCATTGAATATTGCTGCTACATCTGGTCTGGGATTTCTGATGTGTATCTAGCGGTTGTTGACAGAATCCAAAGAAGGATTTTCCCGCAGGAGGTTGCCATTTCTTTCTCCGGTAGACCAGTTGCCATTCAAGGCAACATATCCAGTCTGTCCTGCTATTTACCCATACGTGGAGGGAGAAGAAGAAGATTCATACCTTTTCCAAGGGTATTAACATGTAAGTGAATATAATGGATTCTATGATATAAAGACTGAATTTTATTTACACGAGATCAAATGTTATTATCAGCGACATTTTTCTAGAAACCTTATTCCGCCAAAATATATCTTAGACTATTATAAGTCTACCATTCCCCCATGCATTGAATATTGACGTTACATCTGGTCTGGGGTTTGTATTATGTTTTCTAACGGTATTTACAAAATCCAAAGAAAGATCTACAATGTTGTCAGCCTTGACCTGGCATCTCGGCTACCATCACATTCTTACCGGCATAATGTAGCTCCCCGTTTCCTTTTCCTTAAATGTTTTCATGATAATTGTTTTGATAATTTTTTTCTCTTTGGCAGCTCGATTTTAGGAATTTCAGCGCAGTAGGAGATTGGCTGTTAGGTCTCATAATTTCTCTATTGAAGTTTCTTGGTGTAACCATAAGTTTTATGCTAATGGTATCTCCTCTCGTATTCTATTGAGGCTTCTTGAAGTGACGTCATCTATAATGGCTAATCAAGCAGAAAGGCATGTATCGAATATCGATACGTACTTCTTTTATATTATACTCACTTCAATAAAGAATCTCTTGTGACGAATGATGTTTTATTTAATTTGCGTTGATTTTTGTATTATAATGGCTTCATAATTTCTACAAGCAATAATATTATTATTAATAATAGTATTTATTATTATTATTATTATTTTATTTCCTTTTATTTCTGTTGCATACACATTTCCTTTCAGGTCCCAAGAAGAGACCTAAGTTCAGAATTGGCATCATGACATTTTTGTAAAGCCCTTCATAAAGTGTGAGCTGTACTTGTGAGTACAATTGTTTTGCATTTCTTTAAGGCCTGGTCTACCAGAAATCCCTTTAATGAGTCTAACGCGACGTTTTCCAATCAATACGAGAACTCCAACTACAACTGGAATTGTTCATGTCCTCATGTGCCATACTTTTTAGACTTCCAATTCAAGATCCTTGTATTTTGACAGTTTTTTGAAGATATTCCAAGAGACATTAGAATGCAGTCCATAAGAAGGTACATTTTGTTTTTGTGGTCTCTGATCACGGTGTCTGGGCGATTCGCTTCGGTCGTTTTGTCTGTGTTGTTGTCATCATTATTATTATTATTATTATTATTATTATTATTATTATTATTATTATCAGATCTCCCGCGCATTTTTTTTTCGTTTTCAACCGGAGATCTTGCATTATGGGTAATCTCCATCAAGTCGTACTGCCACAAAAAGATCGCACCTTTCGAAGATTATTTGCAGTGCCAAGTGACGAAGACTTCTAAAGCGATCGGATACTAATCTCTATTCCGATTTTCTCAATGTAGGTCTTTAGCTTCGGTGGTAGAGGCACCAACACCTCAATGATAATAAGTCTCCTGACCTAAGGATAGAGGATGCCAGAATGTGGGACGTTCAAGTCACTATTGTCCGCACCCATACGGGTTCAAAGGGCATATTTTTGGCCGAGCCCACGGGCTCGGAGATCCGACGTTAAACCGGCCTTGTGCCACATGATGCCCTCGTGGGGGTCGGGGGTGAATAATACTGTTCAATTTGAAGTCGGGCGACCGGCTGATCGGCTGATCGGTTGAACTCTCTGCCTTCGGGCGGGAAGGAACCCGAACGAAGCTACGCCGAAGGGCGGAGTCTCTTTCGGGGAGGTAAACCCTGAACCCGTTTATACGGGTTCAAAGGGCATATTTTTGTCCGAGACAACGGGTTCGGAGATCCCACGTTAAACCGGCCTTGTGCCACATGATACCTTCCTGGAGGTGCGTAGGTGACTAAATAATGTTCCGCCTTCAATCTGAGTTCAGTCTGAAGTCTAGAGTGAGGTCTGAAGTCTGGAGTGAGGTCTGTCAGAAGTCAGTCAGAGCGAGTGAGCGAGTCAGTCAGTCGAGTCAGAGGCAGTGCGAAACAGAGTCGCGTTCAGACAATTACTACTAAACCTGATTGTTCGTACTAACCCTTTCTACTTCTCTGTATATATTCCTGTTTGTAATATATCTGTATTATTCCATACCTGTGTTCGAGTTCTTCTTTATTGGTTCTACCTTGGACTATCACCGTGGTACAAGGAACCGGACCATAACATCTAGTAATATTGTTTTTTAAAAACATTTTTGTTAATATATTTTCAAAAATATATTGTTGGTAATAGATTTTTTTCTTCAAAAATTTATTGCTGGTAATATATATATATATATATATATATATATATATATATATATATATATATATATATAATCGACTCTCCTGTCGGGTTCGACGTATGAGGTCAGGCCGATAAGTCCCCAGGAAACCGACATCCCGACACCGGCACATGAGATTTGATTATAGTCGTGAAGGCCTTGTGCAGGACCAGCCACACTTTTTGAGGGACGAATACAGAAACCTGGTGCATTGAATGCATGCCACAAGGTTCCCAAAACGACCCTCCGCAGGTTTTGAATTCAGAGTTGTCCTTCTCCTAGACCAGTTGCCATCCAAGGCTATAGAACCCATATATATATATATATATATATATATATATATATATATATATATATATATATATATATATTGCAAAGTATTTTGGTATTAATATCTATTTTTACACTTTCATAGTGTTTTCATCACAGCTTAAGCGTTAACTATTTGCCCATAGCTGGGACCCTAACAGGTGCTACCACCCCGAGTCAGGGTGGGCCTGGGAACACCGGAAATTAAAAGGTGGTTCCACGCTCCTCAAAATCTCCTGATTAGAGACCTTGCTGTTGGACGTAGTTTATCGTCATGCCCAGGACGATAGTGAGACAGAGGAGATATCGAAATGTTATGGTCGTTTAAAATGGAGTATGTGACGCAAAGGATTAGTGCAACATATTTTTATGGTTAAGAACTGCTCACAGTCCATCGTAATTGTGTTCAGTCCGAAGTCGGGCGACCGGCTGACCGGCTGACCGGTTGAACTCCATTTTCGGGCGGGGAGGATCCCGAATAACGCTACGCCGAACGGCGGAGTCTTTAGCGGGGAGGTAAACCGACCCTGAACAGGTTTATACGAGTTCAAAGGGCATATTCTTGGCCGAGCCCACGTTAAACCGGCCTTGTGCCACATGATGCCCTCGTGGGGGGTGACTAAATACCGTCCATCGTAATTGTTTCTCAATCATGTTGCCAGCCTCAACAAAACACTAAAATAAAAACTTAATCAGTAAAATGTCAAACAGAACTGTGTAAATTATTTTGTGACATTGGTGCGAAAGGACGGGTAATATGTTTGCATTTCATATATTACCCTACTCAATATGTGTATATAGTCATCCACAGACAGACTATTTTGCTGTATCACAGCTCCTCAGTGTGGCTCGACGCCCGATTGCTTAAAGCCGTGATCGAAACCCGACTGATTTGATATCAAGCGGATATCTTACCTGTCGATCATCATGGGACAACAGAAAGAAAGGGAATTTAAACGTTTTTCGCTCTACAAAATACGCCAGCGGCTCGGCGAACTCAATTAAATTTATTTGAAAAGTAATGCTTAATGCCAGTAGAAGTCGTTGTTTTTTAACCCCCCCCCATTTCCAAAGAGCTCAACCGGATTTCTGGGAGCATATATATATATATATATATATATATATATATATATATATATAGTGGACTCTCCCGTCGTATTCGACGTATGAGGGTCAAGCTCCTCAGTTCCGAGGAACCGACAGCCAGACACCAAAACATATAATTTGATTATGGGGGTGATGGCTTTGTGCAGAACCAAGCACACTTTTTTAATGGTCGACTACAGAGAACTACGTGTCAAAGGTCCCCAAACTACTCTCAGGTTTTGAATGCAGTGATGGCCTGATGATTGCGTCTAGCATAAAACAGACTGTCACCTCTAAGTGTTGAATTCTATGTTCACTTTTATATCTCTGATATTGTGCACTTTATCTCATAAATATAGCATATCTTAAGACTATATATATATATATATATATATATATATATATATATGCAGTGTATCACAAAAGTGAGTACACCCCTCACATTTCTTCAAATACTTAAGTATATCTCTTCATGGGACAACACTGACAAAATGACACTTTGACACAATGAAAAGTAGCCTGTCTGCAGCATATATAACAGAGTTAATTTATTTTCCCCTCAAAATAACTCAAAATATAGCCATTAAAAGCTAAATCCCTGGCAACAAAAGTGAGTACACCCCTTAGGAAAAGTTGTCAATATTAACATACAACATGTCAACTGTCAATATTTTGTGTGGCCACCATCATTATCCAAAACTGCCTTTACTCTCCTGGGCATGGAGTTTACCAGAGCTTCACAGGTAGTCACTGGAATGCTCTTCCACTCCTCAATGACGACATCGCGGAGCTGGCGGATATTTGAGACTGTACACCACCACCTTCTGCTTGAGGATGGCCCAAAGATGTTCTATTGGGTTCAAGTTTGGAGACATGCTTGGCCAGTCCATCACCTTTACCCTCAGCCTCTTCAGTAAAGCAGTGGTTGTCTTGGATGTGTGTTTGGGTTCATTGTCATGCTGGAACACTGCTCTGCGACCCAGTTTCTGGAGGGAGGGGATCATGCTCTGCTGCAGTATTCCACAGTACATGTTGGAGTTTCACAGTACATGTTTCCCTCAATGAAATGTAACTCTCCAATACCTGCAGCACTCATGCAGCCCCAGACCATGACATTCCCACCACCATGCTTGACTATAGGCATGACACACTTATCTTTGTACTCCTCACCTGGTCGCCGCCACACATGCTTAAGGCCATCAGAACCAAACAAATTAAATTTCGTCTCATCAGACCATAGGACATGGTTCCAGTAATCTATGGGCTTTGTTGATATGTCTTCAGCAAACTGTTTGCAGGCTTTCTTGTGTATTGCCTTCAGAAGAGACTTCCTCCTGGGGTGACAGCCATGCACACCAATTTGATGTAGTATGCGGTGTATGGTCTGAACACTAACAGGCTGAATCCCAATCTCTTTAATCTCTGCAGCAAGGCTAACAGCACTCCTACGCCGATCTTTCAAAGAAAGCATTTGCATGTGACGCTCAACACGTGCGCTCAGCTTCTTTAGACGACCTACCCGAGGCCTGTTCTGAGTGGACCCTGCTCTTTTAAAATGCTGGATGATCTTAGCCACTGTGCTGCAGCTCAGTTTCAGGGTGTTGGCAATCTTCTTGTAGCCTTGGCCATCTTTATGTAGTGCAACAATATGTTTTTTAAGATCCTCAGAGAGTTCTTTGCCATGTGGTGCCATGTTGGAACTTTCAGTGACAGGTAAGAGAGAATGTTAGAGCTGCACTACAAATTTGAATACACCTGCTCATGAACACATGGGCATAGTTACACTAATGAGTCACATGACATTTTGGAGAGAAAATGAAAAGCAGTATTCAATTTAGACATTTAGGGGTGTAGTTTCTTAGGGGTGTACTCACTTTTGTTGCCAGCGATTTAGCTTTTAATGGCTATATTTTGAGTTATTTTGAGGGGAAAAGAAATTAACACTGTTATATATGCTGCAGACAGACTACTTTTCATTGTGTCAAAAGGTAATTTTTTCAGTGCTGTCTCATGAAGAGATATACTTAAATATTTGAAGAAATGTGAGAGGTGTACTCACTTTTGTGATACACTATATATATATATATATATATATATATATATATATATATAGTTAAACCTAGATAGGCAGACAAACCTACCAAGGTTTCACCTAAGCGGATCGTCATGGATGGATGGCTAGGTTTAACTAGGTCTGCCCTACTTAATGTATTGAGCACTTTATTTAGTTATTTTACTTACTCGTATCGGTTTTTTTTCTTTGGACTTTGGACTTGCATGCTAGAAGATTATTTTCGGCTGACGTACATGTTCTTTGTTCTTTCTTTTTTTATACCTTATTTCCCTTTGGTATTTGTTTGATTATTTGCAAGTCAAGACACCGAAGGTTTTCCGGACGAGTATAATTTTTATACTTATTAGATAATTATAGTATATATATATATATATATATATATATATATATATATATATATATATAGGTATGTCTATGATAAAACATACATACACGAACAAAACATTTTAGGTACGTATAAATATATTTCTCCCACAGGTGTTATAAATACAGTGCTCAAAGTTATGAAACAGAGCTATAAATATATATTAGTGAATATACATAATCTTCAACGTCGATATCACAACTCGGAATTTCACGTAGTTGCTGCAACTTTCAGGTGCAAATAAAATAGTGTATTTCCACCTGAGAATTGCAGCAACTACATGAAATTCCGAACCGTGCTATCGACGTTGGATAATATGTATATATATATAAATATATATATATATATATATATATATATATATATATATAGTATGACAAATTGGGAAGTGTTTTTTTGTGATGCGTTTCATCCGTTAGGACTTCGTCAGATGAAAGTCTTCACAAAATCTTTTTTCCAGTTTATCATATTATTTTTCTAAATACTCTTTGTTGATATATAAAAATCTGTCTATCTATCTATCTATCTATATATATATATATATATATATATATATGTGTGTGTGTGTGTGTGTGTGTATATATATATATATATATATATATATATATATATATATAAACAAAATTGATTAAATCAACTAGCATGGTGTGTCTGATTATTTATTCTATTTTTTCTATTTAAGAAATTCATGTGTGTTCTGTTGCTTTATTCAAATCGACTATCTCAGTTCATATACGACAGCATTATTTAATGCGTGGACGAATGGTCGACTTCAAAATATGTAAGATAGATTCTGATGAATGAAATTTTTTAGCACAAGATGCTGAAGGAATTTTCCTAGTAGCAGACCTAGTGATTGATTTAATATACCGTTGCCACTTCATGTTATCAATTCATTTATCAGTTTTCAATTATTCAGTTATCGATTTGTACTTGTGTCCAGTCAATATCCAGAGAAAACGCCAAATACTTATAATTTTCCCTGGAAGATATGCAATTTATTTTTCACGCCTTAACTTTCTTTCATTTTATTTTCGCATATCAAATCACCATCTTTACATTTTATATTACCATACTTGCTACAAACCACTTTCATTTGATAATGAATATTAAATTGTAAAAGTTGTACGTCATCATTTCTCACTTCTAGCAAATTTTTAAATTTCATCTTAGCATCCTTCTCTAAAACTTAACGTCCTTCGAGGTTTTTAAAGTGCTTCAAGGATTTTTCAGATAATGGTGGAATTTTAATGATAGTTCTTTGAATGCCATTGTTCAACGTGTATACTATGTTTGTGAGCGCTTTGGCTTATTTGTGCGTAATGGTTAACAAGCTTCTTTTGCTAGAATTATTACGACTAAACAGTAAGTTCGGTTCTCACTAGGTGTCCTATACTTTCGGCCTAGTAAACACTATGCTATTTTTGTTCGTCCAGTGACTATAAACATTATTCTTCTGTTTGTAATTGATAACAAAACTAATTCCATAATACTATTAACTTGAGCTGTCTAACACTGATATTAATATCAAGTCTTTCATTTTGGTTTTATGGAGACAACATGCATCAATATTGTAACTATCAACGTCCCAAACAGTAACCTTATGTCTTCTTTTTTTCTCAAGGCTTCTAACATTAAATGTCCAGATGACAATGTATTTATATGCAACTGGTCATATTTAGAAAATTCTGAATAAATATTTTCCAATATTTAACGGTTGACAAAATTTTATTAAGTCATATTTCTTTTTTAAAATTAGCCACAGGTTTTTAGGCGGCACAGTTACCATGGTAGCGAATTTATCATAAAATTACTTCAGTTATTTTGACGAGCTGAATGTTGAAAACTAAATAAAATTTTTAAACACTCAACTCTTTTGAATCTTACATAATTTGTATATAGAGGTCACCCCGGTCTCAACACCAAAGGGGTGAATTTTGAACAACCAAGGCGATGGCATTTTCTAGTAAGTTAAACGGGTGCCAAATAATACTATTTAGGCAGCAAATCCTCTTTTAGGTATGTCCAATTAAATAAATTACAAGCATTATGTCTGCTTATATTTAGCATAATTCGTTCATATTCATTAGCAGTGCAACTAATAAGGCAAAAACTTTGTATGCATATGTTTAAATATATTAGGTGGGTGATCTGAATTTTTGATTTTGCATATAGGGTTATTACTTGTTTTTTTTTATATGGTATGTATGTTTGTTATTTAAATTAAATGTAATTTCTAGATAATTTCAACAGGGTTCAATGGAAATATATTTTCAAGAGTTTATATATATATATACACATATATATATATATATATATATATATATATATATATATATATATATATATATATAGTGTAACCGGATATAAGAGAAACCCAGATATAAGAGAGAATTTCTCTGGACCCAAATTAAGATAAGATACAGGATAACGATGGGAGTGATCAGATTTAAAATAGATACAGTGAATTGTCTGATAGTCATGTTATATTCGACAGTAAAATAATCATCATCGGATTATAATCATCACAATTCCAAATTAATAATAATAATAATAATAATAATAATAATAATAATAATAATAATAATAATTGACGTCAATAAAATGAAGTAAGTTAATTTCAAAGTTAAATTTTATGTCGCTTATAAATCCTAATTTTAATATATTTCTATTATTTTTTTCTTATTTTTTTAATTTTTCTACCACTGAAATTTTCTGTAATTATTAAACCATCATCTCTATATATGTCTGTACCGTTTTTATTAATTATATCTGATAAATTATGTATAAATGTATATTTTTTTTTATTAGTTTGCATAACAACACTTTATCATAACTACCCATTTTGTACCTCAGAGTTATTGATATTATGCTTTTTTTCAATGTATTTTATTGATGTACTAATAGTGATTTTCTACAATGTTTAATTATTTGTAATTCTCTTCCTTGAAGGTTTGTGTTCTTTAGTTAAATCTAACCATTTATTTAGTATATTTTCGGTAATTGATGAATAAATTTCTTTAATGTCCATTTGTATAAAACTGCAGTTTTTTTCATAATATTGTTGAACCAATTGATGGTTTCTTTCGTATTTTTCCATTGATTTATATTTAACTTTTTTCTTTTTTTTTTTAACTTTGTTCATATTTTTTCTGTTATTTGTTTATTTTTTTCTATATCACTTTATGTAGCATTTAATAATCAACACGGAGATCTGTTTAAAAAATATATCTTTATGATCTTTTATTTTAATAAATGGTTCTATGATTAACTATTTTCTTCTGTTATCTAATTTTAATTTTGTTGCTATAATTTTTGCTTCTTTATTTATGTTAAATTCTGATTCAATGTTAGTGTTTGTTATAAAATGTACGTACCACTATTTCGACAAGTTTATTATAATTAATATGAACGACTTTATATATTGTTCTTGATTTATCTGCTTGTTTATTTGATTTTTTTATTTATTTCCTGTCATTAAAGAATTGTTTTTCAACTGTATTTTTTTTCTTGTTTTTTATTTTATTTATGACATTTAACAATTTAATTTGGATATTTTACTGACGAAAATTCGAAATTGTTTTGTTAAGAAAATAAACTAATTTTCACTATTTACATTATTCGGACTATCGTCCTCATCTTTGTCGCCATATTTATTATAAAGTTTCTACCGTTGTACGCTCCGGCCTTCTTCAGTTGGTTGGAATGTCAAACTGAACCCTTTATTTCGCTCACTGGGTTAGACTGTTCTATTTCCACGTGCCATGTTTAATGGATGTCAGTTATCAGTTATCTCCTTTTAATTCCCCTCTCCAAGTTCTCCACTACCTTAGCCAGGTATTGAACTCACACTATTTGCGTCCTGTCACTGAATCTAACCAACGCCTTTATCCAGCCGAAACGTTGTAATAAATATGGCGAAAAAGATGAGGACAATAGTCCGAATAATGTAAATAGTGTACATAATACCTCATCTCAGAAATATAGACAGATGCTGAAAGGCCGAAACGTTGTAATAAATATGGCGAAAAAGATGAGGACAATAGTCCGAATAATGTAAATAGTGTACATAATACCTTATCTCAGAAATATAGACAACTACTTTTCGCTTTAATCTTTTTATAAAATTTTCTATTTTTTCAATAAATTTAATTTTGTATTCTTTTATATTTGCTGTAGGAATATTTTTGTGGAATATTCCAATAATATAGGTTCCATTGAGTTTTGGGGGAATATGAAAATTCAACAATCTATAAAGTGCTCAACTTGGAACATTTTTTTCATGGATCTTATTGATAAGGATTCAATTTTTTAAATCGGAATTTTTAATAGTACCCAATATTTACAATATAATCGAGTGTAAATAATCTTTTAAACTTGAAAAATTTACTTACTGTAAATTAATTTATCCGTATTTGATAATTATTATTATTAAACCCAACTACGCAGTTTTGTGGTGTATATCCATTTTTCAAGGATTTCTTTTGGTAAATACTTTTTTTTTTTAATTCGCGTTTTTCCCACCATGTCAGTGACGCGCACATATTGATGTCCGTTCGTGAGTTTATCAGTTCGTTCATAAATACAAGTTCTCCACAAAAGTATAATTCAAATAGTCAAATATAACAGACACGTGTATGTTCATGCTTCAACGTGAGCTCACGAAATTAATAGTTAAATACGTATAAATTGATTTACATTAAGTAAACTTGCAAGTGGTGAGCAGATCAGGCTCTGTGCAAAACAAGGAAAACCTGTCTACATATTCGGTGACACAGTGTGGATTATCAAGTAGATGTTGACTTGCAATGTGCACACTGAGTACACACTACAGCTCAAATATTTGAGGTCACCACTTGTATTTTTTTTAAATTGACTCAAAAGTAGTTATTTTGTAAAATAAATAAAAGAAAATTATTATACATGTTTAAAAAAAAGTGAGGTATGATTTTCCATTATAAATTCTATTATGGAAGAAAAAATGATTTTATGTTTAATTTTTGCTCTCGTAAAAATACCCTCCTTTAGCTTGATTACTGCAGAAAACATTTTTGGCATTCGATCAAATGTTTCTCAAAGTATAGGTTTGATAATTTATTCCATCCTTTTTTTGAAGAACACTTTTTTCATTATGTTTTTTTTTTTTTTTTTTCTGTCAAGTTCATCCCATGCTAATTGTAGAGGTAGCTCCAAACTATTGAATTTTTGTCCATATTTTTAGGTATATTCTCTACGGTTCGGGCCAAATTTTTAGCTTCTGCTGCTGCTTTGACCAGATATTGTTCAATGTCTTCTGAGTGCTTTTGAGGCTTTATAAAATTCTCTTTTGAGAAATACATTTTGTTTGACGGTTTTCGGCTTTTCCAATATCATGTGTCGATGGGTGTCATGTTGACGTGTTCAAGTATTGCGTCTTCACGCGTTGCATTTTGCTGTAATGCTTTTTATTGACGCCTAGAAAACATATTCACACGTCGCTCCAACACTATAAGAATTGGAAATGTCAAGTGGTGAAAAGGAAATTAAATGAAAACACTGTAACCCGGAATATTATAGACGCTACGTTGATAATAAATTCATATCAATTGAAAATACAGACGAATTCAGAAATCGGAGAACGGTCTTGGAAAAGAAGTTTTTAAGTTCACATGTGAACAATCAATAAAATAATCCAATATTTAGACGTATTAATCAATTCAAATAATGGTAAATTTAAAATCACCTTTCATAAAACCGATGAGCTTTATCCAAATTTCTACATAACTGCAAGATTAGCATTAACAATAATATAATAAAGCAGAGATCAACGTGTTTAAAGTTTAACTGAAAAATGTAACTGTCTATATTTCTAAGAAAGGTATTATGTATCAATTGTCCTCATCTCTGT